>CM067475.1:31471165-31494190 GCA_034552555.1 Semaprochilodus insignis
GCCTGCTGTCCTTAGATATGGATATGACCGCAGCAAGGCCGACTTATCTGGAGGCATTCGTTGCATTTTCTCAGGGTGCAAATGGAAGAAGTTCTCAAACGGACATTTCCAATTCAATATCAGTGCTACCAATATTTTAACTGACCTCTTCTCATGCGACTGAAACTGAAAACTTAAAACAACTCACTTCTACTTGACACAAAAACACCAGTGCCTGTAAAGAACTGTAAAAGCACTTTTGGGAGTCTTCATTTGGAAGAAAGGAAGGATGAGCACTGCCATATTTGTTTATGTAAGTGATGATTTTATCTTTCCATAGAGTCGGAAGATGATCCAGAGGTCGAAAAGCATGATCTAGGTCGGTTAAAAACTTGGTGGGTAAGTTGGACATCATGAGACATACAAATGAGTCAAGTTTCATGCTCTGCCATGCATGTGACATAAGCAAGGATGGGTCTTATCGCTGCCTGACTGACTATATAAGGTCATCTTGTTTCCATGATGACCCATGCTGTTGTGCTGGTAGCATCCTTTGCAAGTGAAGTATGCCTCAGAGAAGAGGTTAAAAGCAATTCAAGCAGTTGAAAGGGTTTGAGAGGAGTCACATCGTAGGGTTCCGGGAAGCAGGATGGTCTTACCAATGTATTGCGTGCCATACCGGTTGTGTGGCTACAATAGCACACTGTTGGCTGCAGTGGATAGAAGAAGGCATGCACCAGCAACATCTGGGGATCTGGGAGACCTACACAAATCACGGAGAGAAAGAACTGACAAATTGTCCGATATGCACCGAATGACTCTCCAGATGGACTGATAGTGCTTTGGGCTTGTGTTACAGTAAATAGCATGAGAAACATTTCACTGGTACAGGGAAACACACATACCACTGTCTGCATAAAAGCTGGAGATGAAAAAAGGATGGCTAACGATCCTAAACACACCTCAAAATCCAAATTGGACTCCCCGAAGAGGTGCAAGCTGAAGGTTTTGCCATAACCATCAAAGTCCCCAGACATGAACATCATCAAAAATCTGTGGATAGACCTCAAAAAAGCAGTCTGTCCAAGACAACCCAAGAATCTCCCAGCACAAGAAATGTTTGGAAGGAAGAATGAGCAAAAATCCACTTCCACTTCTAATGCCAGAATCAACTCTCTGGCACAAATGTAAACATGGAGAAGACAGAAAGTTGCTCTTACAGCTGTCAGATAGGACAGCAAACCACTAAAATAAGATACACCCAGAATTTAACAGTGCTACAAGACAAAACAGTGCTACAAACACGCCACCAAAATGCTAACGGCTAATCACTGATCACAGCAAAATAACAGTCCCCTACCACATGTGTTAAAATGAAACTGTTCTTGACACATTCATTACCTCAAGTTCTCTTTGAAGGTTAGATCGCTCGCACTGCCCCTCTCTGTGACCCCCCCAGAAATGTTGTTTTTCTTTCTTTTCTTTTTGGAACACAACCCACCATCTTCACAGTGCCTCTGTAGGCATGATTGACAGTTTGTTGACCCGCCTCCTCAATGACCTATGAACTCGCACAAGAACGTGAACGTGATTGGTCGGCGTCAAACGTGTTGACATGACACAAATTTATGCCACTATGATCTCCCAAAATACTGTGTAGCTTGATCCCGGCATAAAATACTTGATGTTGCTTTAGAACACTTTCAAGCAATGGTGGGGACATAACTGAGCATTACAGGATGTGGGGAAGAAATGTTCCCATGTTCCCAGGATAAATTATGCCTATGCTATAATGTTCCAGATTCTTGTCTTGTTGTTCTTATGTTCCAGATGCCTAGCTTATTCTGTGATAGAAAATGGTATGTCCTTCAGATTTGTTCTCAGATATTAAGTACATTGCTGACACATTATGTTGAAGATTTT
The DNA here is from genome assembly GCA_034552555.1 of Semaprochilodus insignis. Lineage (NCBI taxonomy): Eukaryota > Metazoa > Chordata > Actinopteri > Characiformes > Prochilodontidae > Semaprochilodus > Semaprochilodus insignis. Next base: position 31,473,068 of record CM067475.1, read on the forward strand.
TTGTCAGCTGCGTGTTAGGTCTTTATTTTCCTTGTGATTGTGCCGTGTTGACTATGTAGCACAACAGTGAACAATGCAGTAATTTATCTCATTGACATGACACGGTGTTAATCAGGTTGGTAATTGTTTCCATCACTTGTAATTGTGCTGAAATAATTGTGACATGTAGCAAACACCCCCCACTTACCACACACACACACACACACACCATGTCCTATACACTGTCACCGCTTTCCAGATGTAGTACTCAGGGCATGTGTGCCTTTTGTGAGAGAAAGGGAGGAAAGCTTTGTGGAATTGCTTTGCAGCCCAATCTATTGTTTGGCTAATTTCTTTGAGTCTGCAGTGAGAGAGTGTGTGACAGCGGGATAAATGTGTTTTTCCAGCCCCTAATGAATTAGGGACTCACACATGATCAAACTACAGTGCTGTGTGTGCTTCTTCTGCAGCTCATTCTGCATCTCCTCACCACCAGGATCCTTCCTGATTTCAGCACACCGTCTTTTTAAAAGAACTTTATTCTTCGCATCATTTTTCTCACGCTTTGTTTGTCTCGCTTTTGTATACCATATATCTGTGCTTTTATGTACCATATATCCTTGCTCAAAACTGTCTTTGTTCCTGTAACTCTGCTTCTTCTGAAGCTTTTGTTCCAATGTTGTTTTGTTCTGTAAATACCCTCTATAGTTCAGTGTTTTTGCTTGTTTTTCTTCTGTTTTTTATTTTATGTTCACAATAGAGGTTCAGCAGCAAAGGCTAATTCGGTTCCTCATGCTTAGATGGGTTTGAGTAGATGTAAGTGTGGGTCAGATTTATGCCACATTGTAGGAACCAAAACATTTGTCAAACAAACATCATATACTCACTTTGCAGGGACCACAAGCTGATCCTCACAATGTAAATCATTTAATTTTGAGGTCAGTATAGCGTTAAATTTAAGGTTAAAGTTAAGGTTAGGGTAAGTGTAAGGGTAATGATAAGGGTAAAGTTAGGGGTAAGGTTAGGGTTAGTGCTAGGATAAGGTTAAGAGTAAGGATAAGGCTAAGGTTAAGGTTAAGAGTAAGGATAAGGCTAAGGTTAAGGTTAAGGTTAAGATTAGGGTTAGGATAAGGTTAAGGTTAGGGTAAGATTAGGGTTAGGATAAGGTTAGGGTAAGTGTAAGGGTAATGATAAGGCTAAGGTTAGGGTTAAGAGTAAGGATAAGGTTAAGGGTAAGGTTACGGTTAAGATTAAGGTTTAGGTTACGGTTAAGATTAAGGTTAAGATTAAGGTTAAGATTAGGGTTAGGATAAGGTTAAGGTTAGGGTAAGTGTAAGGGTAATGATAAGGCTAAGGTTAGGGTTAAGAGTAAGGAAAAGGTTAAGGGTAAGGATAAGGGTAAAATTAAGATTGATTGTATTTTGTAAATATAGACACATTTGCTGCAACACACTCCAAAAAAGTTGGGACATATAAAAGTTTATAGAAGTTTATAGAGTTTATTCAAGTTACAAGTTACAAACATTCCACAATAAGCAGGTGAATTGGAAAGTTATTGGGTATAAAAAGAGTGTCCACCAAAGGCTTAGTCTTTGCAGGCAAATATGGGTTATGGTTCACCACTTTGAGTCAAACTTCAAAAGAGAATTGTCAGTCAATTAAAAATGAACATTTCTCAACACAAGATTCAGAGACTCCAGAGAAATCTCAGTCCATGTAGGGAAAGGCCAGAAATCACTGTTGAATGTGCGTGACCCTTTGACTCCTCAGACAGCATTGCATGAGAAACTGTCATGCTACTATGTTAAATATAGCGACATGGGCTCAGGAACTGCAACTTGAAACTCTAGCAGCAAGGAGAAAGACCTATATCCATTCTGTACAGAATTCTCTGGGCCTGAGTTCTTCTCAGATGGCCCAAAAGACCATTCCAGACACTTTTTGGGAAAATGAATGTCAAGTTCTCTGTGCCAAAGACAAGTGGGGACCTTTCAGCCTTTTGATTAGGGAAAGGTGTAAAAGCCAGTATCTGTCATGGTAGAGGGCAAGCATTATGGTGTGGCTTTGTAGACACAGAGTGCGTGTGCGTGACTGACCTGCCTGCAGTCCTGATCTGTGTCATACTGAAAATGTACAGTGCATTGTGAACATGCATCAGACAATGACGAGCTAGCTGTTGAGCAGCTGATGCCTTGTATTGACATTGTGTACACATACAAGTTGTATGTGTTTGGGGAGGTGGGTGTTTGTGTGTGTGTCAACCTTGGCTGAAACCTCAGCACTAGGACTTTGTCCCAGACCACAGCACTGCTAGACTTGGAATTCGATGCATGAGCAGTTGAATGGCAACATCCCACCCAACTGATTGCTAGTAATCAGAGTTGCTTTTTTGCCACATAATGCAGCTATCCACCTCCTTGCTTTCCTGAGCTCCCTCTCTGGCTCTCTCTCTCTCTCTCTCTCTCTCTCTCTCACACACACACACAAACACATATGCAGGACTTACTGCGTGCGGATGCACAACACTTATCATGACAAATCCACCAGCTGCAGTGCAATGTTGCCCCTGCCAGACAGACTCAATAAGAAGTGTTTTTGGATGCTTTCCAGCCTCTCCATTTTTGGCCTGATGCCATCCCAAGCATGGCCATCAAACTGACCTCCATGAGCACAGTCAGAGGCTGTTGAAAGTTTAAAATATGACACTTGCTGATGTGTGCAAGGTTTGAGGTAGTGTTAAAGTTCATTTAGTTTAAAACAACATTTCCCATGACACACATCATGGCCAGTCCTGCTCACAACAGTAACAGTCATTTGCTGAGTTCACTGTTACAATGCCTGGCGTGAAGGCCCATGCACTTCTCCAAGAGAGGCAACCATCTCCAAGCTGGCCTAGATCAGCCCAGTGTTTGTGTATGGGCTTAATGTTTCTCAAAAATGAACGAACAAATATTTAAATAATAGTCACCTTGTGTGTTTGAGGTGGTAGTAACTTTAGGTTCCTGCAGATGGCACTGCACAAGGATTGTGGGGCTATAAATACCTGCAGGGTGTGAGCGATGGGATTTATAGATTGAGAAGAGGTGGTACAGTGCAGTGAATGTCTCTTCCATGTGTGGAAAATGGGTCAAAAGAAGATGTTAATAATTGGCTAAAAGGAGTGACTGCATTTAGGCATGCCATAGTGTGAAGGAATTCTCAGAATTGTGCCAGGAAAGTCATCCACCAAATCTGCCCCAACTGCACAATTCTTTGATGCAAGAGTGTCTGAACATTCATGTGACCTACATCCCAAAACTTGTCCAGTCCATACCAAATCCAGTCACAGCTGTTATTGGTGCTTGTGGAGGTACTACATGCTATTAGGTACATTTCAGTCACAGGTGACTCAATTTTTGTCAGCTTATATTTTACAGAAAATTACACAGACGCCTTATGAAAATATTAAATATTTCAGTCTTTAGTATGTTCACCCATTGCATTTATAGCCGTTTACATTCTTTTTTTGGCTTTCAGTATTTTAAAGAAATCTGCAGACATGTTTTTCTACACCTCCACATTTTAGTCTTAGAAGTTGATCGCATTCTCTTCGTCTCATGATCCAATTAATCCCAAACATGTTCAGTGATAGTCAGTGTAATAGTAATTCAGACACATTACACATATTAACACATTATTACTGTAACTGAAAGCATGTGTAAACTGGTGGAGTTAGACCATTAAACAGTTTATCATCATGTTTGTGTTCAGGAGTTTTTGGGCAGGCCTGAAATCATTGCTAGATGTTGCCTGGGAGCCATACTTAGCATACTTAGCTAACACTATAACATTTTAACAACTAGAGTGTATTAGCATCAGCTAGGTCAGTGGCCAGCGGAAACACTTCACACTATGGGCGGTATCTCTCGTTACAGTTTGCTGGCCCTTTTCTGACCATGCCTGCTTCAGTAGCTTCAGTGAAGACCATGCAAGGTTGGTGGGTTGTGTCTCTGGGTGATGCGTTATCCAAAACGAACACACATGAAAGTTTGCGCTACCCTTTCTGTTTCAAACTGAGAGGAACAAGGTTGATTCTCGAGTAGGTCAGTGTCCTCTGTCCCCTGAACTGGACTCTGGTGACATGTGTCCCTATACAGGTCCAAAAAACATGCTAGATGGAGCGACCATTTCTCAGGCTATAGTGGTATGTGATAGTTGACAGAGGCTGCACCTTTCTCATGGTTGTGTGTGAGTCTTCTTGCTTTTGCACAGTAATGTCTATGTATATACACTGAGTGCATATGGAAGATATTATTGTTATATGAAGATGCTTACCTATTTAATGCATACGAGCTGTATGTGTGACCCCATGTCCTGAGAGTGCGTAAAAACAAACCTCTGTGTGTGGGTGAGGGGGCAGTCGGAGTGCTTGCCGTCTGTTGGTGCTCCAGCTTGGCTAATTTGTTCAGCGGTTTGCTCACTGTGTCCGGGGTTGGCAGGGGGTGAGTGCTTTCCTTTATTATCCTAATCGCTGTGAAACGACTGAAACGGACATTAGCCGGGGTCTGGCGTTTAAGGGAAGGGAGGAGGGAGCAGGACACACAGTGGGCATCCCTCGGGTTTGCGGATGTGTGTTTTGTGTGTGAGACAGTGAGCCATTATTTTCTGGTTCCATGGGTTTATAGTTTTTCATTGTAATATTAATCATCGGGCTTGTCCATTGATCTCACACAAGCGGTATATTCTTTGCTCATTGAGCTTGCGTGCTGACATGTTGATGTAGCACATGTTCCTCTTCAGAATTGGATTTGTGGAATATCCCTTAGGCGCTGTCTTGGTAATGATCGCCGAGACGGTATCTCATAACTTACCGTAGTCTGTGGGTTGTATGTCGTACAAGGTCAAACTGTGCTTTCTTTAATTATTCAGCAGGAATTTGACTTCTCCGTCTTTGCTGTTCTTGCCTTCCTTATACTTTTCCATGTCAGTAAAGCAGTTTAACTCCTCCTCTTTTTGTGTCTGAGTCTCTTTATAGCGTGTGGTCCCAGCTGGTGCTTGTGACTCCCTCTGAGTCTCTCTCTCTTGTTCTTTCTCTCTCTTTCAGACCACCAAAGCCACACACATCCACATCCACACACACACACACACACACACACACACACACACACACACACACACTCACACTTCACTTGTCTGTGTCCAGCTGCTTGTTTGTATTGCACGGTGTGTAGGACAGAGAGAGAGAGAGAGAGACACAGAGGGGAGGTGAGGAGTGAATTAATAAAGGAGACAGGGAGGTATAGGGCTGTGTGGGCCATGCAAGGAAAGAAAGAGAGATAACCAGTGAAGAAATACATGGGGGGAGGAAAACAGGAAAGAGTGAGAGAAAAAGAAATAGTGAATGGAGGAAAGAAAGGAGGAGTGGGAAAGATGGATCTGTATAGAGATATAATACATAAAGAGTGTGCAGAGGAAGAGAAAGGGAGGAAAAAGAGGGAGAAAAAGCAAAAAAATGAGAGACAGACGGAGATCGGGAAAGAGAGAAAGAGGTAGTAGGACACAACGAGAGAAAAACAGAGAAAGACAGTTGGAAGGTGAGAAGCAGAGAGATAAACCTGAGAAAGAGTGAAGGAGGGAGGGAAAGATGGAGCAGAAAGGAGAGAGACTACAGAAAGAGAACGATGGTTAGCAGATGAAAAGAGAAACAGAGAGGTAAACCTGAGACAGAAAGGAAAAAGAGGGAGCAGAGTAGAGCTACAAGATGGAAAGAGGGCATGCAAGATAGCAGGTGAAGAAGAGAGAGGCAAGGAGGTAGATCTGATCTGAGAGTGAAAGAGAGAGACAGAGAGAGAGTGAAAGAGAGAGAGAGAGAGAGCGTAGGAGCAGAATATAGAGAAAATGCAGGAACAGAGAAAGAGCGAGATGTAGAGCAGGTGAAGAGCGGCAGGGAGGGGAGAGAGATAGAAAGAGAAAGAGAGAGAGAGAGAGAGAGAGAGAGAGAAGCAGAATTAAAAGAAGGAGAGAAAAGAGAGAATACAGAGAGTGATAGAGAGAAAGGAAGAAGGAGAGCAGAATAAAGAGAATGCAGCAATAGAGAGGAAGTTAAAAGGGGAGAGAGAGTAGGCAGAGTGAGAGAAAAAGAGAGAGGGAGCAGAGTAGAGATAGAATGCAGGACAGAAAGATAGCAGGTGAAGAGTGGAGAGAGGGAGATCAGAGAGAATGAGAGAGAGAGGGAGAGAGAGGGCAGCAGAATAGAGAGGAAGTACAGGAATAGAGAAAGAGACAGCAGGTGAAGAGAGAGACTACAGAAAGAGAAAGACAGCAGATGAAGAGAAGCAGAGAGGTAAACCTGAGAAAGAGTGAAGGGGTGAGGGAAAGATGGAGCAGAAATGAGAGAGACTACAGAAAGAGAACGATGGTTAGCAGATGAAAAGAGAAACAGAGAGGTAAACCTGAGACAGAAAGAAAAAAGAGGGAGCAGAGTAGAGCTACAAGACAGAAAGAGGGCATGCAAGATAGCAGGTGAAGAAGAGAGAGGCAGGGAGATAGATCTGATCTGAGAGTGAAAGAGAGAGACCGAGAGAGTGAAAGAGAGAGAGAGAGAGAGAGAGAGAGAGAGAGAGAGAGAGGGTAGGAGGAGAATATAGAGAATGCAGGAACAGAGAAAGAGAGACAGAGAGGGAGAGAGAGAGAAGCAGAATTAAAAGAAGGAGAGAAAAGAGAATACAGAGAGTGATAGAGAGAAAGGAAGAAGGAGCAGAATAAAGAGAGAATGCAGCAATAGAGAGGAAGTTAAAAGGGGAGAGAGAGTAGGCAGAGTGAGAGAGAAAGAGAGAGGGAGCAGAGTAGAGATAGAATGCAGGACAGAAAGATAGCAGGTGAAGAGTGAGAGAGAGAGGGAGAGAGGGGGCAGCAGAATAGAGAGGAAGTACAGGAATAGAGAAAGAGACATAGCAGGTGAAGAGAGGCAGGGAGTGAGATCTGAAAGAGAGTGCAGAGAGAGAGAGAAAGAGGGCAGAGAGAGAATTTGAGTGAGAGACTAAAGCAAGAGAGGGAAGAAAAAATATAGAGAATACAGAAAATAAAGAACACAGAGTGAGAGACAGAGAAGAAGGGAAAAAGAAGGAGGTGAGCAGTGAATTACTAAAGAAGAGAGGCACAGGGGGGTGCAGGGCTGTGGAGGAGAAAGGTAGCATGTAAACGAGAGGAGGAGAGAGAGATAGTGTGTGTGTGTGAGAGAGAGAGAGAGAGGGGGAGAGAGAGAGAGAAAGAGAAAGCGAGAGAGCGCTAGCCTGTGAGAGAAAGAGAGGGGGGAGCGGAGAGAGAGAGAGAGAGAGGGAAAGAGAGGGAGTGGGAGGTGCTGCATCAGCTTCAGTGCAGGCGGGACGCTGCAGCCGCTCCAGCAGCAGCAGCAGCAGCAGCAGCCTGAGCCGAGGGATCTATTGTTCCTCCCGTCTTTTCCTCCTCTCCCCCCACTCAGACCCATTCTGCTTCACTGGCCCAGGCACACAGAGGGACAGCGAGAGAGAGAGAGAGAGAGAGAGAGAGAGAGAGAGAGAGAGGAGAGGAGAGCGAAGGAGGAGTGGACAGTGCTCGGTGGATTAGTCTTTGCCGGAGGAGGAAACCTTGTGCGCGTGTGAAAGAGAGAGAGAGAGGAGGGTGAGCGAGGGACAATAGCAGGCTGTTTGTGCTCCAGGTCTCCGGCTGAGTGTACGCGTGCTGCTGCGCTCTGGACTCTATTGGACCAAACCTTCACTGTGTGGATCTAAGCGGCCGTGCAGAAGCCATGAGGCTGCCGGCCAGCGGGGCTGCAGGACCACGGCCAGCTGCCCGGCTGCTCAGGGTCGCTCTGCTCTTCGTTGGGATGTGGGATGTGCAGACGCAGACCCTGACCAACATCAACAAACCCACCTACATCTGGCAGACAGGTAAGGCTTTTCACTTTCCCTGGTTAAAGTCCAGCCGGCGTCCCTCCTCCTCCTCCTCCTCCTCCTCCTCCTCTGTGTGGTCAGTGAGTTTGCCCTGCTAGTCATGAAGGAGGGCACCTTAAGAAATGAAAGAGGGCAAGGGGCTGATTCTGAGATTTGTTTGGATGAAGATAGCAGTGCTTTCATTCAGCAGAACTGTTCATTCACTTTGCTTATCCAGAGATTTCCTAGGCTTGTTTGCTGAGAGGTCAGTTTTTACAGTTTCGGTTATACTTGAATTTACGGAGTGAACAGAGTGAACGTTTCTTCATTAGGGGTCCTGTTGTGGGAGGGGTCAGGCTTATTAACTTACTGGATATTGCATTTACTGGCATAGGCAAGCGCTAGAGGTTTCCGAACTACAAGAACTACGAGAGTGAATATAACGGGCTCCATTTGGATGAATGCTGCTAGAAGTAGATGAGAAGCCCCTGGACATGCTCAAGCAAGCTGATGAAATGCATGGTTGCCGTCTTTCCGTAAGAAACTTGATCCGGAATGAATGTGCCATCATAATACTGCTATCACAGATATCAGCTCAGTAAGAATGAATAATTGAAGAGCTGTGTAGAAAGCATCACCTCTCCATGATGCTAAGGGAGAGGTGGACTGTGGGGATAGTCCCACACATCTGAATAGGTTACTGAAACAACAAACACAAGGTGGACATCATTTCAGTTGAGTCAAATTCAGCTGGTGTACAGCAAGTTTGGGACCTAGAGACTAGCTTTAATATGGAAAACACTGCAGGTCCTTTTCTTTCTGAACATGGACAGATGCAGATGGAAGACAACGCTGTCTGTTTTGGGTGGTGCCTTCCTCTCCCCCCTATCCCTCCCTTACTCACCCTCACCAACCCCCTCCCTCCATCACTCTTTCTGCAGTCGATTTGAGATAACCCACCTCCTCAGGGGGGCAGTCACTTACTCAGGCATGGGACAGGCCATCGTGGGGAGTGCTGGAGGGTGCGAGACTGATTTGGATGCACTGAGGTGGGAAAGTGGCCAGTGCAAACTGGGGTGGCTCCTCCGATCAACCTGGCCGATCGATGGGTCATTTGCCTGCTGTCTCAGCGAGGAATGGGTGGAGGAGCCGCAGATCAATGGCCTGGAAGCAATGGGACCGTTGGTGTCCAGCATTGAGGAGAGATCAATGCACAGCTTTATGGCCGAACAGGACCAAAATGCTGCGGGATCAATGGAGGATCTGCTCGGATCCATGGCCTGACCCAGATGGGGTTGGATCAATGCAGAGAAAGGTCCATTGCAAACCTTCTGGATCTGGCTTATAACTGATCAATGAGTCGATCTGGTAGATTCCACAACTTGTTATTGTGTAACGTAAGAGCAGTGCTCTATAGCTACACGTTTGGTTCCAGTAGAGTGGTATGACATACTGTTATCTATCAGCTGGTGGATACTAGTGCTTCACCTATGTAATGTCCTTATATTCATTATTTGAGTCACATAGTGTCTGAAACCATACCAAAAAAAGTCTATTTGACATACGTGCAACACAATGTTAATTGGTAGGGTACAATCTAGTACCTAGGCAAAGTAGAGAACCAAATGTATCTTTGCTCCTTAGCTGCCATTGGAGCAAGGGAAACAACTTTTCACATACAAATTTAATATCTCCTTCCTCCTAATTTTCTACCAGATCCTAATGATTTTAGTGTAATGTGAGATCTACAGGAGTCAGAGATCTGTCATTTTTTCGCCAGGCAGCTGCTTTCATTGTTAAAACCTGCTGCTGGGAAATTTGCAGCACTGTGCCATGATAGTACTGTCTGTCTCCTTCTGTGTCAGTTTCTCTTGGCTCTTTAGAGTAGTTCATCCGAGTGCAGCAGATTACGCGGAGAGAGGGGGGCGAACAGATTGGCCGTAGCAAGATAACCTACATACAACACACCGCTTTTTTTTCCGTTCCCACACACAGACACACGTGGATACACATTCATATGGTTTGGGACGTGCTATGTCACAGATTTGTTAAAACTGACCTATCCATGCTCCGCACACAGATGCATTCCGTTGGACAAGCTTTCCTGGAAGTTGGGAATAAAATTTCCTTCAGACTAATCAGGAATTGTAGTGCTGAACTCATTTCATCTCTGAGGTTTCATTTCTCAATGATTTTATTTCTCCAAAATGGCAACCTTCCAGGAGAGGGGAAAGACCTACTTTAAGTTTAATATAAGTCAATGGAACCAGACTTCCAAGCGGTTTTGGGCCATTTCTGTTGGTCCATTCATCATGAAATCTTCACACAGTGTAAACAGCAGCTGCTGTGTTAAAATGATACATAAAAGTAAAAACAAAAATGGAGATACATGTATAGATACATTTATTTTGTATGGGATACAATTCCTAGGACAGATTGGGTGTAGATTTTGTTGTCCAATCATATTCTAGTGTAATTCTAGTGTTAGCATAGCTAGCATGGCTAGCTAGTCTTGCCATCTCAGCCCTGTAAAATTGTAAACAGCTATACTCACATAGATAGTTAAGTTAGGTAGCTGTCAGTTCAACTGTAGAACATAATCGTTACTTGTGCACAAATGGTTTGTTCAGATTAAATGAAGCAGTTTAAACTTAAGAAATAATATTAAATGAAGATGCGTGGACTCCAGGACATTCTTTTCTTGGACAGATAAACAGGACAATCCAGGGAAATCCTGGGCGTGTAGCAAACTAACCTTAGCTTCGTAACAAATACCATGACACTGACGTTTCCACTGCACCAAATTTTGTCAGAAAAAATGCCAGTTAAGTCATGTTTCCTGTAAGGCCAGTCGTTTCCAGTCACGGGCCACCCATGACAATTGATATGGGAATTGCCATTATATTATACAAGCTGGCAAGCTGGGGTGTGTCATGCAAAGCAATAAGATCAGGTGGAACTGAATCATGTGACTTATTTACGTCGGTGCTTATTTTAAAAAAACCTTTTCCATCAACCTTTTTCACATTTCGGCTTTAGCAATGTTTTAACTTTTCCACCAATTCACAGTGTAAAAACTCTGTTAGCAATATTTGGTTTTTTGGTTTTTAAGGCTTTTTGCTAATCAGTAGCATAGCATTATTGGACATTTTAACATTATGTAATGACTCTAAATAGACATGGTAGCCATCCAATATGAGTCATTTGCATGTTTTGACCAAAACTGATTAAAAGTTTCTAATTTTCTGTAATTTCAGACCTCGCAGTAGCAGCTATGAAAGAATATGTAAAAGGTTGTAATATGTCTTTCAGAGTTAGACTCTAAACACACTGCTCACAATTTCTGAAAGCCTTTTTGACTTCAGAGCATCTCAGATCCTGTCAGGTATAAACCATATCTGAGGACAAAGCCCAGCAAGGTGTGTGGGGGTTGCCTACGGGGACTCATTTGGGATCCAATCAGGTTTTTGATGAAGGCACAATAAATTTTGTGCCCTTGACAAATAAGCTTGCCTGTATGCTGCAGCAGAGGCTGCTGTATACCGCTGTGCTGAGGAGTGTTATGATTAGCTGGGGGAGAATTCCCATGTTTCGCTCTGGAGGCAGCTCGTTGTATTTTTGTGAAGGGATGGGGCGGTGGGGGGTGAGGACTGTGTTCCAGTGTGCTGCTCCATCTCTGAGACGCACTTCAGATGCTTTGATTTATAAAAAAGCTATTTTTCCTTTTTCAAAATTAGTCCAGTTATTGTCATATGCGTAGTACAAAAGGTCAAGATGTCAGAGAAGCAGATGAAGAAAAGAATCAAATATAAAAGTCCCTTTTAGATCATTATGCAATTTATTTAATTGTGTTTAAAGTCCTTCTTTTCCATGTTGAGTCAGCTTGGACCCTGGACTCATAAAGGAATTGTTTAGAGAAAATTGTACATACTTATCTCCTCACCCCAGACCCTGGATGACATACTGTTATCTGTTAAAATTCACATATGCATATACATAGACTTATATACATGCATATATAACATAGACAGTAGTAGTAGTGGTGGTCATATCGAAGTCTTGAATTTTGTTGTTCATTTTTATAGATAACATGCCACATACTGTGTCCGGGACCACCAGGGGCAAGTCTGTTTGAGATTACTTGACAGCTCAGTATAGATTTTGCCAAGTATGTGATGACTTAGGGATGTAGCTCTGAATGCTAATTTTGCGGGGTGTAAGCTTCCATTATTTGTTAACTCTGTTAGATCAATAGCTCCAGTACAAACTTTGACTTTCAGCCTAGTATATATTAAATAGGTAGACTGAGTTAATGTAACCTGTTCTCATCTGCTTTCCTGTGATCCACATTTTATACTATTTGAAAACACTAGGTACCCTTGTGTTTTGTGAACATTGTATGATGAATAGTAGGGTGACCAGACATCTCCATTTTTGGTGGTCTGTCCCCAGCTGGAGCTATGCCCAGAAATGTCTCTGTTTTTAACTGTGAAATAAAATCACACTGGGAAGTCCCAAGGAAGACCAGCAGCAGAGCAGACGTGCAGATGTGTAGCGTTTTTGGTTGTTTTGGCCAACAGAGGGGGCTACTATTAACCACTTCAACCACATGCTGGTCTGGTTTCGGAGAATACTGCTGTGCACAACTCCACCAGAAGATAGTAAGTGTTACGTGAGTCTAGAACATCACCACAAATTTCTTTGCAAGACATGAGGTAGCCCAGGGGCTAAAAGCAGAGGTGGGGTTAGGTGATAGTAGGCTTTGATTTGCGTAACCATACAATCTACTTGAACGTAGCTCCATGACATCCACACAATTTTGCATCATTGTTTTAAACCATATGGCATATGTTGATAGGAGTCCTCTCTGTCTCTCCAGAGCTGGGGCTAGTCCAGGGGTTTGTTTAGGATCTGTTTTTTAATGTTTATTTTTTAAAATATTTAATATGAATGTGAATTACAGGCTCATACAAACACTGCACTCTGTTTCATGGTAAACCTGTCCCCGTCTCATCCTTGGCTAAGCTGCTAGACTTAGTGACCTTTGAGAGACCTTTTACCTCATTTGTGGCTTCATTTATGAATAGCATCAAACGATTTATCTCTCACTGTCCTCAGTTTTCATTTTAGAAATCACTTTAATGTTTAGACCACTAGAAATGGTCTATAATCAATGGGAACATAGGCTTATTAAATTGACATTAGGGATGTCATGCAATTAAAATAACTGCAAAAAATAATAATAAAAAAAATAAAAATAAAAAAACCAAAATAATCTCTCAGGGTCAAATTTGAGCAAAGACAAATGCAATTATACAGACAACTGTGATTAATTACGATGAATGACCTTTGTCTTTGCTCAGATTTGACTTTAATGAGGGATTCTGTCTTTCCATTTAAAAAGCAGTGCATTTTATTACAGCGATGTGATGGGATAAAAATGGCCTTCATCAGAATGCATTACATGTCACAACTCTTCTGTAAGCTCTCGCTCTAAAGCAACCTACAACTGCAACCTTTTTACAGTGGTAAGTGAAATCAAACCCCAGCCTATAGCTTGCAGTGCAAAGATGTTACCCACTATGCAATACCAACCACCAAGCAGCTGGACTTCAGCCAAGAGCTATGGGTTGTCTAGAACAGTGTTTCTCCACCATGGTCCTGGAGGCACCCTGCCCTGCACAGATCAGTGCTTTCCCTGCTCCTAGCACACTTGATTCAACCTGTAAGCTCAATAACAAGCCCTTTCAGAGTGGCAGGGGGGGGAGTTAAAGCAGGGGATCCACTGAAATGTGAAGGGCAGGGTGCCTCCAGGACCAGGGTGGAGAAACACTGGTCTAGAAGGTAAACTAGTAAGATGTGTAAACACTTTATACCACTAATTCATTCATCTTCTGAGCCGTTTATTTGTCTGGGATGTGGGGGGTGCTGGAGGCTATCCCAGTAATCATTGGGCGGAAGGTAGGAAACACACTGGACAGGCCACCAAATCCATCACAGGGCAGACACACAGACATACACATTCACACAAACACTCACATCTTGGAGGGCAATTTAGCATCTCCAGTTCACCTGGCAGCATGTCTTTGGACTGTGGGAGGAAACGGGAGCACCACTGTGCTGCCCCTCTCACTAATTCATATTAGTTTCATGTTAGAACATCTAAAGATGGCATTTTGGAAATGCAAGGTTTTGTGTCAGTGGGTTTTGGGCTATCCTTGTGTCCATGGTGGCTGACACATTGTTCCCACATGACACGCTGATCTTAATCGACAGGGCTGGACCCTCTCGTCATTCTGCATTGTGCTCAGTGATGAGTTAGTGATACCCTTCCCCCAGTTGCCCCACCCATCCTACCCTTTCCTTCTCACTGTGCTACCCGTTCTCTAATGTCCATGGATGCTCAGAAAGGACACTCTCTCCTTTCCTGTCTTCTCCTCTCTCATCCTTTTGTTCCCTTCTTTAACCTCCTTCCCCTCCTCCTCTTCAGACTTTTTTTTGTCAGTCTGACCTTTGACTCTTTAGTGTGAAGGGTTTCTGAGGGTCCTGTGGAGGGTGCAGAAGCAGGTGGGGGTTAGTGACAGCAATAGTGGGCCGTGGATCAAGCGCTTAATTCAAACATTTCCTCTTGGCCAAGCTTCAGTGGCACGGTGGCCAGCAGAGGCCAAACAACTCCCGCCGCTCCACGCTGCCGTGCGGTTGTGACGGAGGCAGACAGGGATTGCAGTCAGCCCAGCAATAAAAACCAGCCAGGATTGGGGTAAAATGAGAAAGGAACATATGGATGAACTCAAAGCACAGCTGAGCTTTTTCTGTGGGGTAATTACACCCAGCCTCCAGGTTGGATTGTGTGGTGGAGGCAGAAAGAGAGAAAGAGAGAGAGAGTGAAAGACACAAGCCTAATGGAGAAGGATGGAATGAGTTGAGTTTTCCTCTGGATTCATCACGCGCCAAATTGGCATAGATAGTTTAGGTGTTTCACTTTCCAGCTGTTCCCGGCAGCGTGGTGCACAAACGCCACTCGTCCCTCATATAAATGCCTCTTAGTGTTATTACTTTCTCTCTTTTCCTTCTGACTATATATTTCAATAGACCCCCCCACCCCACCCCTCTCTCTCTCTTTGTCTGTCTGTCTGTCTATCTATCTATCTATCTATCTATCTATCTATCTATCTATCTATCTATCTATCTATCTGTCTCTCACACATTCACTGTCTCCTCCTCTCTTTCTCTGTTGCTGTCCCTCTCAGTATCACTCTCTCTTTTTCACTCACCTTCTCAACCTTTATTTGTTTCAAACACTCTTTTCTTCTTCCCCCTCTTTCTATCTCAGTTTCTCCCTCCCTCTCCTCCTCTCCCTCCCTCCCTCCCTCTTTCTCTCTTAATCCTTGTTTCTCTCATTCTCACCTTTTCCTCCTCTATCCCTGTCTCCTCCTCTCTTTTTCCCTTTCTTTATTTCTTTCTCTATCTCTCCCTCTCATCCTCCTCCTTATTTCTGTCTTAATCTTTCTTTCTTTCTTTCTTTCTTTCTTTCTTTCTCCCTCTCATCCTTGTCCTCTCTGTCCTGCCCTCTTTCTCTCTTAATCTTTGTTTCTGTCTTTCTCCCTGTCCCTGGTCTGTTTTTCTGCCCATCTGCTCTCTCTACCCCTCACACCTGCATCTGCCTGCTCCATTCATTGCCCTTCTCTTCTTCTGAGGAGCGAGGGAGCATTCCTGATGATCAGTATTCAGGATAGCCAAATGGATGACAAAAGACGGACTGACAGTGTGATTTGTTCCGCTTGCCCTCTCTTCCCTGGTTCTCTTTCCTCTTATACTCACACCCACACTTCTGTATGCATGCCTCATTAGGTTGCTTATAATGGACTGTTATTGGAGTTTATGTGTGTGTGTGTGTGTGCGCGTGCACGTGTGTGTGTGTTTTGGATGTGAACAAGCTGTTTTAAATATCTGTGGATTCCCTCTTCTTTAGAATTATGTACTGTCAAATGCCTGGTTTCTCTTAGCCTGGGGGGCTGATCCATAACAGGACTGCTCTTTGAGTGTTTAGCCAATGCCCCATTAGCATGCGTACAGTATATCAGCAGATAGCTCCTAAGTCAGAGATAAAGCAGGTTTATAATGTTAGAACGTTTAATGCTTTCTAGTGTTTGACCAGGGATCATCAGTCTCACAATAGGGCTGGTGTGGCTGCAGGCTTTCATTACACCCAGCCAGGTACACACCCCCATATAATCAGCTGTTTGGAGGTTGAGACCAAATCATTAGAGTGAATGAAAATCTGGCTTTGTAGATGAAGTAGTGATGGCTACTGATGTAGACGCTACATTGCTCACTGATTCAGTGTCATGTGACAGATCGCATGGCTCTACATATAGATGCACTTGGTAGTTCTACAGGTATAGACTGTAGTGCATCTGTTTCTCTGCATACTTTGTTACCCTGTTCTTCAATGATCAGGACCCCCACAGTACCACCACAGAGCAGGTATTATATGGGTGGTGGATCATTCTCAGCACTGCAGCGACACTGACATGGATTTTCTGGAGTGCATAAAGGATTTTCATTGAATTGCCTGCAAAAATGTGGCTGGAATGCCACCCTACAGTTATCAGTTATCAGACTATCAAGTTTTCACATCACATGTCCATCTGACACCTGAGATTTCTTGACTGTAGTTGCATTGTAACGAGTGAGTGACGGGTGAGGAAATTAATCTCGGAATTAACCTCTGAGTGATCTGTCTAACTCCTGAGAGCTAGGAAGGAACTTGGTGCACTAACCCAATGACACCAGTAACCAGATTAGAGTGCAGAAAGCCTGCCAACGCCCCTGATCCCCCACCTCTTCCTCTTCCTCTTGCTCACGTTCCTGCAGTAGGCTTAGCTGCTCAGAAACGTGCAGGGGGGATTTCACTAATCGCTGTAAACTGCTTTAAACCAACACCTGAAAAATCCTGAGGGAGGCCAAGCCGTGGCCAGAGACAGCAGGCCTCCAGACAGGTGGGTGCGCTAACAATGGGGAATGTCTTAACACGAAGTGGACAAGCGCAAACACTAAGCATGGACTTTCTGCTTATTTGAAGATGGTGTGGATGGTGTAGTCTCTCAGTCTCTCTCTCTATTTCTCTCTCTCTCTCTCTCACACACATGCTCTGTCTTTCTCTTCCACTCACACCATGCCTGTCTCCGAGGGGCTGAGAGATGCAGTGCCATGCTTTATTGGATCCTGAGATGTATGAAGAGTTATAAATAGCAGGTAGGCTGCAGCATGCAGCAGCTGAGATCTGCTGCCAAATCCTCTCCGCAGCTGCTAATGGGAGACAGCGGAGTGAAGGTGCTGCCAGAATCAAGCGCACAAGAAATCGGTGTGAAAAACGGCTAGTTGGGATGTGGGAGGGGGGATGTGGGAAATGGTGGCTGTGGGGTGTGTTCACTAATTCACTCAACTACGCATGTGTTTACACATTTATTTATTTATTTATTTATTTATTTATTTATTTATTTGGGACTGTTAAAAACAATAAACACATAAGAAGAGATTACCATCATATTGCTCACAATCAGCCAGCTGCAGCTTTTAGCACAGAAAGCACACAATTGGCAAGCCAGCGCAATTTGAATACACCCTGCAGCCGGGAAGCGCATCTGTAAACTGTGCTGCTAGAATCATATCGTCATACTTAACATTAAACAACAATATTTTCTCAGTGTTCTCCAGTATTTAGAGAAGCCTTCCACGTGTGATGAAGATGTGTGATCACAGGTAGATGTATGTTTATGTCATTCTGACAGATGGTTGCTGATTGGTATAGAATGGTGTTTTTGCCTATAGAGGAAATCCAGCCCCAGCCTTTCTACTATACTGCTATACCCAGTGTGCTAATACCTCCTGGTATTCAGGGGGTTCCCATGGTGGCTCAGTAATCCAGCATTGGCTGGATGCTCACTGGACATGACGCTGAGGCAAGCTTTCGTGGTGTTTTTTGTTTCTCTTTGATTGTGGGTGAAGCAGGCTAAAAAATTACAGAATGAATTGTTTTAATAGGTTTATGTTCAGGGTTATTTGAGACTTTCAGGAGGTCCATAAGGGTTAATTAGGGTTAATACCGGCCATTCTTAAATTGTAAATTAAAGAAGGGGACTTCTGTGCAAAGGAGAGAACCTTCATCACCACCCTTCATTTATTTAATTTCCAGTCAAAGCTCTCACAGAAGTCCCAACAACTAAGCAGAATTCCATTCCATTTTTTTCAGTATTTAGTTTGTGCAGTCTAACAGCTTCCATCCTTTTCGGGGACCCACTTTAAGAAATCTGCAGAGATATTTTTAGTTTATCTGATGAGGACAGTTTTGGTGCCCTACTAGCTCTTGTTCCAGGTGGTTGTCAGGAGTCCTTTTTTTCCAAAGCTTTTGATACATTTTTGGCTTTCTCCTTCCTTACACAAGTGGTTCAAATCCCATCAGAGTTATCTCTTAGACCTAAATAACTTTTTCTCAGTGGCTGTTCTGCCTGTAACTTCAATAAATGAAGGGTGGTCTTTTGTATAGCAGTCCCTTCCAAAGGTAATAGTATATGAGCCAATCACAAATAAAAGCGCTTAAAAGAAATACCCACTGCCGTAATAAATGGGCCATATCTGGCCATGCATTGCAACAGCTATGGTAGCTGGTTATTTTCTCAGGCCAGGAGATAATCTGCACCAGTAGAATAAGTACTGACCAGATTCTCTCCATGGGGAGATGAAGTGAGGTGTATGTAGCAATCCCCCCCAGCCAGCTTAATCACTGTCTTGCTAATTAGCTAACAATGATCCACCACCTTTCTTCTTAGGCCCTGACACCACGAGTCAAGCAGTGAGGTCTGGAGTAGTGTTGGACCCAGCCGAGGTGTCTGAAAAGATTAACCTTTACCCGACCATATGTGTGTTCATGTCCTGTCAGCTAACACCTTGTTAAAGTTTTACGATTACTCTTGACTTTGTTCCATGGTACTCCTTGTGCCTATTAATGGTCAGAAAACATTAAAAATGGGGCTTTATCTTAAAAAGTCACAATTTGAGTTAATTGAACGTACTTGAGTAGTACAGTAATTTTGTTTTAGGCCCTATTAACTTATTATTTGTAGTTCCAGTCACTCCAAAAATTTAAATAACTACATTTTTTATGTTATAATCCCATTTTTTACAGTTTAGCCTTGTGTTAATAGTAAAAGGTCAGGGGAATGCAACAAGGTAAGGTTTTTGTTTGACAGAATAAATGTTAATTTGCTCTGCACTGGTATGTATACACGAGTTTATGAAGGTGAGCAAATTAGGTGAGCAAATTAGCAACCAGACATAGGATGGATATCAGTGTTAAGTTCGAATGTATGTATGTATATGACTTTTTATGGCTTTTCATTCTTTTATTGCACCACATCTTACACTGTAATCTATCTTTTTGCACCCCTTCACTCAACAGCACACACGTGTAAACAGTCCCGCCATGAATTCTCGTTTTTTAGTGTGCGGCGATGACATTTACGTCAGCCGCACAAATACCAGAATCATCATCTGTTGGAGATCAGTGGGGATCTTTACTCAGGATTAGCCACACCAGTTCGTGGAACGCATTGAGTGGAAGGTAATCTCTCTTTAGATTGTGAGGGTCTCGTGAAGGGGCTTTAAAAGTCGGTGTGACCCTTAACCCTAAGACGTCAAGAGTTAGTGCTTTTGTTCTGTTAAACTGTTTAAAGGTTATTACATAATAATTACATATTTATTACTTTATGAGTGCAGTAATTAATTACATATACATGTAATTTGCCTGTCTTAGCAAGAGCTCCAAAATTTGAGGGGCAAAAATTGAAAAGTAAGACTGCCTTGTCCGCAAGGTAAGACAATAAAGTATGTACAGTAATAACTTTCATATAACTGAATCATAATAAAAAGATTTCCTTCTGCTTACAAACACAAACGCAAATGTAATCTTTGTCAAAGATGGTAATTGTGACTTGTGTGAAATGTCATTTCATCTAGCATCATTAAAACCTGATTTTCACATCACTGAAAGCTGTGTGCAGTGAGGGGGAGGGGATATTATCTATGTCATATCATTTTTTATAACCTGGTCTGCTGGGTACACCGTAAGTGAGTTACAATAGTCAGTCAATTTATCATACTTATGATGAGTGGTCATTCAATTTTCCCAATGAACCAGTTCAAATCAACCATCGCTTTCTCACAGTGCACAATCCCACTGCAACCACCTCTGTTGTTGGATCATGTTTTCCATTCAGTAGTGAATCTGTTTATGAAAGTGTTTGATTTGTGCTGAACGGCGTCCTCTTTACCTGGGCAGACGTGCAGGAGCTCTGATGATTCTGTGGAGATGCTACGTGAACTACGCTGATTGAATAGTGTCTGCTGTAGTTACGAGAGCAGAGAAACTGGCCTGTCAGACATACGTGGTGTAAAATTGGAGAAGAATGAGCATTGTTGATTTGTGATGGCTCATGTCTGAGAATTTCATGGTAATCCAGTAAAGCTCTGTTCTTACGCGCAGCAGCGTGCATGCCAACTTATTCTGGACACAAAACACAGTGCTGTCACAGTCTTATAGCAGCAGCTACGCTGACACATAAACACACTGAGTTCACTGTGGAGGAGGAGAGGAAGGACTGACAGGGGAGAGAGAGAGATCAGAGAGAGAAAAATCGAGAATGAGAGAAAGAAAAAGATATAGGTAGTGCGTGAGAGAGAAAATAGATAGAGAGTAAGAAAAGAGAGGAGAAAGGGTAGATAGATGGATAGATAGATAGATAGATAGATAGATAGAGAGAGAGAGAGAGAGAGAGAGAAACAGGGAGAAAAGACGAAGAGAATAGAAGTTGAAGGATAGAGAGAGAGAGTGAGAGCATGACAGGCAGGGACAAAAGAGAGATTGATCGATCGATAGATAGATAGATAGATAGATAGATAGATAGATAGATAGATAGATAGATGAAGGTAAAGGGAGAGAGAGAGAGAGAGAGAGACTGTATTAATCTAAATGGCTTGGTGTACTGTAAGTCTCGGTCAGCGCCGATATGGGAATGCTGCATGGATTATAGATTAGAGTTTATTCATAAACTTTATTTACAGAGCCATAAGAGGATTGCAGGGTTAGAGCCTACTGCACTCTCCTCTCCATTGTATGTAATGATAACACTGCTTTACTTTTCCAATCCCTATAGAGACAAGAGAAGGACTGAGCTTGTATTATATATTACATGCC
>CM067475.1:31498910-31538776 GCA_034552555.1 Semaprochilodus insignis
GTGTTTGCAGCGCGTTTGAGACTTTGCAGCGCGTTCGGTTAATGGTTTGCAAGCGGTCTCATTTTGATGCTTGTGTTTTCAGATCTTGCAGCGCGCTTGGCTAATGTTGTGCAAGTCGTGCCATTTTGATGCTTGTGTTTTGAGACTTTGCAGCGCGTTTTTAACTTGCAGTGTGTTGGGCTTTCTCGGCCACCGTAGGTTTGGATCTATATTACATGACAGTCTTAAAAGCAATATTTAGTTTTTATGTATACATTATACAACCATAAACCTAACATATACTGCAGTGCATGTCCATCTTTTTATTCTTATGCTTTCTGCTTTTCCCCTCTCTCCCTCTATGATCTCACTTGCTTTAGTTTTGACATGCTTTGCAGTAAAGGGCCCAGAGAGAACAGTGAGGGTTCATATGACAATGATCCTGAGTGAACATGACCCTTATTTCCCTCATCAGCATTTTGCTTCCACCACTGAGTCAGGGAGTGTCCTAATCCAACATGGCGTTCCTTCATGGCCAATCCTGTAGCCCTGAGTTTCAGTTCCTCATCATTAAAACCTCTTCTCCATCACTCTCTTCCCTCTCTCTCTTTTATCGCTTCTTCTTTCTTGGCTCTATGCTGTGAACACCCACCTTTCCGGTCCATTTCCTCAGCAATCGCTCATTTCCTCTGCAGTGTGCTCGACTGGATCTTTATACCATCACCCCCCTTCAGATGCTGTCACTAAACGCTGTCAGACCAGTGCTTATCTGGAAGCAGGTTGTGGTTGTTATGGTAATACTGAAATGATAGGCCAGTAATAGACTGGTCTGTGACCAATCTGATTAGGGGCCGAGAAAGGTCAGAGGCAGATTTAATTATCGGACCCTGCGTTACAAATCGAGTATTTCAGTAGTGTCCTAGATGCTTTTAATGCAGATAGTGTGCTCACACTTGGATATGCAATGAAGTGTACTGTTCATACCCAATAATGTAGCTGAACTCCTATATGAAGCTGCAGGGAAGCAGCGATCAGACAAAGCTGGAGGTTGAAACATTCAGGATTCCAAATGTGAGTTTTGTCTATCAACTATCAACTGTATTTCAAGTTATTACTGTCAAGATATGCACTTTTCATTGACTCGCCTCAGACTCAAGAAGTTCCAGCCTGAGCCTCCGGATCAATGTGGCTTCAATAAGAACCCTTTCAGTATGGAAAATCTTTCGTCTTCTGTTTAACGGAAAGAGGGTATTCTGACAGTTTACGTTACAGATTACATTCCTTCAAAACGCTGTAGTACTTTTATCTGAACTTTCCTGCATACCTGCTATACAAAATACAGACTAGCCTAGCATTTGAAGTTGTTTGGCCTCTCTCCTTTAACCTCCACATTTACTGTGTCTAGCACTCCAGTGAAGGTTTTCCATAATGACTTGTCATTGAAGGTTTTAACTGGAACCCTTGTGACTTGGGACTCAAGATTCGGGATTCGACTTGGCTTGGACGTGAACCCCAAGACTCGACTCAGACTTGAAACCAAGTGACTTGAGAGTTGACCTGGCTTGGAGTTGAACCCCAGTGCTTTAAAACTTGACTCATACTTAAAACCCAGTGACTCGGGACTCGACTCAAGACTTGACTCGGATTTGAACTCTAGTGTCTTGGGCCTCTACTTGGATTTGAACCCTCCTGATTCGAACTTGACTTGAACCCCAGTGACACGAGACTCAGCTAAAACTTTGAACTTAGATTTGAATGCTATAGAGATTAGACTCGTGACTCCAGACTCGACTCAGACTTGAACCCCCGTGACTCAGTTTTTAAATTGTTGGCTACTGTTTGCTCCTGTTACTTACCTGCATATTTAGAGTGGTGTCCCTGATCCCTTGCTGGGGTATGTAAACTAGGGACAACACCAGAACAAAGCTGTAAACCCAGGCTTTGTCAGGTTTGTAGGACATCAGCAAAGGTCTTCAGCATAGAATACTATTACTCAGTGTGGGATCGTTGCCTTTAATAATACAAACCTAAATATAATCAAATGCTGCGATATATCTGGAAAATATCATGATACTGAATTGTATAAGTATTGTATAAGAGCTACCACCTAATAGAAGGAGGCTGCATTTTGGTGTATGTGTCTCTGAGTGTGTGTTAATGGGTTTGTAGACATGTTCGACAGTGACACGGCCTTTCAGCAGTGGCCTCAGTAATAAAATGCGCAGCGTGTTAGCCATGAGTGAGGTCAACCACATGCCTGTCTGTCACACTGATCCAGCTAGCCATCCTCTCTCGGCAATTCACACTTGAGTAAAATTATACGGCCTGCTTCATCGTTTATATGGGGTGCTGTTAAATGAAATGTCACTGTGCAGCATACCACTGTGCTCAAATAGCTGTAATTTGTTAGCCACTTGAAGGGCTAATAGTACGTAAACACGACAGAGGGAATTATTTGGTGTTTCTGTCTCTCGTCTTGTGAACTAAACTAAAGGGCAGTGGGATGCCACCTTGAATTCCTGTTCTGTGAGTGAATGGCCTCTGGTCATTACGCCACACTACCAGGGAAGGCCTGAGAGGGACGTATGTTGTTTTCTGTTTATTGTGGATTTAATTGCATTGATTTTATAATTCACTTATAGCCAAACATGGCGACAGAACGCTGAGAGCAGGATTTATGTGATCAGTGATGCATGCACTTCGCCATGTTCAATAATTGCCACATTGTTTTGCGTGTGTTCTTCCGTATGGGTAGGGGTGTGTGTGTGTGTGGTAACCACAGTGTTTAGTTCCATTAAGAGCCCATGTCATTTCCACACAACTACAAGAGAGATTGATGGATGGATGAATGGATGGATGGGGGGAGAAAAAGAGAGAGAGAGAGAGAGAGAGAGAGAGAGAATGACAGAGGCAGGGAGAAAAGAGATAGATAGATAGATAGATAGATAGATAGATAGATAGACAAAAGGACAGATAGATATAGTAGCAGAGATGAAAGAAAAGGTACCAAGAGAGTAGAGGGGGAGAAGGGGAGAGAGAAGAAAGAAGCAGAGGTAGAGAAGAGAGGGAGAGAGAAGAGAGAGATGGGGAGAGACAGAAACACTGAGAGGTGAGTCTCACACAGATTCCAGTGCTGATGGTGTTTGTGAGGGTCTGCTGCTGAGAAGGTTAAGGCAATGTGTTTGCCTGCTGTTAGAGTTGCCCTGTCAGTGCATCTTTCTGAAGGAAAGGAGAAGAGAAAAAGGAGAAGCTTGTTATTGTTCCGTACATGGAGCTAGGAGAGCAGTAGAAATTGCTCACTAAATACTTATCATGTGCGGCTGTAGGACAGAGGGAGGGAGGGAGGGAGTTTGAGTAATGAAGTCTGGGCCACTCTCATTACTGTGGGACACAATAACACACCCCACTCCTCGCCTTGGGTTCTCTCCACGCCAGCGCCCGCAATTCCGAGTGTCCTTCATCTTAATGGAGCACCATTGACAACCGGAGAAAAATGAACTTCGCATGCCCGCAAATGACACACGCGCACTCCATCATGGCTCTCCGTGCTGGCCGCAGCTCGAGCGAAACATCAATGCAAAGAGAAATGAGGGAGAAACCCAATCAGACAAGCGGGGGCCACCAAAAGCCCATTCAAATCAAACCTAATCACAACAAATGTGGAACAAACTGCACGGAGGCAATTAGCCTGCAGCATCTCACCATTCTCTCACTCAGCCGTACACTTGTAAAGAGATTCTTCTTTGAAGAGCACAGCCTCATTAACACAGTGAAATAAGCTACAGTATGAAGGAAACAGAGGGAGGAGTGTGAAAGCATGGAGGAGCTACTGCTCTCTATCAGCTTCGTAACGCAAGCTCGAGATTGCAATAATGAAGAGCCAAAAGGGTTCTTCTGAGATTCTAGAGAAGAGTCAACTCTGGTTCCCTAAAGCACTTTTCAGTGACGAGCATTTTTCAGCCTAGTCTGTGTTTGGTGAATACAGTCGCTTGCTATGGGAAATAATTTTGGCAGTTTTCTTTGTGTTTAATAAAAGAACAGAAAACTTTTTGGCTCAATAAAAACTTAAAATAGAAGCCACTAGGCAGGCACTTCCTTCGTAGGTGTAATTTCAGTCAAGTGTTTTCCATCTGTATTATTGTCCATAGTAAGATGTAGAGGTTAGGATGAACAGGCTGGAGGACTCCTTTAAAGAACTGTCCACTGAAAGGTTCTTTAAGAAACCAAAAGTCTTTTTTTCTGTAGTATCATGCCAAACAAACAAACAAACAAATAAATGTGTTTCTGTCGAAATTAAATCCACACAACAACGTTCCAATATCTAGTTTAGAAAGTACCCAGAAGAGTAGAGACAGTTACTGCAGCAGAGGGGTACAAACTCCTTTGTACCTTTTTAATACTGTTGGTTTTAATAGAAACATTGTAATGAGCAGGTGTCCACAAACTTTTGACCATATAGGGTATTTTACTTACTGATCTTACTTTCTTAAATTATGACCTACAGTGTTGAAATAAAGGCATTTTAGTTTCAAAATTTACATATTGTCCCCCCCCCCAGAAAATAACAATTCAAAATTACTTTAAAATTTTCTTAACATATTGATTTTGACTATGTTGACTATAAAGGCATTTAAAATGCTGACATCAAAATCTCAAAATGTACAGTAATTACTTTAAAAATTAAAATGAGCTTTTAAATGGACTAATTCCTCATTTCAACATAGTATGTCAGAAGTCTGAATTAATTACTAAAAAATTTGAGAAAAGTCATGTTGACAATCAAATCAAAAGTTTTTGATGAGAAGATCATGTTAAATCTCAACATTTTGGAATATCTCAAAAAAATTGTTTTATACATATTGTCTTCACATTTTGACTTACTGTGTTGAAGTAAAGGCATTATTGACACAAAAATGAAGAATTACTTAAAAAAATACTTTTTAATGCTTTAATTTCTTATTTCAATGTACTATATGTTAATATCTCAAACTCTGGAATGCAAAGTCAAATTTTGGAGAAAATAAACCATTATTTTGAGATACTAAGTCATTTTTTTACAAATTGCTCTCAGAAACAGAGAAAGAAAAAAGTGAACATAGCAGTTTCTTTCCTCCACTAACTAGCAGAAATGAGCTTCTGTGATTTGTGGCGTCTTCGGAGCTGCACTATATACTGTTTGTTAATCTTCACTGCAATATTGGCTTTTTGCAATACTGATAGCACAAAAGATGGCACTATGCAAATTAGGCCTTTAATAAATAAAAAAAAAACTTGATTGTGTGCTGTGAGCATCTTGAATGTTTCTGGTGGTGTTTTTGTAATTAAATCAAGTGACTCACGTGACTTGAAAATGCAATACTTTTGGCAGAAAGTAATGCAGACCAGTTTGTAACCTTGTTATATGTTTTTAATCTTTTTAAGGCATATTGCAGTCGAGATATATAGCAGTTTAATCACAGTATGGTGTTTTCTGCATATCGTGCAGAAGCTCTGAGAGACACCTTTTCAAGTGTATATGAGTGTGTGTGTGTGTGTGTGTGTGTGTGTGTAGGTGGGTGGAGGTGATTTGTGTATGAAGGGGTCAGAGGTTCTTTTGATCTCTCATCCGCTGTCTGCTTCTCTGAATTCTGCTGATAGTGTTGCTCTGCGGCTGATAAGCAGGTCTTCTCCTGTTTGAACGTTTCCTTCACTCTCCTTTTTATACCACTGCTTCTCACTCTCCAGCCAGAGAGAAGCCTCTCAAAATTCTGTTTGACCTCCACTACTCTCCCTCTCTCACCCTCCCTCTCCCTCTCTCTCTCCTGCTCTCTCTTTTTTTTATAGTCTACTAGAATCTGTGTTCTAGTATTCTTGTGCCTTTAAGCCTCGCCTCCTGATGAAGCCAGTGAGCTGTGATCGGTCAGCTCACTTATACTGTTCTGATTGGTCAACTGCTAGAGCAGCATCCTCCTACAAGCTCCTTCCCACACACACTGCTGTGGCTGTTCTTGCAATGGTGTCGGATTCTGCTGTATTGGTTTGAGTCCGATCCTGAAAGTCTGGTAGAACTAATTGGTAGACCAGACCAGACCAGACCCATTTTCGTGTCGTGTGAGGGTGTGCCAAACTTGCTGGTATTGCTAGATGATGTCTGGAATTCTAAAAATGTGCTGGAAGTCTAACAAGGCATTTCAGACAGCTGAGTGGTTTCTGGTGTGGTTTCTTTGAACTTCATAACTTTGCAGACTGTTTACATGCACAAAAAGCTACATAGCACACTTACGATAAGGGAAAAAAGGGAAAGCATAATAGGTTTCCTTCAATATTATATCAGTATTTATGATGCTATGTTATCATTGTTGCCAAAGAGCTTGTAAACAAAGAGCATAACGATGTAGTATCAGTATGACGGTTTAAGTGGCTGGCTATAATAATCACAGAATAATCCATCCACAGGAGGATGTATGTATTTATTTATCACTTAAGAGTATCAACAAAACATTTTATTTGACCAGAGGTGCCCAAAGTTTTGCACACAACTACATATGTCCTCTCTTTCTTTCTCTGTCACTTCACAATGAAGGGACATTGCCTTGGTGTAGCTGAGTATGTATTTATTGGAAGGACACAGCTGGGTCCACTCTGTGGCCTCTTCCCGTTATTGTCCAGTTCTGGCACACTCCATGTCTTTTATCAGCAGTTCAGGAGCTGGAGCCTGCTCAGTGTTAGAGCTCAAATCAGTCAGCATGTCAGCTTAAATCCACAAGAACAAATCAGCATTATTCACTTCCGCACCTTAAGAGTAACACAAGCGGCACATGATTTAAGTTTGCTGGATGTTTGTCTAGAAGGTATTGCTATGGAAAGTATTGCTATGGATAGCAGCACCGTATTTAGAAACAAAGGCCATTCATGTAAGGAAGCTGTCTTTAGTGACTTTATATGGTGCTCATTTTATGTGTAATTTCCCTCATTTGTCTGCTGGGTGCCAGTCTTCTGTTGAGAGTACCCAGGTGGCCTTGCAGAAGGTCAGAGGAAGTGCACTTCATAGAGAGAGCTTGTGTGTTAAGCTGTTTTTGTTCTCTTGACCAAAAGAGAGAGTTTGTACAGCTAACGGTCAAGAATGATTATTTAGTGCTGTCAAGAGAAATGCTTACTGTATTCTGCTCGCTGTGTCTAGGCACACAGTACTGATAGCATACACATAGAAATACTGGACAACATGGCCAAAATATGGCCAATACTGCATGGCCGGAAACAAACAGCCTTTGTTTCCAAATATAGAGCTGCTACTTAGTGCCTTTTTCGGACAAAGCTTAAATATTCAAACAGTATATAAGCTCACCAGACAGAAAATGAGTCACCTTGTGTGTTTAAGGTGGTAGTAACTTCAGGCTCCTGCAGATGGCGCTGCACGAGAATGATGGGGCTATAATACCTGCGGGGTGTGAGTGCTTGCATCTGAGCATGTCAAAGGCCATAGTGTTAAGGAAGTAGCTGAATGTGGAGGTGTATGGAAGCGTACGGTCAGACGTGTCTACCAGCAGTGGTAGAAATCCCAGTCTACAGGAAATTGTCCTCGGAATTGTGCCAGGGAAGGCATCCACCAAATCTGGCCCAACTGCACAATTCTTTGATGCGAGAGCGTGTGAACTTTGATGTGGCCTACATCCAGTTACTTGTCCAGTGCATGCCAAATTGTATTGCTGCTGGTATTTGTGCTTGTAGAGGTATTACACAGTAATAGGTATGTTTCAGTTACAGGTGACTCAGTTTTTGTCCAGCAAGCTTACATATATGATGGTTCAAAGCTTGTATCTAATAAAGTAAGCTGCTTGTAATATCTAGGCACAAAGTCATGTAAGCAAAGCCAAAGATCGAATAAAATAAGCAGACAGTATGGCCAAAAACACATGACCTTTGTTTATAAACAGAAAACCATTCAGTCAGCTTAAATCATCTGCCACTTGCCCTTTTACACTGCCTGGCCAAGAATGTCATGTGGATTTAAATAAGCGAATATTTAAAAGCATTTAATTAGACATTTACTGCAGTGATTAATATGTTTTGGCTGGCAGCATTTCATTTAGCCCTATCTGATGCAGTGAGTAGCGCTTCTTAAACAAACATGTGGGAAGACGCATCCTGTGGTGATGAAAAAGATGCTACTGTGTTTCAGAAGGGTCAAATTATTGGCCTTCATCAAGCAAAGAAAACAACTAGGGAGAAGCTGAAATGACTGGAATTGGGTTAAAAGCTGTGCAACATATTAAAACCTGCAAGGACAGTGAAGAATTGTCACCTTCATGGAAGAAATGTGGCCATGAATGTGATCATGAATGACCATGACTGGAGATCACTAAAAGCCTGATAAAGTCAAATCATAAAAATTGAACATGCTGCTATGTTCAAGAGCATTTCCACATGGTTGCCACAGGAATGAAAGTAAACAGCTGGGCGACCAAACCACGTTTTAGCGAGGCTAATCTGAAAAAAGCTTAGGGAGCATAAAGATTGATCTGTGGAGCAATGGAAAAAAACAGCTCATATGGCCTGGTGAGCCCAGACTGACCCTATTCCAGAGTGATGGGAACAACAGGGTAAGAAGGGAAGCGCATGAAGCAATGCACCCATCATGCATAGGGCCCACTGTACAGGCATCTGGAGGCATTGTTATGATCTTGGGGGGCTTCAATCTGTCAAATCAAAGCTCAACAATGTTATGTGGCAGTAAAAAATGAAGTCAGGTGACCACCTGAAGGTACTGATTGAGCAGGTTATCCTAATGGAAATTTTCTTCTCTGATGGCATGGTCATATTCCAGGATGACAATGCTGAGATTCATCTGGCTTAAACTGTAAAAGAGTGGATCAGGAGCATAAGGAACCATGAACTGGTTACCACACAGTCCTGACCTTGACCCCATTGAAAGTCTTTGCAATGTGCTGGAGAAGACTTCTACTGAGTGGTTTTCCATCATCAGCAGATTTCGGCCAAGTGAGATTGTCTAACTGGTCTAAAATGAATGTAGCTCTGGATGTTTGAACTCTGGAACTCTGGACATGTTGGGATGTTGCATAAGGCTCTTGAACTTGTGTCCTGGTGAATGCGTTTCTTAATCAATGTATAAGGAGGTCCGACAAAATATTGGTGTGCAACCCTTTTTTTGGCCAGACAGTGAATATTAACTGTTAAAGTGAATTTAATGAAAAATGCTGAAGTAATTGTACTACTTTGTTCACATACTTAGGTATTATTTTGGAAACTGAATACTTTTAATTACTTTAATGTAATTTAATGTACGGTAACATATGAATTCTGTATTCATGAGGCATTATATAGCATACATAACATCTTATAACACTTGGCATTAGCTTGCTGAATGTCTCTTAAGTAGTTAAAATGACATGCATAATACTTACAAATGAGAAAGTATGCAACTTCATAGTGTCAGGTTTCATAACACCTTTTAATATCGGCCCATAAGAACACTGTACACACTTAAAGAGTAAACACTTGACAGAGTTTTATGGCAGGCCATTACAGGCTTTACGTGAAGTGAGATTTTTATGTAATTTAAAAGGTTTAATACATTTTATTTTAGTGCATTACACCTTATAGAGCATTATAAGTGGTCTTTATAGGCACTCAGTGAAGTGAGATTGTCTAACTGGTAATACGGGACATATGAAAATGTTGCTCCGCCAAATTCATATGTTGCTTTCCTTCTTTAAGACTTTATGCTTGTTTAAAGCCACAAGTTTCGAGTTTCAGGTTTATTTGTCATTTGCACAACATGTGAGGACATTTATGCATTGAAATGCTTGTGGTGAGGCTCAGGTTGATACTCTACAGCAGGGCAACATTATATACATACTAACTAAACGTATTAAATAAAGAGATATAAAAGAGATATCTTAAATAAATACAAAATACACAAAATATACACAAAACACAGAATATACAAAGACAGGATGGGTCTGTAGAAATTCTCTGATGTATACATTATTAGACAAGGATAGTCTGAGAGAGACAAACCTAGTGCAACATTAAAGCTTACAGTGTTCTTACGAACAGATGTTATAGTGCATACTCTTGTTGTATAAAGTGTTATGCGTGTAATTATGACTAGTTGTAAGTAATTATACATGCTTATGTCTAGTATACCTAATGCCTTATAACACTGTATCAATGCCTTTAGATAGCATTATTAATACAGGATTCATAGCAAATGTTAGCAAACATACATATTCCTTTTTGGAGCCTCAAAATAGTAAATAGACACAGGACCAGGCAGTCTTACTTAAGTACAGTTTCTCTGTATGTTTTCCAGTCTTGATTTGGTAGTTTGATGTTGTGAACAGAGAAATAGATTACAGCAGAGTTTATGTATCTATGGGCCAAAGCCTGTTTAGTATTCACTGGTAGTGACCACAGAGTGCTATAGTTCAGAAATTAAAGCGGCTTCAGTTGAATGGACTTGCTGAAAGCATTATTCAACAGGACGACAGTGGCATTTATGTTGATTTCCCGGCGTCTGGCCGCCACTTTTATTGTTAATCAGTCATTCCGATGATGCTTCGCGCCCAAGGGAGCAATATGTGCTGCAGTTGTCTCAGTAGAGGCCATTGAAGCGCGCAACCTTTCATTTTGCTTAGTAAAGAGCTATTGAGAACAGAGACCGAGTTGAATACATAATGCATGTCAGAAGCGTACAGTGCATGGCTGTGTAATAATTGTCGCGGTGCGAGATTCTGAGTAGAGATATTATGTAGGAAAATAAACAGCGTTCATCATTCACAAATAACACTCCAGCACTTCTGTCAGCAGCACATATAAAGACCCTCTGCCATTTAGAGAGAGAGAGACAGAGAGAGAGAGAGAAAGAGAGAGAGAGACAGAGAAGAAAAAAGACAGGTAGGAACAGATAGGAAAATAAGGAGAAAGATGGAGAATGGGAATAAGACAAGGGAAAGAGACAGAAAGACAGGGAATAGGAGAAAGAGTCCTGGAACTTTAGAGAGAGAGAGAGATAGAGTGAGGGCAGATACGAGAAAGGAGGAAAGCAATGGAGAGACAGAAATAGAAAAAGTGAGGTGAGAGACAAAGAGAAAAAGAAAAGAGAGAAACAGAGGAAGAGATACAACAAGGGAAGGAGAGAAGGGCTGGGAAAGATAAAGACTGATGTGAGGGTGCAAATAAAAGAGAGGAGGAGAGACAGAGAGAGAGAGAGGCACTGAAAATGGAAGTTGAACAAAAAGGAGAAAATGAAAAAGAAGAAAAGAAAGAAAGATGAAGAAAGTACTGGGAAGTATAAGAGTTGTGGAGGAGTAGAAAGTGAAAGGCAGAGTATAGAAAGAAAGAAGAAAGAGAGAAAGAAAGAAGATGGAAAAAGCAATAGAAAGTGATAAAGAGTGGGGGAGGCGTAGAAAGAGAAAGAGAGGGAGTAAGGGGGGTAGAATAAAGGAGAGAGAGACAGAGAGAGAGATGGGGAGAGAGAGAGAGATTTCATTTGTCTCTGGCTGAAATTGAAGACAGCAGCCCTTGTTTCACCCCAGCCCTCTCTCACTGTGACCAACAGTCTCTGTGGAGCACTTATTGCATTGTGGGTAATTTCAGTTCAGCAGCAGGACAATTAGATTTCTCTCCGTAACAGTTTAAAAACCTGACTGTGGTTTGAGGTTTAGCCAAATAAAGCTCCACTGTTGCTTTGCTAGGGATGATCTGTGTACATTCCTGTGAACAAAGGTGCCAAAAAAGGGTTCTATGGTACGAGACCTTTAAAGAGAATGACTTTCAAACCAGGTATCAGGAGCCCCAGTTGGTCCAGATTTGTGCTCTATGCCATTTGTGCTCAGCTTGCAGTCTGTCACGACACCATTTGCAGTCTTTGGCGGCGTTGACGTGGTGTTAAGAGCAGTCATCATGCATGTAGTACTGAGTTGTGCAGCCGTCTGTCCACAGTGCTGGCACTAACAGGACGATTCATGGAGGGCATCACTGCTCGCTGAACGTCTGCATTATTGACTGTTGGGTCAGTCAGGTACACAAGGAAACTTGATTCATTGGCATGTCTCACAATGTCAAATCTACCCACCAAGTTTCATTCCTGTTGGTTGATTCCTTCTGGGTGCAACTACTTGTGTAACTAATCTTTAAGTTAAAATAAGGTGAAGAAAAATGTTAATTATGTAAATATCTACTAATTGTATCATTTCATATTAACCATATGTTGTATATATGAGTAATTACCATTACCAACTTGTTATTATTGTAATTTTGCTAACTTGTTATTATTGTAATTAGGAACTCATTATTTAGTAACTGTTAAAAATAGCATGTCATTTTTAGGTTAGTACAGTTGTTACCATCACTATATTACTGGCATGGCACAAGTTATTGCACCTTTATTGCATCACATATTGTATCTATTTTGGCACCTTGTAAGCATTTGGAGCTTTCCAAGATAACAATCACGTTTGACCTTTACTTCAGAGTCTGTGCTTCATTCGAAAAGACAAAAGAAAACTGTGTGCAGTCAGTTTAGACTGTATTGTTTATTTTGAGCTTCAGATAATTTCCTTTTCATTCTACCTCCCAGCCATGTGTGTCTAAGAGGTTAATTGCTCCGTCAGCCGTGTTTGTATATGTTTTGATTATAGCCCCCGAAATCCATTGTATTGCTCTGTTCTCTGGAGCAGTAATGGATGGAGTCTCTGGAGTAATTGAGGCTTGTGTTCTGGAAGTCCCACACAGCAGTGAGGCAACCTCAGCTAGAATTCAATTATCACCCAGTTAACACTTTTTTAACATATTCACGCGGAGTGGTGGAGCTGTGCCCTCGGTGGTTTAAAACCTAATTGAAAAGAAATTTTCCTCTGGATTTTTTGACGAATGGTGAAGTAAAGCAATCAGAACAGTAGCAGCCTTGCAAACAGCTGCAACTCATAGACAAAGTCATTTTTCACGCAGAGCGTGTCTGCTAATGCCCACGGCTGTGCATGAAGCTCGGCTCCTTCAGTGGAAGCTGATGTAATAACAAAATGTAGCTGAAACAATGCCACCAATGCCAGAATCATTATTTTTGTGATGTCATAAAAACAGGCACTTTGCAAATGCATGTCTATTCTGCCTTCAGCAGTTTAGTCTCGCCTGTTCACGCTGTAGTTAATAGGAGTGTAAAGAACAAAATCAAGTTGCCAGTCAAAACTGAGGTCATTTACCTGCAGTCCTGTGCATGCTGTTACAAGTTACCTGAAAATATTTTTAAATTTTAGTGCATGGTTTCAATACACACTCACCATCAAAAGAATGGTTGCACAAATAGCTGCACCCAGAAGGAATCAACTGACAGGAAAGACATTGTGAGAGAAATTATTTGGGTTTCATGCTTGACCGCGTATGTGACGTTAGCAAGGATGGGCCTTATTGCTGTACCTGATTGACGCACCAGCCACGATTGCGGACATTTAGCAAGCAGTGAGGCCATTCATGAGTCGGTCAGGACTACATGCATCATGCTGTTTTGATGACTGCCCCTAACACCACGTCAACGTCAGCAAAGACTGAAATGGTGCTGTGCCACCTCCAACCCTACCTCTAAATCTTCTGGGACTGTGTGAGAATATTCAAGCTGCACGGGTTGAATCATTACAGGACACCATTAGGAACCTCTACAACTACATGCTGAGACATGTGCATGTTGCGTAAGCAAACATGGCAGCCTGACGCCATACTGAGAGACACTACTTCTGTATGTATAGCTCAATAAATATTGCCCATATCAATCTAAATGTATCATCATTTATTGTTCCTGGTAACCTTTATCTTCCTTCCCAATAGCATTCCAATCTGACTCGTCTGCCTGGGTGTATTAGCTAAATTGAATACGTTGGTAAAAACATACAAAGTCAACCAAACCCAGGGGAGTGTCAACCAGGAATCAAGCGCATACCTGAAGTTAGATTCTAAAAGGTGCAGCAGATACATTGTGGTGCATCTTTACTGCTGCTGTTGCTGTGTCATTTAATTGAAGAAGATACCAACTTCAGCCATTATGCCAAATCATGAGGCCCAAGTTCTAATGCATGGTCAATGAAATGTAAACAGCAAAAGCCATGCACAAGTTGACTGTGTGTTGTTACCTGCATTTTGCCTGTCCACACAAATGCTTTGAGATTGGAGGTCTTTAAAAAGTCTCTGTATGGCTGTAGAGTGTTTTTGAAAACCTCCAGTCATGGAAAATGTCCAGATAGGTATGGACAGGTATGCAGATGCCACAAACAGACCTACGAACAACAATGGTTACGGCTGTAGCCCTATGATGTCTGCATGGCTAGGTTTTCCTGAAAGGTGATCTAGATCTAGGACTCTCTTATCCTCCTGCTGCTTTGTGGGAATTCTGGGATTTCTCTCTGTTGCATTAGGGTCAGAGTACCATTGCGACCCCAGGGCACAGAAGCCGTTTCCCCTGGTCTGCACCTGAAATGATACTTTGATATTAAATATTAATGCCGGCTATTTTGTGACTGCGCTGGCCTTGATGACTATTGTGATTTTTCTTTGCCCCCTTTCGGCGTGCAGATCTGTCATTACGTTCAGATAATGTCAGAGTAACTCGGGGAGGCAGACAGAAGGAAATATGTTGCTGCAGACAGTGTTCTGCGCCTGAGCGAAGTGATAATAGAATGCCGTGTTCCCAGCTGTGATTGGAGATAATGCAATCAGATGGAAAATAACAGTTGGCTCGTTGCGGCTGCTGCACTTTATGCTATTACTATTCAAAGGCACTCCTGATAAGAAATGTCTCCATATTGATCTCTACTGCCTACAGCCCTGATGGGGCTGAGAGAGTGGTGGGCATATATTGGCAGACGTTAGCAGGGTAAGAAAAGGTCTACTGCTCCTGTACTTTTTTATTCATCACTGCGAACAATGAATCTGTAAAACATGGCTGTTTTAGATTCAGTCAGTCCAACTGCTCTAAAACATTGATCCTTAAACTGTTTTTCTTGTCTTTTTTTGTCGTGAGGGAATGCCCAGACCTTCTCCAAAAGCTCCAAACAGTAAAAAGAACAAAAGTGAGTCCAATAGCTAGTAGGAGCACTATAAGCAAGACTATACAGCATTCAGCTAACTGTATATGAATGCTATTATAGCCACTAATTTAATGCTTCATTTACCACTGAGGCAAGATGTAACCATTCAGTGTGAGAGCTTTGTCCTGCTTGTATTTGCTTATATGGGTTATTAGCCAGACTGTAACTATTAGAGCTAAAGCTTCAGTTTGCATTGTAAGCTCACCAGACAGAAAATCAGTCATCTTGCCTGTTAAAGGTGGTAGTAACTTCAGGTTCCTGCAGATGGAGCTGTATGAGGATGACGCAGCTATAAATACCTGCAGGGTGTGAGTGACGGGATTCATAGACTGAGAAGAGGTGGTATAGTGCAGTGAATGTCTCATTCCATGTGTGGAAAATGGCTCCAAAGCAGATGTTAATGATTGGCTAAAAGGAGTGATTGCATTTGGGCGTGCCAAAGGCCATAGTGTGAAGGAAGTAGCTAATTCTGCATGTGTATGGAGTGTGTGGTCATACGGGTCTACCGGCAGTGGCTAAAATCCCAGTCTACAGGAAATTCTCCTCAGGATTGTGCCAGGAAAGGCATCTACCAAATCTGGCCCAACTGCGCTGTTCTTTGATGCAAGAATGGCTGGACATGGCTCAAAACTACTTGTATAAAACTCTCTTACATTAAAAGTAAAGCATGCATTTTTCATCTCTTTTAAAATTATCATTTTGGAGAGACAAAGTCCTGTTCTGACAGCAGTGATATGTTTCTCTATCTTTGTGATAATACGGCACAGAAATACGGTTCCTGTTGATTCTGCCCTTTCGATTCCATCTTATCACAAGATTGTACGTGACTCACATCCAGAGTTATGAGCCAATAAAGAGAGGTTGAGATGCTCGTTGTCTGCTGCTCACCATGTGTAACTGATGGATTCGTATGTCCTCCTACATCTTGTGTGAAACTAGCCAGTGGATGCTCAGGAAATCATCACTTCGGAAACCCTTCATTCTTCATTTGGTCATCATCAGAGAAGCATTTGAAATGGCGTGCAAAAAGTTTACAGCTGCTGAAGTTGCTACAGCAGTTTCTCATTACAGTGCGACCCGAGATTGTTCTGAAAAGTTTGAATGGAGCATATGGGTATGTTAAATCATTTTGATGTCCAAATGCATTCAAAAATGGACAAAGTGCCCGTAGACCCCAGAGGGTTAAATAAGAATAAACCGAAAATTACTTCACAGAAATTATTAGGCCTTCTTTGAAGGTTTAGAAGGCCCTGAGGATTCCCCACTGTTACTCTGGAGGCTTAAAGAGCATCAGACCCCACTCCAAAATAAATGGCTTCAGTCGGGGGAATGTAGCAAAAGTAAAGTAGGTCATCGGTGAAGAAAGCACGAGTGCAAATCTGCTAACAGCCATCCTCTCTAATCCATGCCAGTGTAGAGCCTTCTGCCCTCGCTCAGAAAAAAAAAAAAAAAAACTCTTAGCTTGCTTTAGTGCTATAGCCTCACCGCAGCAGTAAATATTGTTTTAGAAATTCTGAAAGGCCCATATGACAATAACCCAAATAATAATTCATAAGCCTGACTTCATTTTCAGTTACAGCTTTCTCCGGTTTCTTTGAGGTGATGGTCCTGCTCAGCTCCTGCAGCTTATTAGCCCAGCTGAGGATCCTACAGGAATATATAGACAGGCGTTTTTTTTTCTGATGCACGCCCATTTTTCCGCCTTTCATGTTGCCATCAGCCACAACCAGCCGCACCGCATGAGCCCTGCAACCTGCTAATGCTGCAGCATCATTAAGCCTGCTGCTACTGTGCCTATGAATATTTCAATAAAGGCCTATGCTAATTCCCTCTATTAATATACAATAGTCAGTGGCACACAGCATTTGAAGATTCTCATAAGCTATGCATATGAGAAGTAATAAACATGGCAGGGAATCAATCAAAAGGTTTTTTTCAGATGGGAAGTTGTATGTAGAAGGTACAGCTTGGTTTGAAGTGAGATGCAAGCATATGGTGCACAAGTAGACCGTACCACACAAGCTGACAGATAGAGAGGGTAAAGACATTATAGCCTCGTTCAGGATCATTGCAGATGGTGTTCAGCCTGATGAAGCGTTGCCTATAAAGCATGTGCTCTTTTATAGATTTGAGGTAAGTGTGGTCAAAGAGAAAATCTAGAATTCCGGTACTTGAAGACAAAACAGACATTTCACAGTATAAGATACACTGCTACTTTGGGCCAGTTCTGATATTCAGTATATTTCATGCATGTACATGTTAATTTAAATGCTGATACATAAACACTTTTAATAAGCTCCCCGGACAAAAAATGAGTCACCTTGTGTGTTTAAGGTGGTAGTAACTTCAGGCTCCTGCAGATGCCTCTGGGCTATAAACACCTGTGGGGTGTAAGTGACGGGATTCATTGACTGAGAAGAGGTGGTACAGTGCAGTGAATGTCTCGTTCCATGTGTGGAAAATGGCTCCAAAGCAGATGTTAATGATTGGCTAAAAGGAGTGATTACATTCGGGCGTGCCAAAGACTATAGTGTGAAGGAAGTAGATGAATTTGCAGGTGTATGGAAACGTATGGTCATCCGGGTCTACCCCAGTCTATAGGAAATTTTCCTCTGAATTGTGCCAGGGAAATCTGGCCCAACTGTGCAATTCTTTGATGCAAAAGTGGCTGAACATTGATGTGGCCCACATCCAGAAACTTGTCCAGCCCATGCCAAATCAAATCACAGCTGTTATTCGTGCTTGTTGCTATTATGTAAGTACATTTCAGTCACAGGTGACTCATTTGTTGTGCGGTGAGCTTATGAAGAAATTGGCACTATATGAGACTGGATTACCATTATGGAGAAGTAACATTTGGTCCTATATGGTTACAAATGGAGTAAAATATCGGACAAAACTAAAGATTTGTCTGATGCCCATAACTTTCATTTAAAGCAGTTATCTACCAATACCAATGAGATTCTGATATCGACATCATGAGATGACATAACATGCTCCATTAGGTAAATGTAATATGCCCGGCATTTGAAGGTGTTGGGAACTTTAAAGACAGAGACAGACATTTGTTCCTCTTGTAAGGCTGTTTTGAGGCATTCCAAACTTATGGAGCTCATAAGGCCCAGACTCAGTTAATAACAGCATAGAGCTTATGTATACCGTAATAGAAATGCTACTTTTTGCGCTAGTATAAATGTAAATGTATAGTTATTTATAGTGTTCTTATCTGGGCTCCAGGTCCAGGAGTTGGGAATGACATGGTGAAGAAAACATCTTATTTTTGTGCAATTAATGACATGAGCTGATCAATAAGGTAGTACTTTATACATTCATAGTACTTTTATTCATTGCTGAAATGAAGTGTTAGGAAATTAGCTATTTGAAAAAAAGTGAAAATCAAGAATTGTAATGATATATTACTATAATATGTACCACAATGGACTGGCAATCTGTAAGGTACATATTACTAGGCAGTTACTAGTTGTTGTTAATAGACTCTGTTTGGTTTTTATGATTCTTGTTTGGTTTGGTTGTTTGGTTTTCTCAAGGTGCCGGCAATACCAGTCATATACTCAGGAAAGCATACTGTGGTGATTTTGTTATCTGCAGATGGCAATGGCATTCTAGTGAGGACTTTGCTTTATGTGCTTCTGTTATTTTGCTGTATTCAGTTGTTGTTGTTGTACTCCCTCTCGATACTTAACATGAACAGTGATTAGGAATCACTTGCTTAACGTCTCTCGTAGGAACAGTTCCACATGGCCGACATTACTCTACTGCTGCTCAAACTGTTTAAATGTGTCTGGGCTGATTGGTGCAATGGTAGAAAAAGCAGAGTGTTTAATCGTTGTTTCTTATTTACTTATCATTATAATAATTGGTCAATTTACTAGAATTTGAAATTGCATGGTAAGCTTATTTAACCCAAATTTTCTCTTTCTGTTTTTCTCTGGATGCAAGTGACATTTTTTATAGTTTCTGATTTATATTTCATGTTTCACCTTCTTCTAATATGTAAAACTCAGCAAATACACTCATCATCAAAAGAATAGTTGCACAAATAGTTGCACCCAGAAAGAATCAACCGACAGGAATGAAACTTAGTGGGTAGGCTTGACATTGTGAGACATGCAAATGATTCAACGTTTAATGCTCAGCAGCGGAGGTGACATAAGCAAGGACTTATGTCCTATCAGTCTTATCATCATTTATTGTTCCTGGTAACCTTCATCTTCCTTCCCAATAGCACTGCAATCCCACATGTCCTTCTGGGTGCAACTATTCTTCTGATGACGAGTGTACATAGAAATTGTGTACTAAAATCCTTATAGAAATGAGTCATTTGACCGGGGTGTTCAAACTTTTGAATTTGATTGTATTGTGTTGATTTATGGTTGCCATTAGGTATAGATTGAAATTTCAGCTGCTAAAAAAAGGTCAAAAATGCCTCTTCTGGTGTTGAAGCAGAACATTCTGGTGCACATCTAATGGCAGCAATAACATATCCTTGTATTGTGAACCCATTTGTACAGCCCATGCTGTCACCCCAGTACCTTCTGGAAAACAAGTGTGGCCTACTTCTGTTCCAGCCTTTGTAGTCCTAATCAACACCCTTACAACACACTACATACTCTGGTCCTTTTCAGTCACACACACGAGTACACTTGCGCCCCCCCTCCTTTATCACACGTTCCACCACCTACACATATACACACACGCTCACGCGCAAGCAAATGCTCCCTAGGTGCCACCATCCTCCCATCTGCTGTGTTTAGAACCATTAACATGAATAGGGGGAGGACATGTGGAGGCAGGAGGGAGTCCCCGGTGAGCATGGTCTCCCTCACACACACGCAAACACACACACACACACACACACACACAGTAATACAGTCTTATATATTCTGCAGTTACATACACACATCCTGCTTCAATTCACAAACCTATCTCTCAGGAAAAGTATGGCTGCATGGTTTTAAACACAGTGAGGGGGGATATATTCACGATAGCTTGGCTCATTGCGTGTTACCCTCTCTCCACCTCCCCACCCCCACTCCTCCAGTGAGTAGTATGCCCTGCAGGCATGCCAGAGAAAGGTGACTGCTTCTAACCATCTGAGGTGCTAAAATATGGCACACCATCCCAGAGCAGCCCAGTCTATACATCTATATGCAGCACACAGGCTGGCACATATGTGGCACAGAGGTATATTTCCCCCACAGTCACATCAAAGAATTGCTGCTATGGTTATGGAGTCGTGATACCTTTCAATGATGCATCATGATTAGTTTTTCTGAGGTTTGAGAACAAATTAGTTAAGACCTTTAACAATGACATTGATGCTAGCTGAGGAAGGTCAGGTCAACCTTGACTTAATGCTGTTGATATCATGAGTAAAAGCACAGGAGCAAAGAATGTGTGGCAATGCAAGACTTAAAAAATCCTATTTCCCACCTTTCTCATCCGTAATGAAGCCAAGATCAGGTTCACAGATCGGTAGAGTGTGACAT
The DNA here is from genome assembly GCA_034552555.1 of Semaprochilodus insignis. NCBI lineage: Eukaryota > Metazoa > Chordata > Actinopteri > Characiformes > Prochilodontidae > Semaprochilodus > Semaprochilodus insignis. Next base: position 31,519,477 of record CM067475.1, read on the forward strand.
GCCCTTCCCAGTGAACTCTAGATCATAATGCTAACCTTTAGAGTACAGAAAATGTGGACCCTGGAATTTCTCACATTGTAACTAAGTGCAACCTACTTTGCAGGATAAGAGTGTTATGTCCCCTCTCCAATATCACATAACTTTTTATTGGAATGTCTGGAAAACCTGAGATAACGACATTCAATACCTGATTTTTGAAGTACTGTAGATGGTGGAGAAGCAAGGTGCTAGAAAAAGGCCAATCTCTGTAGGTCAGTTGAGCATGATGTGCCCTTTCCACCCCGGAAAGCCTTCAGGAAACTGGGAATATGAAGCTGGAAATCACCAGGTTCCTCACCTGTGGTGTTATAATCTCATGATCAGGGACCATTTGACATCAAATGGCAAACTGCCATCACCAAGTGGTAAAGTTAGTAAGTCCGCTAGTCTGTGTGACCCCTAAAATTTGACTACACCCGCCCCACACTGTGCTGAACTGAAATATGAGCTTGAAAAAGCCTGGGAAAACACAGCCTACAAACATGTTTATTTTAAATTATTATTACTACTGAAGTAGTCAGTAAAAACTGGCAAAAATAAGGTAGCATAATGGACCGACTGTGTACTTTTTACTATGTAGTTTATGCAGGTACTTGTTGTTGTTTACAGAGTCTCTTATAATTGGCCATAATCAGTCTTTATGATAAATTCAGTATCCAAGAAGTACAGACCAAGTCCATAATATAATCAGAAATATATACTGTGATGTAATTTATCACAGAACAATCAGCATACTCTCATATTGCCTACCTACCCCCCATAAACCACAATCCCCAAGTCACCTAAACCCATTTGATGAATACACACCTCTTAATGGTTGACTCCTTAAGCAATTAAACCTCCTGTTTCGCGCTAGCATGGTCTATTATAACGTTTTCATATCCTTTTAGCTGTCTGCTCTTGAGAACAACATTGCCTGGATGTGCGCTGAATAATTCAGCAGGCAGATTCTCAGTCATCGAGTGGAACATGAGCTGATTACGCTGGAAAAGCAACGCTCCCCATAGTCCTCTAGAAATTGATGCCTTGTCAGTTTATGGCTCCTTAGTTCAAGGTGCCCTCCTTGTATACAAATCTGCCAGCGAGATGGGAAGTCATCATCGATGTGTAATATTAACATCACGCTCAAGAAATATGACCGTGTCAATGCATTTACAGTCACTCAGCTCACTCTGTAGGCCTGAGCCTTGTAGCTTCATGATTTAAGGACCTTGGGCATCTTCAGCATCAGAATGGGAGATTGTAACATTCAATGCCAGTGCCTTGGTTGCTGGCCCAGCATGCAGAAAGTTAAAGAGAATGCTACGTGGTTTGGCTGAGAAGACAGAAGGTGTTAGCTATCACATTAGAATGCTAGATAATGAATGCTTAGCATCACAGTGTGCAAGATCAGATCAAGATTAACCTCCTAGAATGCAGAAAGCGAGGGACCATCCTACATTGCTTGGCTGAGAATTGACTGTGAAGATGCCCAAAGCACAGAATATAATAACTATTGTATTAAAATGATACATCAATAATGCTTTGCATCAGAGTGTGCAGTATCAAATTGTTAGGTGCTAACATACAGAACCAATGGAGGTCTTCCACAAAACTGGATTTAGCCTCATAACTTCAGTCAGGCCTGTCCTATCGGAAAAAGAGCCGAGGGACGTTTCTTTTTAGGCAGTCTTTGTCTCTGGACTTAAGTTTGTGCCTCACTTATTGTCCGAGGTACAATGCTGAAATTTATTAATTATTGTCCCAGCATGCAGTAAGCAAGGAAGCATCATCTATGGTTTGGCTGAGAGTTGAACACGAAATTGGCCAAAGCACAGAACGTAATAACTGTTGTATTAAAATGGAACATAATTAATGCTTAGCATCAGAATGCTAAGATAACTGTTCAGTATGGTAGATGCTTAGCATCAAAGTGTATAGCATCAGAATGCCTGATGCTAACAGTACCTCTGCTGTTGTCACAGCATGCACAAAGTGAGTTAGCATCATATGTGGTATGAATTGACTGGGAAGGTACCTGAAGCCCATAATGTTTGCCTGTTGTATCAGAATACAAGATCATGAATGCTGAGAGTGCATAGCATCAAAATGCTAGGTGGTAATACTAGGTGGTAATACAAAACTGGTGCCTTGGTTATTGTTCTAGTTAGACGGCAGGGAATTGGAGAGGATGACGAATGGTTTGAGTGAGAATTGATTGAGAGAACACAAAATAGTAGAGGGTGTATTAACTATTATGGTAGAGTGCTACATGATGGATTCCTAGAGTCAGAATGCATAGCACCAGAATGCTAGATGCTAGCATACAACACCAGGATCTCAGCTGTTGTCCCAGCATGCAGAACGCGAGAGAGCGTCCTACGCGGTTTGACTGAGAATTGGCTAAGAAGATGTCCAAAGCACAGAATGTTTGGCTAATGTATCTGACTGCTAGATGATGAATGCTTAGCATCAGAACGTGAGATGCTAAAATATCACATCAGTTGATATCCCAGCAGGGGAAACGTCCTACATGGTTTGGCTGACAATAGATTGAGAAGATGCCCAAAGCACAGAATGTAATAACTGTTGTATGTGAGACCAGAGTGTGTTAACTATTGTACTGAGTCCAGGTTCTTTTTCACTGAGCTAGTGTACAGGGTGTGTGTGTGTGATTATAGACTTTTGTCCTTCTCCCTCGATGGCTCACAAGGACACAGCGGTTTCATGTCTGCCCTTTGAAAAAAAAGAAATGGTTTGGAGCAGGTAAATGGCTAAATGGCTGGCACTTGCAGCGCTAGGCCTTGTGGGATTGATTTCTGTGCTTGTGCCTTTTCAGCTTGCAGCCTCGCTGACACACTGCCCTCATATCGAGCACCACTCTAGCGTAGCTGCAGGGCACTTTGCTCAGCAGAGACTGTAATGTACGAGCGCGTGCGCGTGCGAGAGCGAGAGTGTCTGATTGTCCCGGAAAATGTGCTTTATATAGACGTACATATTCATAAGGGGAAGCTGCTTTGCTTTCTATTCAGTGCCTGCAATGAAATCCCAGCAGTACCGCAGGGCCGTGAATCTACCTGTGCAGAAAGGTGCAGGAAGCAGACAGGAAAAGGAATCTTAATTAGTCCTACAAGTGGGGCTGCATGGTAATGGCTACAGAACTGATGTAATTTGCTCAGTATTGATATCCTGATTAGTCTTCATTTGTCAGCCAACTTAGAAACAAAATTGGGTACCACTTTAGAATCATGTTTTTTTTTGCTCTGTTATTGTTTTTGTTTTCTCTTGTTGCTGCTATTTAACAGTTTCTGGATCAGTTATGTTGTTTTTCAGTGAAATACTGTCCGATTTACTTAGTAAGTGTTTGTTTGGTCAATACAACCTTGTTAGGTACAACTCAGTATCTTTCCCACTGGTACCAGCTATTTGCATATTATACACCTTCTTTATGTTGTCTTGCTCCTCAGATAAAGGGCATAGGGGGTTTAGCAATGTGTTTAGCAAGGTGTAGTAATGGTTATTAACTTTATAATTTAAATAACAAACTATTAATAAGCAGTTACAAAACGTAAGGGTGACATTGACTTCTTGTTTGCCTAATAGCAAACCCAAACTCCAATATTTATGCAGTTAAAGCTACCTGTCAGCTTCATCACATACCTTCACCAAACAGCTCATTTTGGACCTTTTCATTAATATCTTAGAACTGCTTATTAATACTTTAAGGCTTAATCAATTTATGCCTATTTTAATCCATTTATATCTAATGAATGTTGACATTGGTTTACCTAATAGCAAACCCAAAACTCAGATATTCAGGTTCATCAGACATGACATCTAAACAGCTAAACTGCTTATTAATATTTTAAGGCATATATTTTTGTAATTAATAAATCAATTTTAATCCATTAATATCTTATGAATCTTGATATTGGCCTATTGTTGGCTAATGGCAAACCCAAACTCCAACATTTATGCAGTTAAAGCTACATTAAAATCAGCTTCATCAGATATTCATGTTTATCAGGCATAACAGCTCACTTTTGTCATTTTCATTAATGTGTTGTAACTGCTTATTAATCTTTTAAGTTGTTATATTCTAGTTAAGAAACAAATTTCAATTAATTTCTATCTATTTTGATCCATGTATATGATAATGCTTGACACTGGTGTAATATTTGCCTAATAGCAAACCCAAACTCCAACATTTATACAGCTTCATCAGATAGCTTCACCAAACAGCTCACTTTTGCCTTTTTATTAACATGTTATAACTGCTTATTAATATTTTAATTATAAGAAATTATAATACAATTTTTTAAAACAAATTTTAATCCATTTATAAACCCTTTATAAAGACAGTCCTATTCTTATTCTTTTGTTTATTTAACTAATGCAAACATTCCATGCAAAGTGTGCAAATGAGTTGAATAAAATCAGCTAAATTGCTTGTTACAGAAATAACTGACAAACCGTTTCCGTAGTGTAATATAGCCAATTATCTTCAGGCACACTGTTAGGAAAAGGGCTACTGTTCTGTTCAGTCTTAGTCTCCCAGGTACAAATACCACCAATAAAAATACGTTTGTTTCTTTTTTTGCTATGTTTTTGTTTTTAATTGTTTTCTCTTGTTGCTTCTATTTAACAGTTTTATATTACTGAGTAAAACTGGGTCAGTTATGTTGTTTGACGGTATTAACACATTGAATTATCTGCCCAGTCATTTGCCTTCAGATCTACCTATCTACTTGGTGCCTAACCACTTTCAACATTACATTCTTTTGAGTGAATGCAAGTGTACCTATAAAGGTAGAACATAAGTTTTAAAGGTGCACTGCATTCTCTTTCATAGCTTTTCTAAACTCAACCGGTGTGAGAAGTGGGAAGCTCTGAATTTTCAGCCTCCACACTGCACAGTGTGAAAAATGACAGATGCTTCCATGAAAGCTAATATTGTTAGCAACAAGCTAGCCAGTTAAAAATGTGACTTTAGTGATAGCTTTAACATTCATGATGTATTTACCTCCCCGACATTTTTCCAGGCCCTACTTTCCTGCAGAGTTTAGTTCCAACTAACATGTTGTTCCTCCCCCAATCTAACTCTAATGCAGTTCTGATTCGGCCAATGTTTATTCTGAAGAAGTTAATTCTTCAAAAGTGGAGCAGGAGTGGCAGATTGTGGTTGGAACTGGACATTGCATGAAGGTTTGCCCTCCAGGTCCAGGGTTGGAGACCACTGAATTTCTCAAATACTGTGTCCAGGAAGGTGTTCTAAGTTGGAATTGCTGGAATTTTTGACAGCATGTAGGTCACACTAAATACTATATGTATTTTATGTACTTTATGTATTTATTCAGTTATTAAATTAAATTGTTTGCATACAGTAAAACAGAAAGTATAACAACATAGCAACTGCTGATGCACACCCTATTTGTGCAGATGAGCTAAGCTGCAGTCAGATTGTTGATGAAAGGCACGGAAACTGTGTCACACCCATAGACAAGCTAAACACACGCTTCCAGTCTATTATTATCTAGTGGAAGATTATTATAATAAACACAATACAAATCCCACCCTACCAAAAACACACATGGGTCTTTGCTATGCTTAAAATAATAAGGTTTTTGTTTTCGTTGTATTGTTTTTAGCAGTTGTGCTTGAAATCTGCATTTCCTGCATCCTGACTTGGTCTATATGGTGATTTTAGGTGAGGAGACTCTAGTGTCTCTCAGTCCACTGGTCTTTAATCAGAATGTCATTAATTAGTCTGATGTCTATTAACATGGTGGGCTCGTTTCACACTTCTCTTATTTGAACATGTTATGTTTATATGCACGCATAAGTCAAAAGGAAGGACAGATTTGGCAACACTACTTACAGTACACTAACACATTACACTTACTGACTTACTGTACACGAACACGCTACTTACAATGCACTGATGAATTACACTTACTGAGTTACTGTACACCAACACACTACTTACAGTACACTAACGCATTACACTTACTGACTTACTGTACACCAACACGCTACTTACACTGCACGGATGCATTACACTTACTGAGTTACTGTCCACCAACACACTACTTATAGTACACTAACACATTACACTTACTGAGTTACTGTCCACCAACACACTACTTATAGTACACTAACACATTACACTTACTGAGTTACTGTACACCAACACTACTTACAGTACACTAACACATTACACTTACTTAGTTACTGTACACCAACACACTCCTTACAGTACACTAACACATTACACTTACTGGGTTATTGTACACCAACACACTCCTTACAGTACACTAAGACATTACACTTACTGAGTTACTGTCCACCAACACACTACTTACAGTACACTAACACATTACACTTACTGACTTACTGTACACCAACACACTACTTGCAGTACACTAACGCATTACACTTGCTGAGTTACTGTCCACCAACACGCTACTTACAGTACACTAACACATTACACTTACTGACTTACTGTACACCAACACACTACTTGCAGTACACTAACGCATTACACTTGCTGAGTTACTGTCCACCACTGAGAATACTATTTTATTTCCATTGGCATTGTGGGCATGTGAAAAAACGTTTTCTGAGTGAGGAATTCCCAGTTGATGGGTTTCTGTTGAGTGCAGCATGAGTTTAACAGCATTACAGATGACAATGATTAATTAACTGAGAAAATCATGACCACATTTAAATTATGATTAATTGTGGAGCTCTACTTATCATTACTGTTCAGATTCCTGTCCTGTCTCTAAGGAATAAATCATCTCTTCACCGAATTGTTACTGTAGCTCACTCTGTCCCAGCCTCAGAGTTGAGAGAGATTGTGAAAGTACTGTACCGTACCTGAGGTCTCAGTGGCACTGAGTGTTTTTTCCTCCATAAAGTTACAGCAGGGTCTCAGTCTGCAGTGGAGGATCCCTGCGGATTTCCTCACATCATTAAAGAGCTGTCGTAGCGAAGCCTGGCCAAGGGGACCTCGGAGCGACCTTGTGCGGGCAATGCAGCTTTTAAATGAGCTGCATCTGGGGGAAAGAGCGGTGTAATTGTATACCAGTGTGTAAATCACATACGCTGAGTTCTCATAAACAAACTGTTAGGGACTATGGAGTGTCTTGTGCCTCGAGCTAAATATGCAGTGTTGGTCTTGGGTTTGCCATTATGTGAGGACAGCTGTGATAGTGAGAAGTCAGGCCATGGCATTGTAACAGCAGTGTCACCCTTAATATGCATTGAGCTTGACTTCTAATGCGTTCTTTTGTGTAATGTGGGACGGTATATGATACAATGTGTAACCTTAACCTTGATGGCGTCTTGGGTATGCGGGATTAGATGTTTGTCTTCACCTTGATGTTGTTTGTGTTTAGCTGTTAGATTGACTGGCTTGAAACAAAGGCTGCTGGAATCAGCACTTTACCAAAACCCAAACTCTAAATTCTGTATTTGTCTGCACTGGCTAATAGTGCAACAAACCATTAGAGACTTTGTGTTATGGTAATTTTGCCATGGCTAATGGGCAGTGCTTCAACGATGAACTGTTGGGCCCTAGTGCAACAAAATTAATGGTCCTCCATAAGAAAGTTACTTCCAAGTATTTAAGAAATAGCAAATAGCATGCCTCGCTAGCATCTAATATTAACCTTCTCAGGTTAACAATGTCACATACAACATCAGAGAGAATAGAGAATAAATCTCGGGAATGCTGCATGTTAAGGACTTACTCATATATCTCCTGGAAGGGTAACATTGTTCCCCTTTCTGAAGCTTTCTTAACCAGCCTTGAACTACACTGTTTTTTTGGAGACTTTGCAAAATAAATCCAACACTGAATGACTTCTTCTCTGGAGTTACTGTTGTTGTTAGCATGGCTGTTAGCCATTCACTGATGCCTTGGTTTTGAGTCAGTTGACCACTTAGAGGCTGTGTTCCTGACTTGTCAACCAATCAGAGGCTGTGTTGAATCTTCAACGGAACAATGCTACCCTTCCGACAGTAAGTCTCTAGTGTGCAGCATTCCCAAGGTACTGATTCTTTTGTGTATGACATCCTCGACTTGAGAGGCTTACCCTGAGTGATTACAGTCAACCCTTTTAGATCACAATAATTATACATCATAACTGCTTGACATGACACTGGCTATTTAAGGTTACGCTAACTCCTGAGAATTCCTGAACATTTGCTTTACTTTTTGATAGCGTACATATCTTGACTGATTATTTGAATGAAATATTAATGATTTGATTTGTATAAATGTATTGATTTTTATAATATGAATACGAGAGAGATGAGCATGTGAGGATAGTATTGATGGAAGCTAACTGGTGAAATATGTTGTTAAGAAACTGGATCTCATGGGTGTGCAATTGCGCAACTATCTATATCCAAAATGCAATATTCAATTTAGATTCCAATACCGAATGCAGGTTTCAGTGTCAATGCCAGTATAGATTTTAGTGGGGTCTGGTCCCTTTAGGACCCCCTGCAGCAGGGGCGACAATGCAATTGTCTGATGGCTCTAAGAAATGGTGCCAAAATACAATGCGAGTAATTATGTTCAATACAATGATCCCAATAAACCATTATTTCACCAAACAACATAGTTTAATACTAGGCAAGAGCTGCAAAGTAACCTAATGGTGTGAACAGCACAATGATTCTTAATACAGAATCCTACAAAGTAATACTAATAACATGGGCCCCTTTTTGCTGCCCCCCTGGTGGTCATTCCATTTAATGGTAATTAAATTATACTGTATATGGTATCATTAAGAACTACAAGAGAAAACTCAGATTATCAGATTATCTTGGACACTGTTGGCTCTATGTTGAGCTGCTAATGAGCAATAAGGGGTGAAAGATGAGAACCCCCTGCTCTGTAAACAAACCCCCACCTCAAATATGACCCTGTGGAGATGAACACAATAAATGCTCACTCAGTCTATCACTCACTCACCTTTTAAACCGCTTTGTCCTTCTGAGTCACAGTAGGTGCTGAAGCCCATACCAACGTTCAGTAGGCGGAAGCCAGGAAACACCTCAAATGTTGACGTGCTTGCTCAACTACAAAAACAAAAATACAGTTTGCTTCCATTTTTGTAAATCACACATATCTGTCAAAATATATTCCATCAGTGATATTGGAAAAAATGCAGAACTGTGAGAAAAGATTAAACCAAAGATGTGTGTGGCCGTATGTGTATATCAAGCATTTTAACTCTGAACATGATTCAGAGTTTTGAACTTGAGCTATTTGTTTTGCATTGTTCCTGTAATTGTATGTCAGTTTTACTACCTTTCTATAGGACCAACAGAAATTACAACATGAAATGACCTCTATGTTTAGCGTATGGGCTCTGATCCAGTCATTTGAAATGCCCAAAAGGTATGTTCTGTAGTAACTGTGCCAGAAATGGAAAAGGCCAGGAGATTTGGAACCATATTTTGTTTAGACTGGCGGCATGATTTGCCAAGAGAGACAAGTACAAGCAGACTGCCACCTATTCGCCCTGCACTAGGAGAACAGGAGCAAGACATCATACAAAGTCATGCTGATGCATTCGGCCTGTGCGGCTCGTTTCCTCCTTCCCTGATCTTAACCAAAAGGAGACATTGGAGACTAAACTGACATATCAATCACTTGAGATCAGCATAATGTCTTTGAAAGTTAAATACAACTGGAGATAACTCTGTTATGGTAAACCGATAAGAACTTTGCAATCCTCCAGAATCCTCTTGTGTATGGATCTTATCCGGTAACTGGTGTGCAGTAATCTTCAGTAAGCTCCCATGACTCACAGAGGTTTAAGTTCAACACACAAAACACACACACACACACAAGACCTCACGCTGAAGCACTCTTTAGCATAGTGTCCTTGGCTCTGACTGACTGCCAGGCAGAAGGGGAGGGGTCTGTTTACACTGGCGTTCAGTGGGTGAGTGAGTGAGTGGCGGATACGAGCTGAAGCAAATGCCCCTCTTGCAATCAGGAAAGCAATCACCAGCTCTCCCACTGTTCACTCGAATGACTTAGCTAAATATAGTGGACATTCAGCGACACATGATTGCAGTGACAGTGACAAAACATGACCCTTAGAGCTGGGCTTTCAGTTCTGGCCATTAAAATTCTGTCAAAATATGAGAACACTACTACAATATGCCAATGCTAATTTCTGTAGCCCACAGTGGGATGGAATTCTCAGCTATGTTAGCACTAAGTTAATGCTGGTGCAACATTACTTCAGGCAGTTCTAGATTAAACAAGTCGAATCTTCCTTCTTTTCATATCTGCTCTTGTGTTATTGTATCAACCAGGGGGGTAGGTTCCCCCTTTGAGTCTTGATCTGTGTCCGAAATGGGGTTCTGCCATTTTGTGGGGGTGAGTACATTTGTGTCCTGTTGTACCCTCAACCAATAGGATATACCCATAACGCACTGTTTGTAAGTTATGAGCCAATATGTATGACGAAGTTTCTGAAATCATTTACTAGCAATACAAATTATGTTTTGTATTAGAGCTCTATATAGTAATCTAGATTTTCCAACGTAGGGTGTAGTAATCAGACAGTGGCTGATTCCACTGTCACTTCCTAATTTTGTTGGTCAGTCTAATGTGTAAGGCCTTCTGTCCAGCTCCTTGGCTGTGTCTGCCTAGATCGCCTAAATCTACCTGCATTAGGCTCATGTATTAAATAATACATCAACACAGTGTTTCAGATTACTTGCTATTTAAAATAACTGTGCTGATGTAAATGAGTTTATGCAAATTATATGGTCAAGTCAAGTCAGTCAAGGTTCATTTATATAGCGCCTTTTACAACAGATCTTGCCACAAAGCAGCTTTACAGGGAATCTAGGCCCAAGCCCCCAGTGAGCAAGCCAAGGGGAACAGTGGCAAGGAAAAACTTCCTCAGAGCAAGAAGAAGAAACCGTGAGAGGAACCAACAAAAGGGGAACCCATCCTCCTCTGGTCCAGATGGGATAGCAGGACAAGCAAAAAAGCAATAAAAAATTATATGCAATGTTGAATATAGAATAACTGATAACCATTAGAGCCCTATGAGACTAGCAGACCTGAAAGTCTAAAAACTCAGTCACTGTTACCAGTGACACCGGTAACCACTGTAAGGAGTTTATCACAGTAAACACCTAGAATATCCATTCCTGCTGCTAGAAGCCTACAGTGATGATCTATCAGTAAGAATATGAGAAGTGTTCAGTGTTTTGTGAGGTGGAGGCAGAAATGTCTGAATAGTCTGTGAAGCAGGAAAGGAAAAAAGTATGCCATTAAATAAGCAGGATTTTTGAATAGGATCTTATGTACTTGTTCATATCAAGTAAGTTCAATACATTACTTTTCTCAGTGCATGCTCGCTTTTCAGCTCTACTGATACCTATGTTTTTTATGGAAACAGTTCTAAAGTCTAAAAACAGATTGAACGACACAGACCTTGAAGGCTGGTGCCACTTGCCACAGCAGTAGCTTTCAACATTCGTCTTTATTCAGAACCCCATCTTGATTTCTAGTATCATGACAATAACATTCATTTAAATAGGAGCGAGTAGAACAAACAGGCAATGTCAGGTATGTATGATGTTCTTGTAGCAGTATACAGGAAGTGTGCTTTATGCATTCCAGTCTAAAGCTAGCATTTATGTTATGTTATGTTATATGTCACATTAGTGTTATTCTGTAGTGCAGCATTTTGTCCCTCTGTCTTTTGTTACCGTTTGTTACTGAATCTCTGTTACCGTGATACTGCAATATATGTGCAAAAGTATCATGATAACGTTTTTTTATCAGTGAAGCCCATGCAGCCTTATATCTATGCAGCCCAGTCTGCCAAGCCTGTGACACTACAAAGCAGGAGATTCGCCTTGGACAGACATTATTGGGCTATTTCAAGGTCATTAGGCAGCAATTGTCTTTTCTTTCATTGTTCTAGCCTACCCATTCTCTCTTCGACCATGTCTAACTCCACCATTACCGTGTCAGAGTTGGCTTATTAAAAGCTTACAGGAATCAGAGGTTAGCTGTTAACTGGGTTCTTTTGATCACCCTTCGTTAAAAAACCTCAGGCTTCGGGCAGCTCTGCCCCTGCACGCTGAAGACAATGAGTGGATTCGGCATTTGTAGCCGCTGTCCTGTGCCTGTCTGATAAGCTCAGAGCAGATCTTGTGTAGTTTGTGATTTGTCAGCTTTTCTTAGCCGGCTTTGATTAATCAGAGTTTTGAAACTTCTCAGAAAAGCTCTCAGAAATCACCCTGAGTGCAGGTTACTCCTTTCCTGGAGTAAGCGCAGCACAGGGTTTTTATTTATAAGACTTTTCATGCTCGCTGGGGTGAGAAATAGGAGTGACTCATAAGAGCAGCTCTGAGCCTGTTGTATGTCTGCTTACAGCCAGCATGTTGCTACGACATAAATGAGTGGGATTTTTCTTCATGGTCTGACTTGCGCCTGACTACACAGCCTCCTAAATCCATAAACCGAATATATATGTATATATGTTCTGAATCACTGCCACTAATAGCAGATGTGGTGCTGTAATGGCACCTTAGGTCTTATGTGCTATGAGTTTATGAGTTTGATGAATCTAGCACAAGTGGGCTGTTCATTTATGAGATTTCAGCCAACAGTCAGAGCTGCTACTGTTTTGCAGATGGTCTTATAATGATGGAGATGACATTTCTAAACACTTAACAGGAAGCAGCTGGGCTGGGTGTTGTCTTGTGAGCAGGCCTTGCCACCGGGGGTGGTTGAAAGGTTTGGGGGTATATTTTATACATTTCCATGCCCCGCAAAGTCTTGACATTGGGCTACAGCCTATTGCTAATAGCCGTATGGTCATCCTTCTCAGGGATGGGCAAAAAGTGGTGATGGCTGAAAACTATATACTGTCCTGAATGTAGTTTTCTACTTTACTAATTCACATTTACATTCATTTTTACTGACACAGGTTGCCACCTTATAGTAAGCTCACCGGACAAAATAATTAGTCAACTTGTGTGTTTAAGGTGGTTGTAACTTCAGGCTCCTGCAGATGGCGCTGCACGAGGATGATGGGGCTATAAATACCTGAGGGGTGTGAGTGACGGGATTCATAGATTGAGAAGAGGTGGTACAGTGCAGTGAATGTCTCGTTCCATGTGTGGAAAAAGGCTCCAAAGCAGATGTTAATGATTGGCTAAAAGGAGTGATGGCATTTGGGCGTGCCAAAGACCATAGTGCATCCACCAAATCTGGCCCAGCTGTGCAATTCTTTGATGCAAGAGTTGCTGAACATTGATGTTGAGCTTAATTTTTCAGTTTATATGTTTTTCATACAAAAAAAGCCCCACATCATTTAAAAGAAGTTAAAAATGATTAACTTTTATTTCATTGCCTGCTTCAGATCACAATCACATGAGTCTAGTACAACAGTGAGGCTGAACTTATCGCTTACAGACATGTCCACTACTGAGGACTTCTCTTTATCTCACAAGAGCTTGGTAATACTTGAGGTCAGTTACTGGCTCAGTACATTGCTATAGAAGGAGTGTATTCCAGGGTAACTTTTAAATGACATCCTATTTAGTTGTAGGCCTCTGCACATTGAAAATTTTGAAACCATCGTTTTTAATGAAAAACACACGGGCGCCGACACTGCAATGGGTGCCCGTGCTCAGCCACTATTCAGTTCCAGAGCATCCCAGAGCACCATCGTGTGTTTTGCCATTACTACATCAAATGCCATTTTGAGATCATCAGAAAGCCAAAGCATATATGAATACAGGTGCTTCAGATATCCAAGCAAGAATTTCCAAGCAATTTTGGGCCATTTCCGCTGGTCCATTTTCACACAGTGTAAACTCATTGAACAACATAGATACGTAAATGAGCCATGTTCTGATTGTCTGACCTGTCGTTTTTATTGCCTGGCAGCCCAGGCTGAAACATTCTTTACTTAAATGCATATGGGTGGCACGTTGGTGTTTATGACATCACAAAAACAATCAATTCAAAGCAGACTGTTTATGCCATTTAGTAGTCCTATATGAACGGTATGACCTGAGGAGTGAACTAACACTTTTTACATAGTACAGCTAAAAAGTACAAAAGTAAGAAGAGTTTGGTTTTCCATTAAATGTGCCCTTTAATGTCTTCTCACACCCTTCTGATACTGGGGTTACTGTTGGAAATGACATGTGCTATATTTGAAATGCTATCCACGTTCTTCTATAGAAAGTGGTCTTCAGATGAAATACTTGTTACCAGGCTTTTTTTCTAATAACGTCAGTTCGTTTCTCCTGTAAATGTGTTTCTCCACTGCTGATTTTTCTGCCTGTGGCTGTGTTGCTTTAGCCAGGCTCATATCTGTCTTGCTTGGCTCTCTGAGCCTACATAATGGCTCCCTGCCACTTGCTGGCTACACTCAGCAGATCATGTGGAGATCCAAACATGTGCTGTTGCTTAGCACACTGTTTAACCATTCCACTTCCCTCATTTCCCTAAATCCACCCCAATCTGTTCAAACCATCATCTACTGGCAGACCTCCTCTCCAATCAGATCCCACTTCCTTCTCTCGCCCTCTTCCTGTTCTTTCTGTACACAGCTTCATCTGTATCTGTCTTTGTCGATTGCTCATTTGTGAATTGTTCTGGGCACTGCTTTCCAGCTGTTCAGCCAGGATAGATTTTGGCGCTGTTGGTTCAATTTATTTAACCAATTAGCTTTTGTTATATGACTACGGCTTCCTTAACGTCGTCGTCATCATCATCATCATCATCATCATCTCTTTAGTTTTATCATCTTTTGTACTCTTAGGGGAGGACTGTTTTTCATGCTGTAGTTCATTCAGCCATTATTACTAGAGACTGTCTCAGATTTGTTCCATCTGAATCCATCATATCAGTAGCTTTTTCTGGACTGTGTTTGGATAAGTTTACCCACTATCAAAGGAATGATATCCCCAGGTGGGAAAAGAGCAGTTTTCCTTAAGGAATAAGGAATTCCTGGCTGGTGCCTCACTTGTGTTTCATTGTTGAAAGAGCCAACAGTGTTCTCTCTCCATTCAGTCTAGTTCAGTGATGCCCAGTGCTGTTCCTGGAGAGTTCAGATTCAACACCCCTGGTTGTAATATTGAGACACCCCTTGAGGCCTATATTCAGAACCAGTCCTGACCTCCCTGGGCCCTCAGCTTTCTGCAAAGTGGTCCTCCTACTAGACCTGTCAGCCATGTGAATCATATATATTTGCCACCCAGTCACACCTGATGCTCCAGTGCTCCTTCTGGACTGGTTCCACAGAAGTTACCTCTGACTTTTGCATGGCACTGCATAGAAGCTCACCGGACAAAAAAATAGTCACCCATGACTGAAAGGTATCTAATAGCATGTGATACCTCCATGAGCACCACAGGTGTGACTTGGCATGGACTGGACAAGTTGCTGGATCTAGGCCACATCAATGTTTAGACACTCTTGCATCAAAGAATTCTGCAGTGGGACCAGATTTGGTGGATGCCTTCCCTGGAGAATTTCCTGTAGATTGGAATACCACTGCTGGTATGACCGTATGCTTCCAATTCAGCTACTTCCTTCAGACTATGGCCTTTGGCACGCCCAAATGCAATCACTACTTTCATAGCCAATCATCAACATCTGCTTTGGACCCATTTTCCACACATGGAATGAGATATCCACTGCATTGTATCACCTCTTCTCAATCTATGAATCCTGTCACTCACACTGCACTGATATTTATAGCCCCATCATCCTTATGCAATGCCATCTGCAGGAGCCTGAAGTTACTACCACCTTATACATGCAAGGTGACTCATTTTTTGTCTGCTGAGCTTAATTAATACAGAGACCTCTTATTCAATGTGAATCCTTTTCCAGACGTTTCACTTCACAGAAATGTCCAGATAACTCATCTCATCCAACTACCTCTCAGGTCATTATCCCTCTCTGCACTTTGCTGAACCTTTAGAATTCCCTCAGAAGGAAATTACTCTGCTGTACTCTCCTTGTTATTAGAGGATTTAATAGTTGCTGTCTCCTTGGCTTTCTTTTTGGCTCACCAGCACATCAACACTGAGGGAACATTCTGCAGATGAGGTTAAAGGTCAATCTCTCATGTTCATTTAAGCCTCATTGTATTAGGAAAGCATCCTGGCAAGACCATTGCTGTGAGTGGTCCTCCTCTAGATTTGACCTCAGCATTGAGCAGCCTTAACTTCTTCACTGAGGGGTGCAGCCTAAGGTGTTGAGGGTGTGCCAGACTGGGTAGATTTTCTAAGGCTCAGCTACAGCAGGGGGCTTTTGATGGATTTGGCTGGTGGGTTTGAACCTGCCATGTCTCATCCTGACTGGGCCAGGTGGCCATCGTTTACACACCCTGACCCTGCTACAGTGCTCTATCAGTACAAGTCCCGGGCACAGTGGATTTGAGTCCTCACCAAAGAGACATAGATGGTCAGATTGGTAACTAAAATGTAGAAATGATATCCTTGCTTTGTTTGTAAAGGTTCTACCTCTGAAAATTCTGGAAAGCTAGGCTTATTACAAATTAAGGTTTCTTATTCAGTAACTACATGAACTACAATGCAAACCGGCTGAGTTTGCCTTAGGCTATAGAAGTATGTAGTAAAACTTAGACCCACTGGAGGGTCTATTTAAGAGGTTAATGTCAGTTCATGGCATTATCAGTACACAATAAATATAACCATAAGCAAAGGCAAAAGTATAGAAAAGCGTATTAGTGTCATATTTTACTCTTTAAACCCCTTAATTACTCTGAAAAGCTGATGATTCTTCTGGATTCTTCAGTGGGCGGAAAGCAGAAAACACCCTGAACAGGCCGCCTTTCCATCTCAGGGTGCATTAATTAAAAAATTACACACAGTTCAAATATACACAATTTCATTTCACAGATTACTAATTTTGACTGTAGTGGCCAGTGACAGTTAGAGATCTTCAGACTCATACATGTCAAAACAACAAAACGGCCACCTTTTTCAGTAATACTAATTTCTGATAATGTCCGTATGGGGTTTCCAATAGTATATTAGCACTAAGATAACACTGGTGTGCATGACTGTTCAACCCATCCCATTTGTAAAACGATCAGCCCCCCTTTGAAATTGCTTGAGATCTTCATTATTGATATTTTCATTCCAAACATATGTGAGTTTTACACACTGTAGGAGTTCTCCATGTCAAATAAACAATATACTGTAGAATCCTGCTATTGGCTCTCATGGATGCAAGGGAAGGTATCATAGGGAACTGGCCACCCCCCCCCCCTCCCCAACCTCTGGTATTTACTTGCAGAGTGCTAGATTTGTACTAATAATTGTACTAATAGCGTTAGACATCACTAGGCCTCCTCTAAGAGTCTAGAAGACCTAGAAGACTTATTTCTGCTTTTTTCAAAAAGCGTAGTTGCACACAGAAAAAAATCAACTGACAGGGATGAAATTTGGTGGGTAGGTTTGACATACGCTCGTGTGACGTAAGCAAGGATGAGCCTTATCACTAAACCTGACTGAGCCAATAGCCACAATTGAGGACATTCAGTGAGCAGTGATGCCCTCCATGAGTCATCCTGTTAGTGCCAGTACCATTGGCAGACGGCTGCACAACACAGGACTACATGCACACAGACCGTTACGACCACTGCCCTTAACACCACGTCAACATCGCCAAAGACTGCAATGGTGTCATGCCAGACTGTCATTGAGTGACTCAGAATGGCAGAGGGTCATCTTTAGTGACGAGTCCTGCTTTTGTCTTGGTGGAAATGACCAACGGATCCATGTTTGGAGGCACCGTGGTCAGTGGCGAGATGAACGCTCCCACATATTTGTCGTCACACATGTTGTGTTCAGGCCTGGTGTCACTCCACCTCCACCCTTACCGCAACATCTGTAGGAACAGTGTGAAAATTTTCAAGCTGCATGGGATGCATTATCGCAGGACGCCATTAGGAACCTCTACAACTCCATGCCAATACATGTTGGGTTAGCAAACATGGCAGCCTAAAGCCAAACTGAGAGACACTACTTCTGTATGTGTAGCTCAATAAATATTGTCCATATCAGTGTAAATGTATCATAATTTATTGTTCCTGGTAACCTTTATCTTCCTTCCCAATAGCACTGCAGTCTGACACTTCCTTCTGGGTGCAGCTGTTCTTTTAATGATGAGTGTATTACATAAACACCTTTTGTCTTCCAGCTTACTTCTTTCGGCAATAGTTCTGTTGGTGTGATGTATTTTATTTATGTGGAAATTAAACATGTTTCAATCCAGTAAATGCAATGTGTTGCCCTTGTGGTAGAATAATTCTCAGGCCTTAAGATCAAGAAATGAAGGGGGTTAAATAATTTTACAGTTCAATGCGGTGATTAAATTTAATTTGTCTTTTTGATATTCTCGCTTTTGATTCAATTTCAGTGATGCAGAGAGGGAAATGAATAGCAGGCCGTTTGTGGAACGGAGCGGCGGTGAAAAGACACCGGTCACCGTAGATCACAGCATATGCTGAAGTGATGTGAACATGATGTTAATCAGAGCAGCAGCATGGAGCCTGTAAACCCGCTGTGCGTGCAGCCTCCACAGGCTCAGTGCACTTCTGCCAAGCACCAAGCCAGCAGCTTCTCTGCCTCTCACTCTTTTTCTCTCTCTCTCTCCTTGATTCTCTCACTTTCTCTCTCTCTCTCTCTTATTCTCTTTTTTCTCTCCCTTTCTTTTTCTCTCTGTCTCTCTCTCCCCTCTTTTGTTCCCCGCTGTCATCTTTATGTCTCTGTTATTTTTTCTTCCCCCGAGCATGACATATCTCACAGACAAGTCTGTTCAGATAACTCTCAGCGAGTGCTGCATTGTTGACCACAACGTCCACCCACTGTCGGGACTTCTCTGCCTACTGCTGTCCACTGTTCATCTATTTATGACTGACCTACAATCCATTTCTTTAATACTAACAACATACATAGTGAATGCATATTATCTCTATCAGAAGCAGCTGCTCTTTTACACTGTATGGCCATTTATTTTTATTTTATTTCCTATTTATTTATTAGGGCACAGGAGAAGGCAATGCTTTGCAACAAGCGACTTTAAAAGTCAGGGACGAAGTCAAATGAGTAGAGTGTGATGGCCCCTTTCTAGAGAGCCCTGGATCTCATTGCTAACCTTCAGGGAACTGAAAATATACAGATTCTTGCAAAAGTTGCATCTGACTTTGGCGCACCCTAGGCGGCTTTGCTG
>CM067475.1:31538833-31562267 GCA_034552555.1 Semaprochilodus insignis
AGCATGATTTATTATGGCTCTAATGTCCTATTATCATTTCTGGAACAAGACTCTTAATCAGCTCATTATAGGTGAAGAGACTCTAGTGTCTCTCAGTCCACCAGTCTTTAATAGAAGGTCATTAATTAGTCTGACACTGATGTCTATTCAAATGATCATAAGCACAGAACACTGAAGGAGAACAGTTTCCATTAGCTAGTTCTGTCCAACAGGTCAAAACAGGCATAAAACAATGTGACCACTGTACCCTGATTGGTGGACTCGCTTCACACTTCTTTTGTTTGGACATGTTACATTTTTATGCACACATAAGCCAAAAGGAAGAACAAATTTGGCCATAATGTAGTGGAGTAAACAGTAAGTTATTAGAGTTTGAAATGTAGTGGAGTTAAAGTACAAAGTCCCCCGGAATGGAAACACTTCGGTACAGATACCTATGTGGGAAACATATCGCTTTAAACCACCACCAGTGCTCTGAAAATGGCTAAGAGATTAGGCAGGTTTTCAATAGCTACATACTTCCTGTAAATAGTGAACATACAGATTAAATTAAATTTCCAGTTTTACGACAGCTTTATGCTATGTTGGTCAACAGTTTATTAAAAAAGTACCTTACTACATATCTAGTGCTTGCATGGTGCTCTGCACACCTGCATGGCCACATGCCCATGGCTAAATGAACCATGTAGTAGGATTATATGCTTATTGCAGGTAAATCTGCACAATTCACAGTAGAATGAACACGGGCTGTGCAGTTAAACTGTATTCTGCAGGCGCTTCTGATCTCCATTCAGGTTTTCTTTTTCACACAATGGGGAATAGCTTGTAAAATGTAGGATAAACAAATAACACAGAGGTGTTGCTTAATTGAATCGTCTGTGAAGCTCTTGCATGTAATCAGCATAGCAGCTCAAACACATCAGCAGGCATAACCTTGGTAGAGCATCAAACCTGTGATTGTGTGTTTGGAGTGTTTTCACCTCTCTGGCGCAACCGCTCTGGCGTTTTTCTTTTAACCCCCCCTAAGGCCCCCCACCTAATTAGACTGTGACTATAGCATTGATGGTGGCAGTGTGTAGATGTTTTGCTGGCTGTCAGAATTAATGGAGACTCAGCAGCACTGGTATGTGCAGAGAGCCGCTCGGCAGCTTCAGTTCTCGACAGAGCCGCGTTTCTGAATTTAGAGTAGAAGGGATAAAGGACAAAGGATTTGGTGTGTGTGTGTTTTCAGGAAGCTAGGGCTAAACAGTGTGCTCTTTGTGTGCGTTGGGCTCAAACTGTCACCGTGTGCGGCGTCACACCCCTCCAGTTTTGGGCGACGCTTTATTGTTTGCGTACAGTGCAGTGTTGTCTTTTATCAACAATAGCTGCAATGTTGGCAGCGTCCTACTGGCACTACAAACACAGACCTCCACCTCATCCTCTATGTATCTATCTATCTGTCCATCTAACCGTTCATCAATCCATCCTTACATAGATAGGGACAGACAGACAGACAGAAAGACAGATAGACAGATAGATAGATAGATAGATAGATAGATAGATAGATAGATAGACATACAGCCAACAGACAGATAGATAAATAGATATAGATGGACAGACAGACAGACAGACAGATAGATAGATAGATAGATAGATAGATAGATAGATAGATAGATAGATGGATAGAGAGAGAGACAGAGAGAGACATACAGACAGACAAACACCTAGATAGATGAAGATATAGAACGAGAGGTAGATAGATAGATAGATTAATAGATAGATGGATGAAGATATAGAACGACAGATAGATAGATAGATAGATAGAGAGATAGATAGATAGATAGATAGATAGATAGATAGATAGTTAGTAGTAGTAGTAGTAGTAGTAGTAGTAGTAGTTTTTTATTGTCATTTCAATCATATACAGTGGTGTACAGTACACAGTGAAACGAAACAGCGTTCCTCCAGGCCCAAGGTGCTACATAGAACAATAAATACAATAGATTTACAAGACAATTTACAATATACAAAACAGCAAACAATAAATACAGGGAGGGAGCATATAGCCCACTGGCAGTGGGAGCAGTAAAGTGCAAATTAATAGATAGATGAATGAAGATATAGAACGACAGATAGATAGATAGATAGATAGATAGATAGATAGATAGATATTTTCCTGGCTGTCTAACTGAAAAGTGAGAGTGTTTGAAGGTATGGAAAGACATCTCCAGAGAAGCACTCCAGACTCAGCCCGGTCACCGCACTGCTCTGTCTGTGTTCACTTGAGTTCTTTCTGTATGTATGTGTTCAGATGACTTTGTGTGAAGTGATGTAATGTACTCTGATGTAACGTACGTCTCTGTGTTGCAGCAAGTGGAAAGTGATTTCTGCTCAGTGCAGCATGTGTCTGCATAACTTAATGTGAGGATGACTGTACTTTGTACGTATGCGGTTTAAGTGTGTGTGTGGGGGTGGATGTCTGGATGGGCAGTTGTAATTATTCTGTTTTTAAACGGTTTAGAGGAAAAAGGAAATCTCCCACACATCTGGCTTAACAAGCAGTTCGCAAGACCTAAATATTAAAAATGCATGTGTGTTTTCTCTGCGTTCATGTCTTCTCCCTCTCAGGGTTTCGCATATGTCCACTGTGTAATCAGAACTGACCTATCCATGCTCTGCCCACAGCAACTGATGCAAGGTTGGAGAAGGTTTACAGATTGTTGGCAACCGTCCCACTCAACTTAATGAGAAACTATAGCACACAACACTATAGCACACAAACAAAACAGCTCAGTCTGGAGTGTGTGGTGCGTTTTTTGCATATGTGTGACAGGTCATACTGTAAAGATAGAGTGTAGCACAGTTTTCATAGTTATTTTATAATTATTTCATATTTTTTATTCATTTATTTTACCCAGCTTTCTCTCAGTTTAATCACTGCCAATTCCACCCACCTAGCTAGGTTGCCTAGATTGCAGAGCCATCTACAAGGCCAACCCCCATCATGTCATTCTACCAAACAGGGGAGCGTGAAGGCTAGCGTTGCTTCCTTTGAAACACGCGAGGCCACCACACCAATGTATGAATCAACATGCTTGAAGGAGAACACTAACCTAACAAGACACCCTCACTGGCTAACATTGGACTGAGAAATGGGAGGACAATTCTACCCACTCTGAGATGACGAGGCCAATTATGCTGTCTTGGGTCCTGTTTCAACACTCTTTTTAACAAGCCCTTGCACACTTTCACTCACCATTTGGAAAGGTGTCACAGTTTCCTTTAATGGCTTATAGTTAAGGCTCTGTCTGTCATTATCTTTGGATTTGATGTAAGAGAAATGTGTCAGGTCTCAATGATTTCTAGACAAGTTCTCCTGCTGAAGTCAAAACTCGCGTTCACTCAATCCCTCTTCCATCTGAGGACTTGTCTGACACCCATCACTTAAGCACACAAAGTAATTTGAATGACTCTTAATAAGAAGGGCAAGTGGACAAGGGTGTTGAACCGTATAAAAACAGGCGGTTTCAATCAAATTGAATAGAGATTGAAGGCGATTGAGTATATGATCTCCCAGCGATTACACAGAGAAGACTGTTGAATTTGGGAACCCTGTGCTTACTTTACAGGTATTTTCACACTTGTCCTGAGTACTTGAGTCTGCATCCAGCACCAATTCTGGGCTCATCTAGGGGGAAGGGCTTATAATAGCTGTTTTGATTCAACACACAAGAAGTCCATCTGAGCCATGGATCGATTGTGCAATTCTGTATAACAGGTGCAGGTTTGGAAAATGGCAGGCATGGGTTTCACCCATTTGCTGCTGTTCATTATTTTCTTTAGATATACTTTCTGCATTTCATTGTGCAGGAGCTCCTGCAAACAAGGTTCAAATGAACCAGTCATGTAATTCTACACACAGCGCCAGGAGTGGGTAGCACATGCAGCGGACCCCACCAGATTTCGCTGAGAGTGAACCCCAACAACTTGCCCAAACATACCAAACTTGCACAGCAATAAAAGTGTATTAATGCTGTTAGGGCTCTCATCTACACTCAAAGTTAAATATGGATATGCATTCACTTGTTCACATATTTCTGCATGTTCTGTTCTGTGAATCTAATGGAGCCGTACCACTGGAAATCGTGGGGCCAGTGTAGCTAATAGTTCAGGCAAGATACATGGTAATATGATAATATAACTCTCCACATGTCACAAAGTATTTAATGGCCAGAAACCTTTGTCCATCCTCTAGTGGATGTATTCCTTAACATCCATGCCAGCATACAAGATGCATGGAAGTATGTGGGCAGTGATGGTTAAATCATTTGAAATGGACATATTTTTTTTGTGCATAAAGGGAGCATAAACGAGTCTTAAATCAGGCCCTCTGAAATAGTCCACATATCCCTGTATGTTGTAATTTGGGAACTGAACCAAAACAGGCACGGCATTGGGATCCCCTGAGGATATACTTGAGAACCACTGCTTCAGGTCACACACCTTGAATATAGGATTAGGAAAAGTCTGCTGCCAGGTTCCTGCTCGAATGTGATTCCTGATCGAAGAGGGAAACTAAAGTATAAGAAAACAAAAGCTCAACTTTTCCAGGGCTGGATCTTCATGCTGTGCAGGACCTTGACAGCCCAGGCAGGTGGTCACGCGCTGTAGGGATCCACCTTGCCTGTGCTAAATGCACAAGCTTGCATAAGTGCAAACACTTGTGCATAATACATCTGGAAGGTTCACAGTGGGGAATATCGGGAATCCCATCTTGCCCTGTGTTTTCCATGCAAAGTGAAGCCCCTTCAAGCAGATGCTTCCACTCCTGAGAACGGAATGTGTAAAAGCTTTTCTACCACTTGCACTACTACTGCTGCACATGCACACACACACACCCACACACCCACACACACACACACATCCTCTTCAACTATTGTTATGTTTCCCCCCTTGACTTCCCTTCACCAATGATTTATAGATGTTGGCAATCTAGCGCAGCCTGTTTGTTGATATCGGAGAGAGCGCGCTCGTGCACTGGAGGGGATTGGCTTTGTTGAAGCATGCTCTCGTTGGCTCTCTGACTCATACGCCGATGCACGCTCTGCTGTGCCCTGGCATGGGTGCTGCATGTGAGTAGGTGTGTGTTTGTGTGAGTGTGAATGTGCAGCAGCTTTTGGGAGCTAAAGATCAGATACAGTGTGAAACTCGCAGCGCCTGGCTGATTTTTTTATTACCTATAGGTTTTTATGTAATCTTTTATGTAATCTTTCACCCTTACTGAATGAACAGCTACTTTCCATTTAACTGGTTTTATTGACAGTTCATGGCTGTGCAGAATCCTCTTTCCTTAGTTTCTTAAGCCTGAGTGGAGCGTCTGGCAGGAGAATGTTGTCACCATCACCAAACCGTATCATAACTTTCAGTTATTATTTTTCAGTAAATGCCATTTGAAAATGCCAGTTGCCATTTAAACTGCGTGAACATTTCATGACGAAGTACTTTTATCCCCTACTTTTCTATAAATATATGTGGAGAATTCTCAGGGAAATCTTTCAAGAAGGTTTTCAAATGCTTAGCTTTCAAGCTTTGGCCTTTGGCTGGCAGGATTAATATGAAAAATAATGAAACAATATGTAAATACACACTCACTATCAAAAGAATAGTTGGACAAATAGCTGCACCCAGAAGAAATCAATCGACAGGAATGAAACTTGGTGGGTAGGTTTGACACTGTGAGACATGCAAATGATTCCAGTTTGACGTAAGCAGGGACAGGTCTTATTGCTGTACTGACCCAAAAGCCACAATCGCAGACATTCAGTGAGCATTGATGTCCTCCATGATTCATCCTGTTAGTGCCAGCTCCATTAGCAGACGGCTGCACGATGTGGGACTAGCAGCATTCAGGCTGCTTTGATGACTGTCCTGAACACCACATCAACATCACCGAAGTCCAGTGGTGTCGTGCCAGACTGTCATGGAGGGACTCAGAATGGCAGTGGGTCATCTTCAGTGACGAATCCCGCTATTGCCTCAGTGGAGGCGACCAACAGATCTGTGTGTGGAGGCACTGTGGTCAGCTCCAAGATGAACAGTTTGTTGTCACGCGTCACGTCCAGAAGGCCTGGTGTCACTCCACCTCCACCCCTACCACAAAATCTGCAGGAACTGTGTGAGAATATTCAAGCTGCATGGGATGGATTATCACAGGACACCATTAGGAACCTCTACAACTCAATTCCGAGACATTTGGCATGTTAGCTTAGAAAACGTTGTGACCTGAGAGACACTACTTCTGTATGTGTAACTCAATAAATATTGTCCATATCAGTCTGAATTTATCGTCATTTATTGTTCCTGGTAACCTTTATCTTCCTTCCCAATAGCATTCTGTTGGATATCAATGTTTTGTATACAAGAGTGTTTTCTGCATTATCAGAATGGAATTATATGCATGTACGACAGGAGTCCCTAAGAGAATATTGTTATCAGGGTTGTACAGGACATAGGTCAAACGCCACGTGAAGGACAGCTGACCATCTGTTAACACTAGATAAGGACAGCTGACACATCCTCTTTGTATCTTGAGGGGGTGTATAAAACCTGTGTGTCTTTAGACTGTCTTCGGACTGGACTGAGTTGGACTGGATCGGACTGTCCTTGGACATGAGCTGTGAGTGAACTGCGATCGCCATGAAATAAACTACTCCAACATCCCCAGCCTCCAGTCTCCTGACTCTGCCTTTCTGTGCAAGCAAGAAAAGAAACAACAATTCCAATCTGACACTTCCTTCAGGGTGTATCTATTCTTTTGATGCATGTATAATGCAAAGGTTTTGAACACTCATTATCAAATTTTGTTGGTTTTCTAAGGTAAAATAAGTTGCATCCTCTACAGCAGGGGTGCTCAGTCCTGATCCTGGAAATCTACCACCCTGGAGAGGTCAGATACAGTACACCTCATGCTAATATTCAAAATGCTGCTGAAGGCCTTCGTTACTTACTATTATTGACTGTTATTGGGTTAGGTAATCAATATCTGTATCCGCTGACTGAGCAAATGAATAAATAAAATACTACCTGACCTGTTTTTAGTGAGAGTAATAAATAGAAAAAATATATATAGATTTTTACAGACCATAAATAAACCATGAGGGTAACACTTCATATGAAGCCTGCATTCATAAAGCTTTATAAACAAATTTATAAAGCATTATGTGGCATACATATCATATTTACAAGCATAAGCATGTATAATTGCTCTTGAGTAGTTATAACTATATGGATAACATGTTAGCACACTACATATAAAGGTTATGTTTTTTAATATTACAAAACATGCTCGAGTGCTGCTTCATTTTAGCTCAGTTGGTAGCCACTGCTGTAGTAGGTCTGGGTCCTACGGGAATGTTTACAGTGTTCTAATGAATGGACATTATAATGTGCTATGAAACCCAGTATTATAAATTCATATACTTCTCCTTCATGAAGAGTTATTATACTTATACGCAAGTACTATGTTCTGTATACAGTATATAGCATGCATAATGCGTAATAAGTATCATAGGTATCATGTATGACATAACATGCATGCCATTTTATAAAAGCATTTCTAAAGCATTGTGAATACAGAATTCAGAGAATGAGGTATCACAGTGAGTTTAGCAGCAGTATTCAAATCATTGTTATTCCTCAAGCATCTTAGCGATTATTAAATTGTAATCATAATTAACCATATTGCTACTAATTGCATGCTTCACTCAACCATTTCAATAATTCTTCTATCATCTCACTTCAATCCCACCTTTTCATTCAGGCTGGATCTGGATCACCATGCTGATTGAGCTTGCTCCCATATGCTACTCATAAGTGAATACAAGAATTTGCAAACATACTGCACTTTATGTGTAAGATCTGATCATGCATGCTATCTGAGATCTAGTAGCTTGTTTAATGGCTGTTCGAACTGTTTCGCTCTAATGGTGAAAAAGTCAGTTTCATTGTCTTAACCATGGCTGATCATACATGGCTGATCATGGTGGATGATACTGAAAAGAATGCCTGCAAGGGTGCGATATATGCGTGTGCAAGTCTTGGGCAACATAAGCTTTATTTGATGTTGTGCGACATTCTAAATGAAGCATGTAATGCCCCACCGCAAAAACGATGGAACTCTTGCTCTTGTAAAAGATGTATGAATGTCATTTTGAGCTTCTGGAAGGAGGCTTCATCTGCAAGCAAATGACTGCTGCATGCATTCTCCAGCGCACTCAAACCTCTTTCCCCTTTGTCGTTGTATCTCCATATATCTGTGACAACTAGGTCTCTGATGGGGATAAAGGTGCTTTGTCCTTCTACTTTTGACTTTTCGGTCCAGTTGACCTATCCATGGTTCATGCACAAATGTGTAAATCTTTTGGAACGACTGTTGCTAGGTTGGACAAGCTTTACAGAATGCTTCACTAGTGAGCTGGGCTATGTTGTTGTAGCTAATTGAAACTTGGCAAGTTGGAAATAACAGCAAATTTGTCACTGTGCTATTGTTAGCTTGAATGACCAAACTATATCCTGCATGCATACAAAGTAAGCTCACTGGACAAAAAAAAATTCTGCCTTCAGAACAGACGCTATGAAAATGTTGCTATCTACCAATGTGGGTAGAGCATAGTTGTTCAGTTGCCAAAGTGCCCTGACTATAGCTTTGACACTGACTTGTCCTTGTCCTAGGTTTCCCCCCTGACTCATACTACAAATAATTTTTGCCACCTTTGTTTTGTTTGCCTTGTGTATGTAACTTCCATAATTTGGACATCATATGTTTAATTTTTATGTTTTATTTTCCTTGTTGTAGATTTCATACTTTTGAATGCTTATTGTCTTGTTTCTTGTCTTGTTTACCGTCTGTGCTGTATCTATTGCTCAGCCATTTTGTTCTTTTTGGATACACTATAATAAATCTACTCCAATGGAAAGGAATCAGAAATGAGATGATAGCCTTTATTTTAGATCTCAGCAGGACAGTCACGTTTCTTGGGGGCTATCATATAGCCTGGATACCTACAGTGAGCTTCAGACAAAAAGCTGTGTCATTAGCCTTTAGCTGTTTGATCTCCATGGCTGAAGATCAGAGAGAGGAAGATGGAGTCCCACACGGGTCACCTCGTACGAGACAGAAAGCATTGTGCATTGACCTCATTGCATGGTGCAATCTCTTGAGAATTGAAGCCAATCACATGAGTTCATGTGATCTATGAAAGGTGGCCTCCTCTTTGGGGCCTGTGAGATGTTGGTAGAGCTGGTAGAGCTGGTAAGAAGCCACAGCCTTCTATCTGAATAGCTTCATACTAATCTGCACCCCTTGCTGTCTCTCCAGTAGCTTACTCAAAGGGATGATGCAAAGCCAATTTTCTACCAGATAGAAAGGACCCCCCCTGTGTCCCTTTGTGAAACCGCCCCAAATCCTAGATAACCATACCACTTTTTGGACCTACCTGCTGCTCTTGACTATGAGAATCAGAAGAGAGTAAGAATCATACTGTGGAAGGCAGGTTGTAGCAGCTGACTGTTTACTAGGCAGTGACTAACTGTAGGAAGTCTGCTGGCAGAGAAAGGTGTCCATTCACCACAGAGATGTGTGACAGAGCTATGTGAGATGATTAGGGGTGTTTGGCCACGTTGGCCATGCATGAGTTGGAGACATTAGGGAATGCCTGCCAAGTTCACGTCTTGTTATGTGGGTGGCGTGAAGGTGCTGTGAACTGTGTGCCATCAGTCTGGGTGGCACTTCCCTTCAGGTGGGCTTGGGCATGGCTAAAATCTTACTGCCTCTTTGCCTGCAGCCCAGACACAGTTGGTGAGGGAAAGCTTAGATACAGTTTGGCAAAGAAGTGAACATAGAATCACTGATGCCCTACTTTACTAAAGCTCCCCCGTTTCCCATATCGTTACACAGCCTTTGTTGTGCAACTGCAGCAATACAGAATGTGACCTTCGTTCTTATACGTAAATTATGTATGGGGATTTTACTTCCTAAATTGCAATTTGTGACTGCAAATATCTGGGCATCTGTGGGAATCTCCTTTTCAGTGATGCACACTAAAGATTAGTTAAGTGCTAATATCTCCCCCTTGTGAAGAATCATCATCCTGCTGAATCTGAGTGAGTGAGTAAGTGAGTGAATCAGTCAGCAAATCAGTTAGTCAGTAAGTCAATCAGTTAACAAGTCAGTCAGTTAGTCAGTAAGTTAGTCAGACAATCAGTCAGTTAGTCAGTAGGTCAGAGTCAGTCAGTAGTCAGTCAGTCAGTCAGTCAGTCAGTCAGTCAGCAAGTCAGACACTCAGTCAGTTAGTTAATCGGTTACTCAGACAGTCAGTCAGTCAGTTACAACGTGGCACTTTGCATTCAAAAAATGTTCAGAAGGAGAAATATACTTCTAAGGTGTACAACATGTGAAGCTGCTGAATACATAAGAGGTGTTTCTCTCAATGGTAATGGATATGACCAGGTTAACTATGGGCGTTGTGTTAACTA
This sequence comes from Semaprochilodus insignis, assembly GCA_034552555.1. NCBI lineage: Eukaryota > Metazoa > Chordata > Actinopteri > Characiformes > Prochilodontidae > Semaprochilodus > Semaprochilodus insignis. The sequence goes on from CM067475.1 coordinate 31,549,349, forward strand.
TGGTATATCTACCACCTCCATCACTGGATAAAAATTAATCTCCTCTAGAAATCATCAGTTGTAATTCTAAGTGAATAAATAAATGTTTTAATAAATCTAAAAATCTACCATGTAAACATTGTACAGTTCACTCTTCAATGTATGCATATTTGGACACTATGCTGCAAAAAATGTCTCATGAATCCGTCATGGTAGTGATGTCATGAATAAATGTTCACGTTCAAGTGATAAGGTGTGTTGCTGTTCCTGGCTGTTGGAACGTAATGCATCAGTGCAGCCTGCAGAGGATAAAGGCATCTGAAAGGAGCAGCTGATGTCTATATTTGACCATTCCAAAGGACTCTTACATATCTAACAGTCATTTCTGTACATTTCAACCTTGATTGCTTTTTCAACAGGGTAGCCAATCCAAACAGTGGTCATATATCAGTCTTAAATGCTCTGTAACAAAAGCAGGGAGCAGGAATTTGAATTAAACAGAATTATGGCTGTTTGTGGTACATAAAACTGTAACACAAATGTTGTAAGTGGACAAGGACAAATGTTGAACATAGCCTTTTTAATGTAACAGCAATTTTGGCTTGGTTATTGTGCAGACCTTAACAATAGTCAGTGGCCTTTTCTTAGTACACCGTTCATCATGTGGGAGTGTGGGGCATCTAAGCACAGAGCGAGTGTCCACCACGCCTCCTCCGGTCCAAAGCCTCTGCATCCAGTGGAGCTGGCAGGGAGCGCACTTCCCACTGCTTTCCATTTTCCCCGGTAAATGCCAGCTTCAGCCTGGCACGGCGGGAGAGCGCATGGACGGAGAAGAGAGGATGCAGAGGAGAAATCTCATTACTGCTTTGGAAATGATTTCGCACAGATCTCATTTATTTTTCCTGGCAAGCAACAGTGACGATAAGCCACAGGAAATCTGCTGCCCTCCACCCTCCCCCGCCAACTCCCACCTCTCCACTGCCCCATCCTCCTGCTTGCATGTCCACCTCCATGTGGCGGTCAGCAGCAGGGGCTAAGATTCTGATAGCTACTAAGCAGACTGGAGAATTTTATCTCAAATTAGTTATAGGCTGTTTCACAGGCGCCCTTCCTTCCAAAAACACCAGACTATCCTCAAACGATAACCTCTATCCCTCAATCGATTCACACAGGCCTTTGAAGTGCCCTGGCTGATTACAGGGAATAAATAGTACAGACAGCCTAATTGATTCGCTGCTAATATGGAGAAGAGGAGCCAAATTGTAACAGTATTACATTCACTAAAATAATCTGAACATGGTGGCCTGAGACTGTTGGATTTTACAGTGTGACGTATTAGTTGCCAGGGTTGAGGTTTATGCGAAACACTATAGACAGCCTTTTAAGAGTTTTGCGCATTTGCAATTTTGTGGAGCTTGCCTGCGGGTTTCCAGAGATATGTTTGGGAACGAACGCTGTGGGTGTTCATTCAACACAGGATTTTGCCGTGCGTGCGTAAGCAGGATGTGTATGTGTGTTGAGGGCTGATATAGGCTTGTGAATGGCAAGCAATGAGTGGTGAAAATAAGTACAGATCTCTGAAGCTGTCTTCATTTTTTAGTTGGCCACATGCCCATATAAGGAACTCTGGGTCTAAGCAGTTTTTCCCTATGGGAAAAATGAATGGCGTGTTCGAAAAGCACTGCTGTTGCTACTTGTAAGCTAACACTGCTGCACATTGAATTGACACTATCCCCAGAATAACCTCCACAAAGTTTTGTCTAACATGGCGGTTAAACTGGTTTAGCACTCTCTCTCATTCACTCACCTAAACCGCTTATCATTCTGTGTCATGGGAGGTGCTGGTGCCTATCCTAGCGTTTGATGGGCGGAAGGCAGGAAACACTCTGGACAAGCCACCAGTCTATCGCAAGTCGTACAGATAGAAAGAAAGACATACACATTCACTCATATACTCACACCTAGGGGGCAATTCAGCATCTGCATGTATGTGGGAGGAATGTAGACTCGGAGAGAACATGCAAACTGCACATAGAAAGGTCCCTGGATGCCTCGGCTGGGAATCGAACCAGGCCCTTTGTGCTGTGAGGTGACACCACTACCCACTGCTGTCATACTGTATAATAGCTTTAAATTCTTGCTTTCACATAATGTCAATTCAAGACGCGGGTTTAGAAATATACAGATTTTTAATGACTTTATAATCCAGAGACTCCAGTGTGATTAAGGAAGAAGTGTATTGTAGCATCACACTATTGGCTTGTTCACCCATGGAGGTGTGACCATATGCAGAGCTTGATAGGAACGCTGCAAATGACTCCAAACCTTCTGGAATCCAAAAGCTCTCTCAATCAATGGAAATGATATTCTTTGATGTAGAGATGGAAGGATCAATTGACTATGTATTGGTATTGGCCAGTTTTCAACCAAAATATATGATTGATGATCAGCTGATATTTGTCTAAACTTAGCCAATCTTGAGAGTTGATCAGTGACATAGAATATATTAGCCATATTTCATGAGCTACGGATTGCTGCAGAGCTACACGAGGCCCCTTGATCTTAAGACCCTGCAGTTTCTCGTTCAATTGCTAGATGGAAATAAAAACCTTATGACTTTTGACTAAGGGGCTACAACTGTGGACCTTGTGTGTGCTGATAGACTCTGATCAAGCTCTCATCTGATAATCATCACTGGTAATGCCATGCCAAGATTTGCATGGCTTCATGCCACTGTTGGCTGCTTACCGCTAAGAGGTGAAGAATGACGTTTTTCTCAGTGCAAACATGTGAACACAGCATATAACAGCCCCCAGTTGGAAACGACTTCCGCCGATCATGCTGAAAGGCAATTGGCAAACAATATTGGCCCAAAAAGCGCTGATCTGGTTTGACATCATCACTTGGTATGCGCTTGATACTTTGATTGGCTGTTTCATGAAACTCTTTACTCTTTGACTTGACTTGACTTGACTTTACACTAAGCCACTCTATCACCTTCCCATTTTCTTTCCTCACCAGCCATTTCCCTTTCACTGATATGCTCTTCTTCTTTTTTATCAGTTTTTAATAAACCAACCATGGCACCACTGGGAAGAAGCAATGAATGTGTCAGCCCAAATCCCTCAGCCCTTTTACCCGTTCTCTGTCTCTTCTCTGCGCTCCCTTGGCAACCCTTGGCAAAAGATGGTGGGTGTGCTGCCCAATTCTGCATCCTATTATAGTGTGCTCCTCCCTGGTGTCCTGTGGCCTGTGGATAACCACGTCACCCCGTGACATGCTCGTAAATTACCCCGAACACCTGCGGCGAGCCTAGAGCTCTTTAGAGAAGAGGGCTGCCGCTCTCCCGGGGGAGGGCTAATGTGTTACAGCTCTAAACATATCACAGCGCTCCCATGATGGAGCACTGGTTAAGATGATAAACCTTGCCTCGCTGAGAGTGTTTACTCGCATGAAAGATGAGTGAGTCCCTCATATCTCTCTCCCTGTCTCTCTCACGCTCTCCTTTTCTGCCCTCTAGAATCAAATCAATCTTAATTTCTCAGGAGAAGCCCGTGTTTACCTTAGCTAACCATGTGACAGAGTGCTTAGGGAACGAGACGGAAATTGCCGGCCGCGAGATTACTTTAGTCAGCAGCTTATGTCTGCGCTGTCTGATAGGGGAAGGGAAAAAAGCACCAGAATGCACCAGAAAGCTTTTGTTGCAAAAAAGGTCAGTGTATCATAGCTGACATAGCAATCTGTTCCTGTGCTGCGATTCACATTTTGCTTGCCTCCCCCCCACCTCTGTCTCTCAGTGAGAAACCCGCACCTATGCCTGAGCGCGGATTCCTCTTGCATCTGGGCCGGTTTCTTGTGGCCGGTATTGATCCCTATCGACCAGGCCGCTGCTGCTTCAGCTGTAGGCTAATTCCGCCTGCTGCTTCTTCCGTTGACATTTTCATTGCCCTGCCTCGTCTTTATCGAGTGGGGCCATAAAGAAGGGCTTCAAACAGCTCCTGTCCTCGCTGCCCCTGCTAAATCACTCTCCATCCCAGGTACTTTTGTGGTGTAGCTACAAGAGCACTTAGTTAGCAGTCTCCCACCGCCACGTCGTAGAAGACTTCTGACGATGCTGAGCAGGTCTCAGAGAAAATACTTGATTACTACCAGCACTCAGGCATTCGTATCAGACAAAGACATCAAAGGGAATTGCTCATGTTCAAACTTCAGGCAGCCATGGCCGTAAAACTGTGCAAAGGAATTGCCAAAAGACGAGTGCAAAAGTCAGAACTGTCAGTACTAACAGAACACTCCCGTGTTTGTGCTTCCGAGCGCTGATGGTGCTTTCAAAAGAGGAATCTGAAAGCTGAAGGGTGCATAACAGAAAGGCATAACATAACTCCCTTTTACTGCAGTTTTTGACCCTCTGGTCCATTTTTAGACTGCAAGGTGGGAAGTGAATTGAGAGAGAGAGAGCAGAGAAGAGAGCTTCCCTAGAGTACATGTCACATTCTCAGTTTCTTCTGCTTATGCAGCTTATTCCTGCCCAATCCATCACCGCTGGCAACTAGCTAGTCATTCCTGCTATGCTTCCCTCTCCTGAGAGCTTTATAGCATTCCTGAGAATATGGGAATATTGATTCAGGAAGTGATCATTTGGTTTGATGGCGTTTCATGTGTTTGCTTCCTAGGGGTTTAATGTCCTAAGTGCATGTATACCAATAGCGTTAATTAAGTTCTCTAAGTGAAGGGTGGAATTTCAGAAGGGTTCTTGAAAATAAGTGCCATTCGGGATATACGTGTGTCTGTTCAAGAGCTCCATCTTCTTTAGGGGGAAGGGAGGCTCTCTTGTTGTATATAAGTGTTTGGAGGACATCACAGTAGTTTTAATCTCTTAAGTATGCAAACAGAGGGTCTTTAAACAGTGCATACATAATCGTTCATGGTAGAATTTATAATGCAAGTGAATGCTGTGTTGAGCATAACAGCAAGGGCTGCTATAATGATTGTCAACTCTCATAGAAGGCAAGCACTTGGACAAGTCACTCGCAAAAATGATTCATTTGCATGAGCATATGTACACTCATTGTCAAAAGAATAGCTGCACCCAGAAGGAAATGTGGGACTGCAGTGCTATTGGGAAGGAAGATAAAGGTTACCAGGAACAATAAATGATGATAAATTTAGACTGACATAGACCGATATTTACTGAGCTACACATACAGAAGTAGTGTCTCTCAGTATGGCGCTGGGCCTCAGTATATGCTAATGCAACATGCCAGACGTCTCGGAATGTCGTGCGATAATCCATCCCATGCAGCTTGAATATTCTCGTGCAGTTCCTGCAGATTTTGCTGTAGGGGTGGAGGTGGAGTGAAACCAGGCCTTCTGAACGTGTGACGAGTGACAACAAACTGTTCATCGTGGTGCTGACCACGGTGCCTCCGGACACTGATTCGTTGGACGTCTCCACCAAGACAAAAGCGGGGCTTGTCACTGAAGATGAACCGCTGCCATTCTGAGTCACCATGACAGTCTGGCTTGACACCATTGCAGTCTTTGTTGACGTTGACATGGTGTTATGTGTTCTGACACCCATTTTGTGCTGAAAAATGATAGAATTATTGTTTTAATGATGATTTTGTTGGATGTCTGAAGTAGGAGGGGCGCTAATGCTAGCTTGGTTGTATTGATTAGCCTATAGATTAGATTATATTACACTCTAGTTTTAATATTGAATGCTGGTTTGAGATTATCATGCTTGTCTGGTTTCTGTTATTATATGACGTGTTGTTAGGTAAATACATGGACAAAAGTATATGACAGTTTTCCTTGACCTTGAGACAAAGCTCCAATTGATCATACTAATTTTTATACTGGTGAAACACTAAATTAATCAGTCAATAAGTTTTTATAACAACTGTTCTCCCTCTCTCTCTCTCTCTCTCTCTCTCTCTGTCTCTCTCTCTGTTGTACAGGGCCTTGGGGCAGGTGTATGGGCAGTGAGTGTGGTCCAGGGGGCAGTCAGAGTCGAGCAGTATGGTGTGCCCATTCTGAGGGCTGGACCACACTCCACACCAACTGCCCGCAGAGTGAGCGGCCCGACAACCAGCAGAGATGCTTCCGTGTCTGTGACTGGCACAAGGAGCTGTATGACTGGCAGCTGGGTGCATGGAACCAGTGTGAGCCCGTCTCACTGCGGAATCCTGGGGTACCGCGGCCGGCCGTGTGCACACGGGGTGAGGAGGGCCTCCAGACCCGTGAGGTGGGCTGTGTCCAGAAGGCCGACGGAGCACCCGCTGAGGATGCCATCTGTGAATACTTTGAGCCCAAACCACGGCTGGAGCAGGCCTGCCTCATCCCCTGTCCCCGGGACTGTGTAGTGTCCAAATTTTCTCCCTGGACTGATTGCTCCAAAACGTGCGGAATGGGCTTGCAGAACCGTGTGAGGTCTATTCTGGCACCACCTCTGTTTGGGGGCTCAGCTTGCCCTAACCTGACCGAGTTCCGCACCTGTCAGCCAGGTCCTTGCCCAGGTCCAGAGAGCATGTACAGCCTCAGGGTTGGTTCCTGGGGGCCTTGTACCACTCCCCCTTCACGCCAGGCCAGGCAAGCGGAGCCTGACCCACCTAGTTCACCAGAAAGACCAAAACGTCCAGGTAGACGCAATCGTCCAGACAGACCAGACCGTCCAGATAGACCGAAACGTCCAGACAGAGCAAATCGTCCAGACAGGGCAAATCGCCCAGACAGACCTAACCGTGCAGACAGACCAAAACGTCCAGACAGGCCAAATCGTCCAGACCGCCTGACAAGACAGGAGCGGCAGGCAAAGCGACGCAAGAACAAAGAGAATAAGGAAGCTAAAGGTGAGCGGATGAGGGAGAGGATGAGGGACCGAGGCAAGGTGAAGGATCCAGAGACTCGTGAGCTAATCAAGAAGAAGCGGACTAGGAACCGGCAGAACCGGCAGGGTGGGAAGTTCTGGGACCTGCAGGTGGGCTACCAGACAAGGGAGGTGACATGTGTGCACCGAAGTGGGAGCACAGAGGAACTCAGGTTAGTCTTACTGATGTGTCTGTCTCTATTCGCAAACCCACTGCTCATATCTTTGCCCACCATTGCAGCACTGCAGCTACACTTTTCAGTAAGGAGTAACAAGGGTAAGGAACTACTTCTGGTTCCCTAAGGAACCTCTGTGACCAGCCTTTATGGCCAATGTGTGCTGTTAAAGATGTGATTTCTCAATGCTGTTGTTGCATTTGTTTGATAGGTGCACAACATGACAATAACAAAGCTGAAAAAATAATAGATTTGTATTTCATTGTTCTGGTAGAACTACCTTTTTGAACAAACACATCAGTATTAATAGTCATGCATCAGTCACTTTATTGTTACTCTGATGAACAAATCAATAAAAACAATCAAAATCAGAATTTATATTTACTTGTTACCAGATGTACATGGAATTACTTTTGATGCAAATAAAAATACAATGAATACAGAAAAAGATTTACAATATGTATTTATATATACATTAACAGACAGTATCGAAACAATCTGCAAGCAATATAAAGGATGTGCAACAGGAGTTGAGTGTTGTTACAAGCACTGAAGTACTGAAGTTGTTGTCCAAAGAATGGCAATATGGCAATTTTACAGGAGAGGGCAAAAACCTAATTTAATTTTAATGTAAGTCAATGGAACCAGACTTTTTGGGCAATTTTGGGCCATTTCTGTTGGTCCAGTAGCTGACAGCTGTGGGGACACTGAGTTTACCTAGTAGAAGGTCAGGAGTGATGGAGTTGAAAACAATGCTAAACTGATAAGAGTTTCCAGTTCAGGAGAGCATGTTCTGACCAGAACGGTTAAGTTCCTGAACCATTTGTGGTGAAATGTAAAAACATACCGCTCCATCTTTTGTTTTCTGACTGCAAGTGGGGTCGTGGTCCGCTCTTCACACTGAAAAGCCTGGTAGCTCCACCACAGCACCGGGAGTAATTTAATTTAATCACGTCTCATTGAAGCAGAAAGCAGATGTTGTTGAAAAGTCCTTTGTCATTCTCACCAGCAGTTTCAATTTGTCCATTTTGTTGCTGAGTGAGTGCACATTGGAGAGTAGTATGTTGGTCTAAAGGCACGTCTCTTGGGAGCTTTTTGTCACCATGTCTCCTTGTAGCGTAAGGACAGCGGGTAATCTTTCGATGAATTGCAATGAAAGAAGCCTTTGTGCATCTTTTATAGAGTGACAGAACACATAGTAGGCAGAAAGATCAGTTTCTAAATGCTGATAACATTTTTTGTTATGGTTAACGCACACAGGCAAGTACTCTGGTAGATATAAAACATTACCAAATTCTCAGAATTGATATCTAAACAGGGTTAAAGAGCCTTTTTTTGTTCCAGTTGAGGTTCATAAAGTTTAATGGCTCTAAAGTTTTTTTGCTTGTTTGAATTGTTTATCTAAGCCAATAAAAATGGAAGAGTTTAGAGATCTATTTTACACTTTGGGTTATGCTCACCAGATAAAAAATTAATCACCTTGTGTGTTTAAGGTGGTAGTAACTTCAGGCTCCTGCAGATGGCACTGCATGAGGATGATGGGGCTATAAATACCTGCGGGGTGTGAGTGTCGGGATTCATAGATTGAGAAGAGGTGGTACAGTGCAGTGAATGCCTCGTTCCATGTGTGGAAAATGGGTCCAAAGCAGATGTTAATGACTGACTAAAACGAGTAGTTACATTTGGGCATGCCAAAGACCATAGTGTGGAGGAAGTAACTGAATTTGCAGGTGTATGGAAGCGTACGGCCATACGGGTCTAGCAGCAGTGGCACAAATCTCAGTCTACCGGGAATTCTCCTCAGAATTGTGCCAGGGAAGGCTTCCACCAAATCTGGTCCAACTGCACAATTCTTTGATGCAGGAGTGGCTGAATATTGATGTGGCCAAAACCCAGAAACTTGTCCAGTCCATGCCAAATCCAATCACACCTGTTATTCATGCTCGTGCAAGTATTATACACTACTAGGTATGTTTCAGATGACTAATTTTCTGTCTGGTGAGCTTATTTGGCCTTTGTTTATTTCTTTCTGCACTACCAGTTTTTTCCATTGTTTGGTGTCAAAGTATCTACACTCTTTATCCATTTTTTCAGCTCCACATAGGTGCACCTTTTAGTCCTACAATTACAGACTGTAGTCCATCTGATTGTCTGTTTACTTTGTTATCCTCTTTTTACCCTGTTCTTCAATGTTCAGGACCCCCACAAGATGACCACAGAGCAGGTATTGTGTGGGTGGTGGATCATTCTGTAAGTATGTAATTGTAGAACTACAAGGTGCACCTATATGGACAGTGGAGCTGATAAAATGGATAAAGAGTGTAGATACATTGAGGTGGTCATAATGTCATGCCTGATCGGTGTATATTTACAGTTGAACTAAGGTACATGCTGAACCACAGCAAATGCTTCAACCAGCTGAGATTGGTGCACTCTAGAGTCTTCTTTGTTTACTTTCTTTTCTTTACCACCTCTTCTATTCTTGTTACAATCTTACTCTCAATTAAATACAGCTAGCTATCTTCCCCACAAACCCAAGTGCACATGTATAGAAGTGATTGTAGCTTTGCTCAGAGTCAGTTTCTTATCTGGTCTTTGGATTTGGCAGTGCTACTACAGAATGCTCTGTTGAAAGTTTAGAAGTAACTCATATGCCCTAATGGCCATTAAAATTAATCACATCAGTTGCTTTTCTCTGATCTGAAATATTTATACATGGTCTTCATTCCCAAGTTCCTAGAAAGTAGGAATCTGGCCTGGAGTGTTTTTCTGTAATACTGGCTGAAGGCTTCCACACCATGTTGTTTTGTTCTCAATCGCCCCTTGAGTACAGTTGCTGTGGAAGTGTAAGCATCTCCAATGTAACTATTATATTGCTTGCTGTACTTGCCAAGATGTTGACTGAAATTGTTGAAGAAACAATACATTGCAAAATGAAACCAGAGGCATACGAGCAATGGTTTAGTGCAATAGTTCAAGTGAAGTGGGCTTTTATGGCAGAGCTTTTACAGCCATTTTAAGCCATTTGTAAAGTAATGCACTGTAGTGTCCCACTGCTGGTTTGCTCAGCCGTAGACGCTCGGTAAGTGTGGCCATGCAGAGTGGCGACACACCCAGGCTCACGGTAGGCACTGAGGCTGTGTCACGAGACATTTTTTATGTTTATAGTTAAGTGGTGGATGTTAGTTTGACATGTAATTCTGTTATATGTGGAATATGATACTGGACTGTGGGATAGTAGTGTGGGTTTGTGTGGAGTGCATGTATGGGAGATATGTGCCTAGGGGCTCGGCCAGCACTGGCAGATGTTCTGCTGTGTCACTAAGTCACAAAGCACTATTAAATGACCAATAAGTGCATCATAATGCGGACTAGAATAGTACGTTCATGTTTTAAAACTTTACGTCAGTAGAGCATGATGTTCCCTTTTCAAAAATCGCATTGCTAGCCTTCAGGAACCCAGAGATACAATAACTACTGGGACTCTCAAGAAGTTTATTGAACTATCTAGTTCTAGCTTCCTAGAACTGTTTAGAACTTTCTAGAACTGTCTGGGACAGTCCAGTAGTCTACATAGCAGTATAAATACAGGTGTTAAGGTAACCATTCTAGTTGATGTTCCAGCTGAGTAAGTGGACAGTGGATACAGAGCTACAGTTAGTTTAGAGGACATTAAGAGGTCGCTACATTCTGCTACGTCTGTGGTCAATTTATTAAGACAGGAGTGGAAAAGTACTCCTTGAAAGCATATACTAAGATGTGCGAGGGCTACAAAGCATAGTCTGGCATGCCTGTCAGGGGTCAAGTCAAACTGTGGGCAGCTCATTTCATATGCAAGCACTGTAAGACAAGTTGCAGGGCAAGAGAATTGCTGCCAATTCCAGAATTTTATATTGCACGGTTTTGAGGATTCATTGAAGTTATTAAGAAATTTGTCAAAATTTTCAGTGTTCTAGCAAAACATATATTACATTTAATTATTTTTGCATTTCATTGTCCTGCTCACAGAAACAACATCTGTGATGAATAAAGCTATTTCAGTTTTACACATAAGCAATTGGAATATAACACATTGAACAAGGGAACAAAAATCTTGTTATGTAGTGTAGTCAGTCTGCTTTATGGCAAATGCTGAGGAAATCTACTGGCATTGAAACATGGCTCCCAAGGAAACAATGGGAAAATGAACAGAAGAGGAAATCTAATATTCTAGTAATAACTGCAATTTTAGACATACCATCTTCACTCACTCAGAATATTTGTTGATGTTGGATGAAGCCATTACTGAGATCAACCGAATCACTTATACTTACCCAACCATTAGGTTTAAACACCACTGTAGAAGTTGTACAGAACACAATTGTATATACATATACAATTGTATATACATCTTTTATTATACTTTTTAAGTGTTTCCTGCCATTTATGAGGTAGTTGTTTTTCCTGGCCATGCTAACTGCCATTGCATTGGATGTACAGTACTTGAGAGCATGATTGTAATTGCTTGTTCTGAGAAGCATGAGTACATCTCCAGTCTTCCCTTCTCCTGCATCTTTTTGAAGCACTGGCTAGAAGCTGTGACCTTTTCCTTTTTTCTTTCTTTCTTTTGCTTTTTCTTTTTGTTCCTTCTTTGTTTTAGCTGTATTTCCAAGGGCAATGACATGGCTGAAAACTCTCCCTCTTCCTCTGAGCCTCAGTGAGCTATTATTCAGATTTATGATTCAGAGAGGAGAGTGGTGTTACCGCCAGTACATTTGAGCTACTCGGTGACATCACAGATGGCAAAAGAGGCTTAGCTGACACTGATGACCGTATTAATGTGACTCGTACACAGGATCAAGTGTGTGTTTGTGAGGGTGTGTGTGTGGTCATTCTACACACGACTGGGTCGAGATAAAAAGATGCATTTATATATCTGATGCATTTCTTATTGGTCCTACAACTCAACGTTGCAACTGTGAGAGTCATCACTGGTTCAAATCCAGTGTAGAGACAGCGGGAGCTTTGCGTTAGCTTGCTTAGCCTTAATAGCATTTACCAGAGTTGATAATGCAGTTCTCCATTTAGACTTGAGTCTAGTACTTTGTATACACCAACAATTTGAGCTGTTTGTCAGCTCTATTTGTAGCCTTACCGTTCAGTGTTTTGACAGCCCCCCGCTGGCCATATCTTCCTGGAGTTCTAGTAGCACCGCTACTATTCTTAGCTTTTTATTTTTACAGGGATTTTCTGCAGTAGTCTATAGATCTATATGCACTGGCTCTGTGGGAACCGTCTCGCACAATGAATTTGTAATTTCTAGTGAACTGTATTATATCTCTACATTAGCTGAATGCCTATCAACGTGCGTTGCTGCTAAGCATAGTAGAGCACTCGTCATATAGCATAAACGTTGAGCTGAATAACTGTTACTGTATTCACAGAATTAAATATGTACCCTAGTCAAATTCTGTACTTTCACTGGCCTCCAAATAGGTATTAGCACATCTATAAGAAGAATAAGAACTATAGGTTCACTATAGGTACTAATGGTTGTTTTTTATGTGAATGGTGAATAATGATGCAGATTGGAAAAAAAGTTGTCCACATGAATAGATCGGTTAATGTGTTTTAGCTGCTATTTTGTAAAGAAAATAGTTCATGCCTATATGGATCATTTCATAAAATTAATTATGTTTATTTTATTAAAACATATGATTGAACTTTCCAGTTTGTTGCGGACTGTATAACTCTATAATGTTAATAATATACTGAAACCTTACCCTTTCAGCAGTGACGTTTCAACAGTGACCGATTCAGCAGTGACCAATTCAGCAGTGACTGTTTCAGCAGTGACTGTTTCAGCAGTGACTGTTTCAAGAGTGACTATTTCAGCAGTGACCGTTTCAGCAGTGAC
>CM067475.1:31562338-31608197 GCA_034552555.1 Semaprochilodus insignis
GTTTCAGCAGTGACTGTTTCACGAGTGACTATTACAGCAGTGTTTGTTCCAGCAGTGACCGTTTCAGCAGTGACTGTTTCAGCAGTGACCGTTTCAGCAGTGACCGTTTCAGCAGTGACTGTTTCAGCAGTGACTGTTTCACGAGTGACTATTACAGCAGTGTTTGTTCCAGCAGTGACCGTTTCAGCAGTGACTGTTTCACGAGTGACTGTTTCACGAGTGACTATTACAGCAGTGTTTGTTCCAGCAGTGACCGTTTTAGCAGTGACCGTTTCAGCAGTGACTGTTTCAGCAGTGACTGTTTCAGCAGTGACCGTTTCAGCAGTGACTGTTTCAGCAGTGACCATTTTAGCAGTGACTGATTCAGCAGTGACTGTTTCAGCAGTGACTGTTTCAGCAGTGACCGTTTGAGCAGTGACTGTTTCACGAGTGACTATTACAGCAGTGTTTGTTCCAGCAGTGACCATTTGTTTAAAAACTGCTCAGGTGTAAATTTAGAGGTAGGGTTTGAGACAAATACCTCCCAATGATGAATAATCCCCCAATCACACACAGCAACCATCTCCCAAAGATGGATAAATCATGTATATATTTAGCTGCTTATTGCTGTCTCAATTAATGCCTTGGGTTTACATGAATCATGGCATAATACTGTTGAATATCTGAGGCCTGAATGCTTTTTTTTTTACTGTGGAACTGCAGTTTGTTTAATAGAACTGAATTAGTGAATTAGAACTGAATTATCGAACTGTATTAGTTTTATAGAGTGGATCCATATAGTACAGTACTAATGAGGGAGTATATGAGCAACAGTTTGAGACATAGGACATAATGGCTTTGTAAAGTCTGAAGCAGTCCAGTTCAGTGGTAGATGAGGTGTGGTAAAGAGTTGAGGAATTAAATTCTGAAAAAATGCCTGTTTCGACTGATGTATTTGGGATCTCTGTTGCAGATATAAAAAAACTGAATAAAAGAAAAGAAAAAATGAAAGTTAGTGGAGACCCAACAGGAAGCATGCAGCCATGAAGCAGAGCACTGCTCTGCGTTTTGTGGCTAATAGGTTTAATGTCATTGCATGCGCAGTGTTCTCTCTTTCACTCTACAAGCATCAGGTTATAGACTGTTGATGCTTTAAAAGCACTGTAAGCATTTAGCTGTTCCTAAACCAGCCAATACTCTGACTTCGACTGGGTAATTAAGACACAGCAGGAAGTTAAAGTCTACCACCTGTGAATCTCTAAGGACCTGCAGAGACAACCACAGTCTTAATCATTTCACCCTGCTTGCCAGGCAAGCCTTGGGAAATGAATTTTGATGGCTTTTAATTAAAATGTACAGAGATTATAGTTTGATTCCTATCTAGGATGAATCGGAATCTGAATTGCTTTTTTTTTCTTTCAAAACAAAAATAACTGAGAAAATATGCTCGAGGAAAACAAATCCTGGGGAGAATTTAGGTCAGAGTATAAGCAGCATTAAGAGTTTTAGCTGTCTGAAAATTCGCATGTAAATCCATAATCATATATTTGGGTAGGATGGCAGATTATCAGTCCATTCTGGTGCCAACTTTTGAGGAGGATAATGTTTGTGTCTTTGGAAGACCAGAGAAAGGAAAGCTTGTTAGATTGGACATGTGAAGAAAGTGTGAGCGTAGAAGAAGAAAAGAAGCGGAGCCCTCTGTCATTATCTGTAATTGGCAATCATCAGCCAGAATCAAGCACTAGAAAGCAAGCCTCCTGAAGAACAGCACAATCACCATTCTCCATTCTTCTGTCACTTTCTATTTAGCTGGCATAATAATAATAATAATAATAATAATAATAATTGGTGAATGCAGAAATCTTGTTCCCGGGAGTGCTGGATCCTGGTGTTTATTAAGGAAAAGTGCTGTATGTGAGACCTGATGTAATTCATAAAGCTTATGCGCTGGCATCTTCTGGCTCTAAAAGCAGCCGGAGGAAGCTATTACAGTAAGTCCTCTGTAACATAACGATTATTTGCACAGGATCTGCATGTTTTGGCTCCTTTCCTGGCTCTTTATTCTTCTTATACTATTCTTTATTCTATTTACTGTATCCTGTGTGCTCTTGTTACATGTCATACATGTGTGCTCTCACCAAGGCTAATTCCTTGTATGTGTGACATACTTGGTGGAATAAAGATTCTGACTCGTGCAATGTATTGGTACCAAGCGCATTATCTTCCTCTTTTGCAGCCTATGCAATCAGCAAAGCCTTCCAGTCACATACCAAGCCTGTGTCATCACCAAGGACTGTGAAGTGACGGAGTGGTCTGAATGGTCAGCCTGCTCCAAGGAGTGCTACGACCTGAACGGGCCTAAAGGTCAGCGGACGCGAGCACGTCGAATCCAGCAGTTCAACGTGGGCGGAGGAGCCGAGTGCCCCCATCTGGAGGAGTTTGAGCCCTGTTCGCCTCAGGTGGAGGGAATTCCACCGTGTGTGGCGTAAGTCCTGCTGGCTTTCCTATTTCTATAACAAGTGTGAAAGTACAGAGATAGACTGGTGTTCCCAGGTTTGAGATCATTTAACGTAGTGTAAGTCCAAAGGAGTGTATCAGTGCAGGCAGTAGATGCAGACTTTAACCCTTTTTCACAGTAGGCACTGAAGTTGTCCACCAGTTTTGGAGGCCCCTCGGTTTTTGTGCTTTGTGGGTTTCCTCTTTAGTAAATGAATATCTATATCAGTGAACTGGCTTATATATATATATATATATATATATATATATATATATATGTGTATATATATATTTACAGCATAAAAGTATTTTTATAGTACTGAAATGGCACTGCCATAATGCTTGATATTAGGAAAGCTGCAGTTGTGTTGACCATTTTGGAGGACAGTGAATTGTTTCCACAGCAGGGGTTCTTGCCCCTCTGCTTTCACACCTCACACTTCACACCTCATCACAGACAGAGGACCCATAGTGTCCTAGTTAATCTGATAATAATTTTATTTGATTATATCCATGATGTAATTATAAGCTCAAAAAAACTTAGTCACCCGGATTTTGAAACATACCTGATAGCATGTAATACCTCCACAAGCACGAATAACAGCTGTGATTGGATTTGCCATGGACTGGACAGGTTTATGGATGTAGGCAACATCAATGTTAAGCCACTACTGCATCAAAGAATTGCACAGTTGGGCCAGTTTTGGTGGATGCCTTCCCTGGCACAATTCTGAGGAGAAGTTCCTGTGGACTGGGATTTTGGCCACTGCTGGTGGACCCGTATGACCATACACTTTCATACACCTTCACACTATGGCCCTTGGCACGCCCAAATGCAATCACTCCTTTTAGCCAATCATTAACATCTGCTTTGGAGCAAGACATTCACTGCACTGTACCACCTCTCAGTTATTTATAGCCCCATCATCCTCGTGCAGTGCCATTAAACATGCAAAGTGACTCCTTTTTTTGTCTGGTCAGGTTACTAGCTAACATACTTGCTATTAAAAAGTGCATATTAACCAATGAGCTTGTAATGCTTGTAATGAGCTGGTTAGTCTGTACTTTGTATAGCAAGTAATCCAACTGAAGTTTTTGAAATGACGCTAAATTGGTTGTACATACTACAGACTAATCAAGTACTTTCAAGTAGTTTTACTGTGTGTAGCATTTCATTCTGCCTGCTAGATTAAAGGTTTTTATACAATGTAAGGCTTATTTGAAGGGGTATCAAAGCCTATATGTACACATATATTACATGGTGACAGAGAACAGCATTACACTAAAGCCACACTATAACAGACATGTGAAATCAAACACATATGTTTGGGAATGTATTCATTCAGCACAAGGTTGTTGGTCCTGATTTAATTGCTGTTCTTCATGTTCTTAAGTCTCAAGTTCTAAGTTGAGTCAACTTGAGTGAGTCAGTCAAGGGCAAGTCCAAGTACGTCTTTATGTAACTTAAAGCATGTTTCGTTTGCTAGCCACTAATCAGCATTATTTCCAGACATTTATTTTGAAAATGGCATCAATTTAAGGCATCTATGGCGGTGTTTATATCATAAACACATCGTCCTCTCAGTGGGATTATTGACGTTGAACGGCTGCTCCATGCTGAGGTATGTTCGCTGCTGTAATGACAGCAGTTTGGCCTAGTGTTAACAGTGGGGAGAACAATAATAAGCCTCTCTTCATGCCCATCGTCTGCTGGGGGGGGCCTTTGTGCGGCTCATGAGGAGGAAAACACAGACGGAGGGTTGATATGGGGGTGGGGGACAGGGAGGGAGCCGCAGGCTGGAGAGCTGGCACACTGCCAGGCTGGAAGGTGGGGGGAGGTGATGAATGGAGAGAGTGTGAGAGGACAGGCGACGTGGCACCTAATCTGATCTCCACCACAGATGTGCCGGTCCATGCTCCATCACTCAGCTGCACACTGCTCTGGATCTCTTACAGCTGCCCTCAGAGAAGAATGTGTGTCACTCCAAATTAGCCCCAGCTGGTCAGTTCCCACTGAGATGTCCTGTGTGGTCCAGAGAGGTCTTCTCCACCAACTCCACATGTGATTGCACTACCACACACGTCTTTACAGCTAGTGTTTCACTCTGCAGAGCCGCCGTCTCCCCCTGGGCCTTATCAAAATGGGCAAGCATGCCACACTACACCAGTAAGAGTCCTTAGGGAGGAGTCCTAACGCTACATTCACAATACATTTCACCCGGTTATCTTTAACCCTGGAATGCAAAAAGAGTGTCAAAATAACATTGTACAATGGATTAATCAAACATCTTTGGTAACTGTTTTTATGAATCTGGTATCCGCTTACAAACATATTGACATAAGCCTTCATAGCTGTACATAAATGTTCATAATCACACGCATAAAATGATATATCCCCACAGTGTAAAACTTTATAGCACAGAGAGACATAATCCGTTACCTTACACATGTATATAAACTCACCGGACAAAAAATGAGTCACCTTGTGTGTTTAAGGTGGTAGTAACGTCAGGCTCCTGCAGATGGCGTTGCACGAGGATGACGGGACTATAAATACCTGCAGGGTGTGTGATGGGATTCCTAGACTGAGAAGAGGTGTTAGAGTGCAATGAATGTCTTATTCAATGTGTGGAAAATGGGTCCAAAGCAGATGTTAATGATTGGCTAAAAGGAGTGATTGCATTTGGGAATGCCAAAGGCCATAGTGTGAAGGAAGTAGCTGAATCTGCAGGTGTATGGAAGCATACGGTCATACGGGTCTACCAGTAGTGGCTAAAATGCCAGTGACCAGGAAATTCTCCTCGGAGTTGTGCCAGGGAAGGCATCAACCAAATCTATCCCAACTGCACAATTCTTTGATGCAAAAGTGGCTGTGATCTACATCTAGTAACTTTTCCAATCCATGCCAAATTGAATCACAGCTGATATTGGTGCTCATGGAGGTATTACACGCTATCAGGTATGTTTCAGTTACAGGTGTCTCATTTTTTTTTGTCTGTTCAGCTTATTTTTCACTGTTCTAAACATTGTTGTTGGGACCCATATCATAAAGCCTTAACCAAAACCTACAGTTAAGAGTTGCCGATTTCTGACAGTGTAAGACAGTAAACTGACATTCAGGCTACAGCTACTGTTTATCTCTCATACTTTAGTTGCTGCTCTTTTTGTGTTGTCAGGAAGAAAAACAACTACAACTACCTCTTACATAACATGAATACATCACATCAATATGTTACATTTTATTTAACTTTTCTTTTTATATAGTTTTTATTTCTTCCAAAAGGCACCAGATGACATCAGATGACCAGTCTAGCAACTTTTTTATGTACTAATCTCAGGACATCAAACATGAACAGAGCTGAAAGTGGCTTTGGCCCTTAAATAGAACAGCTTTTTCCATCCCTTATTTGCGCTAAGCGGGAGGAAAAAAAGTGTAGGCAGGAAGAGAGATGTGAACCCTTTGACATTCTCTTACGTAGCGGGAAGAACACATCACTGCCTAACTTCCAGAAAGAGCTGTGAGCAAAGCTGAAGGTTGTTTGAGCAACTGCCTTCCCTCTCTTTTAACTGGAATGTCAAGAAATACCCCAGTCCATGTTGAAACTACAGCATAGTTATATTAGATGATCATGCATTGTCTCAGATTAAATTCGAATAAAGTTTATATTTCATTACACTTCTACATATCTTAATACAGTGTTTATTTGTACAGTTATTTTAACATATTGGGAAAAAAAATCCTGGGTTTAAATCCTGGACAGTTTATGTTACAGCCTCAAATGTTTGATGGTAAAATAGGACAGTACATAAAACAAAGTCAACGCCAACCCAACTCTCAGGAACAGGAAATACTTTCATTCCAGCAAGATCATTGACAGTAATGAATGAAATTCCAGGTCCTGGCAATTCAGGGTATACAGACACTTTTACAAAACCAGAAACCAAGTCACACGACAGAAACACAGAATAACCCATAACATTTAACATATCCCATTCCAACCCCCTGAGTTACCACTTTTGGTAGGTAGCATCACAGTAGGGCAAATGTCAAAAATTGGGCTGCTCCAAGATCTCGCAAAATGTTAACTGCTGCTTGTCATCACTACTTTCAGAGAGAGAAATTGAGGCCCTCTAAAACAAAAGGACAATAGACACAATCAGGCTTTTGCTTTGTAGAACTAAGACCCACGTCATTCACAGTGAAAGAGATTTTAACCAAAGCAACACATTTACTAGGCAGTGACAATTTTCCCCACTACCTCTGCCTAAGCAGGGCAATTTGCAATCAAATGTCCTATTTCATGGCAACAGAAGCATTGACGAGACTTTTCTTGCTATTAAGCATTTGTTTCGTCTGGTCCCCAACCATGAGCATCCTTCACAATTATCTTCCTTGCAGACTTGATGCACTTCATGGGGAGCTGTTTGGGTTGTATTGGTAAGGTTTTTTGGTGGTACTGGAAGTTGTTTGGGTTGTACTTGGAGGAGTTTGGGTTGTACTGGGAGAGTTTTTAGTTGTACTTGGAGGGTTTTTGGTTGGACTGGAAGTTGTTTTGGTTGTACTTATAGGAGTTTGGGTTGTAGTGGGAGGGGCTTTGGTTGTGCTGCGAGGTGTTTGGGTTGTACTGGGAGGAGTTTGGGATGTACTGGGAGGGGTTTTGGTTGTACTAGAATTTGTTTGGGTTGTACATGGAGGAGTTCGGGCTATGCCTGGAGGGGTTTTGCTAGTTGAATGTGTCTCGGAGAGGCAGATGTGGGAAACACTGTACTGTAGAGTACTGTTCATAAGGGGTTTAATAAGACCTACATTAGCTTGTCATGACAACAGACATAACCCTACAAAAGTGTTTATAAATGAAAGGTGGCATCTGTCATGAAAACTACTTTGATTTAGGCATCAGCCTAAATATCTTGGCAGAACAAAAATATGATAAATGTTAAGTTGGACTGATTGTCGAAAAGTACCCCAGAAAAACTGAAAATTGAGTTGCATGAATTGAGTTGATGTGTATTTGATTTCAGTACCACATGTGAAAGTGTCAGAAGGAAAATATCAGATTCACTGTTTTTGCCATTCACACTTACACACTGGTAACACATTTGTGTCACCTATGAAGAAAAAGATCAGGCTTTGGCCACTTTTACCAGCAGTGTAAACAGGGTCACACTGCACATTTGTGCTATACCAAAACATGTCCATTGTGTTAGGAAACAATGCATCAAACCAGGTTGCTTTTACACTTTAAACGACCCAGAATTTATTTATGCACTTCTGAGTTCCTGATTCCATGACTGTTTCTCTGAAGCAAATATGATTTGGTTAAATACTATATAAAGAAGCCACATGAATGTCAGTGCTTTGAAGAGCAGTGTTTATGTTGTGTCCTGTAAGCTGAATGACATCTAATGGCACTCCTTCCCATTCTGCATATTCCTCGCCTAAAAGGGAGTGACCACATGACCATAGCAGCTGTTGCATATGAAAAATCTAAGACCCCCACCCCACCCTCCACATGAACTCATCCTTTCTTTCTCCCACCATCCCCCCATATATCACATCTGTAGGAGGTGATGAGAGGTCAGCCGTTCAGATGGTGGCCTTTAAAGCTTCCTACACTCAATGAGTATTGAACTCACTCTCACCCGTTACTGCTCACGCTCTGTTTGTCATTGCCACTTCATTTAGCCAGAACTCATTTGTTGATGGCATTAACAGTAATGACAACAAGAGTCGAGATAAAAACCTAAATCACGCTGGCTCATGGATTCCTGGGGTGATTTTATTTCTATTTTTTTCACTCAGATTAATTAAATAGGGTATTTGGTGCCAAAGTTTGTTTTGTCTATATTATTCTCCTTTTGCTGTCTGATAGAAGTTTTTGACACTGCAGGTGATTCTCCCCGAGCGCCGACAAATGATTACGATGAAAAATGTATGCGGCTCATCCAAGCATAAAATATCAAAGTGAGAGCAACAGAATTGCCCTCATTAAAATGAGCCAGGCGGTCTCTCTACGTAATTCTGCCTCTGTAGAAGGCTGCGGCTCCCTCACTTGTTTGTGATTCCTCTGTTTGACTCATGCTGTGCTGATATGATAAATCAGAAGGTTGCAGCCCGGCCATCAGAGTCATTCAAGCTCACTGTGGGACTGTGACCTACACGCAGAGACTGGTTCAAGCAGGCCTTGGACTAGTCCATTAGAGAGTGAACTTCTTTCAGAGCTCCACTACACAGAGAGAACTGCAGTGGAGTGGGAGGTAATAAGAAGGTCACGGTCTTGTGTTATTCACTAAGGGATGTACAGCAGGGAAGATTATGAGATTAAATTTGAATATTATTCTAAAGGTTTCTGAGAACCATCTCTCTCTCTCTCTCTCTCTCTCTCTCTCTCCAGGTATACCTGGAAGACTACTGAGTGGAGTGAATGCAGGGTAGACACGCTCCTGAGCCAGCAGGACCGACGGCGTGGCAACCAGACAGGACTGTGTGGAGGTGGGATGCAGAGTAGGGAGGTGTACTGTGTCCAAGCCTCTTCTGAACCACCGTCCAACCTCAGCTCCCTCAAAAGCAAAGAAGGTAACCTGCCTGCTGATCACAACCAAGCAGAACTTGACTATAGTCAATTCTATGTATAGCATGGCTGCCCAAAATATGACCACAAAAGCAAATCTTATGGGGACCAGTACCTATTTTCTGTACATTTTGGGCCTAATAAATAAAGAAAACACTTACAAGAAATAAATAAACATTTATATAGTGTAACATTTCGTCGCTGTCCAAAGAAAAACAAGTGTCTCCAAAATGGCAACTTCACAGGAGAGGCCAAAAACCTCATTTAACTTTAATGTAAGTCAATGGAACCAGACATCTTTCCAAACAGTTTTGGGCCATTTCTGTTGGTCCATTCATCATGAGATTCTCACTCAGTGTAAACAGCAGCTGATGTGTTCAAATGATGCATAAAAGTAAAAATGGACAAAAGTGGAGATACATGTTTTTCTTTGGACAGCGACAATATATAGTGTAATAGTAACCAGTACTATCATGTTTCATCCTCCTGTTTTTCCACCTGCCAAAAAAACTCCATGCTAGCTCAGAGACCCTCCCTGATGTGGTGTTACACATACATCATAGTACATAAGGAAAACACATTATGACAGTCTGTCTCACAAGTGCTGACTGTCTGGTATCTCTGTCCCGTTTCACCTATTTGGAAAGCAGCAGAGCCTGCCTGGTGTGCTCCTGCTACCTCAGTGGAGAGAAGCTGACAGGCAGGTAGACTGACCTGGCTGTTGGAGCACTGCATGCCTGAGAGAGCTTTCCATTCATTTATTCAGGCCCGGATTGCACTTTAGGATTGCTGAAAGCTGTCGGATGCTGTCTCGGCTTGTGCTTAACTTAAGAACGAACAGCAGAATGGAAACTTTTTAAGGAGTGCTGCTTTTCAGGTGGTCTCCTTTCCAGTCCTTGTACAAATTCAAAATTGCTTCCTTCTGTGCAGCATTAGGTTTCGACCTTTGGACTGTGAAAAGTGGAAGAAGCTGCTTAGAATCCTTATTTTTTAAGGAATAGAAGAGAAGCTGCTAAGTTTATGGCACCAAAAATGGAAAAACGTACACACACAGACACACACACACACACACACACATATATGCACACTCATTAAGTATGATGTGACATGGCCAGAAAAGCTGCACGTAACCTCATGCTGGGCAGTAAAGCTGGTGGCATGCCCGCACTCTTCCACAGCCTGACACAGAAAGTCCCCTGCCATCTGCTCTGAGTGTTGAACTGGCGACCTCTCACAGAACTTATTCAGATGGCCACAGCTGCTCCCAAACAGCCAGTCAGAAGGAACTCCTCCACAGAGAGAGCAGTGAAAGAAATCTGTTTAAAAAAATGCCACTGTGCTCTGCATCTCTTCTTTGTGTGAGGGGGTCCTGGCGGGTGCTGCTGGAATGCTGGATGTGCTCTGGCTCCAGCAGCGGAGCACATGTATACACAAACATGCACACACACACATACAGCATTGTTGCTTGTTGCTGTTGTGCTTTTTTCCACTGTTTTCCACTCTGCTGTACTGTGCAAAAGACCACCTTTTTCTGCAGTTCTTTATTTTCCAGTCAGAATGCCCATTAAGCACATGTTATTCAGCATCTGTCAAAAGCAAGTGAGATATATTCAGCAGAAAATGAGACAGAAACCTAAACGACTAAACATAATACCGAACATTAGTTGATATTTTCCACACAGTGAACAAATTCAGTCCCTAACAATCCCTACAACATTCAGTGATCTGGAGAACACCAGCATCTTCTTTGTGTGATGTGTCTGTCTACTTTTCTCAGTGAGGTGCTTCTTGAACAACTACACATCCTTTCAGAACTCCTTAGCATTGAGGGGTCTTCTCACAGTGGAAGGATGGATAGAAACACCTGTAGATGCTTTCAGATCTGAAGCAAGAGCGGAGTGGAGGTTCTCCTCTCTCTCAAAGAGGGTTTTGGTGGACTTCCAGGGCTTGCATAGTTGTTAGGGTTGTTCCTGACTTGCACAGTGCACTTGTAGTCTTTCTATCTTTCTATCTTTCTTTCTTTCTTTCTTTCTATCTATCTATCTATCTATCTATCTATCTATCTATCTATCTATCTATCTATCTATCTATCTATCCATCCATCTATCCATCTATACTTATCATCAAAAGAATAGCTGCATCCAACATTCAGCACTTTTGGCCAGGGGAGAGTTCACAAGTCCAGCATTTTAAAACTGAGGTAAAGAGATTTGCTGTAAGATGCACTCATCATCAATTAACTGCACCCAGAAGAAAGTGTGGGATTGCAGTGCTATTGGGAGGGAAGATAAAGGTTGCTAGGAGCAAGAAATAATGATACATTTAGACTGATATGCTGTAGATAGTGCGGTAGGGGTGGAGGTGGAATGACACCAGGCCTTCTGGACGTGTGATACAGGACAACAGACTGTTCATCTTGGCGCTGACCACGGTGCCTCCACACATGGATTCATTGGTCGTCTCCATCAAGCCAAAGCGGGACACGTCACTGAAACTGGCCCGCCGGCATTTCGAGTCACTCTATGACAGTCTGGCCTGATACCAACGCAGTCTTTGGTGATGTTGACGTGGTGTTAAGGGCAGTCGTCGTAACGGTCTGTGTGCCTGTAGTCCTGTGTTGTGCCGTCTCCCAACGGTACTGGTACTAACAGGATGACAAATGAAGGGCATCACTGTTTGCTGAATGTCTGCAATCATGACTGTCCTTGTTTATGTCACATGCACGGTCAAGTGTGAAACTTGAATCATTCGCACGTCTCACAATGTCAAACCTACCCACCAAGTTTCATTGCTGTCAGTTGATTCCTTCTGGGTGCAACTACTTGTGCGACTATTCTTTTGCTAACTTTAGCCACAGAAAAGTTGTATTATAGACTGGTTTTGATACAGATGAACTTTGTATTATAGTTTAAATTAGTATATATAGAGTATTATAATAAACACAAAGAGCACCAAAAATAAAATAGAAGCATAATATACTGTAAAAGAGTGAAAATGTCACAACAGCTAAACAGTGAAAGGTGACAAAAGTTGTTTATGTCTGTGATGAATGTAAAACCATACTGGTGCTTCGCTCTGCAAGAGACTTAATAGGCTGTGTTGCATGCAGTTGGCCATGTAGGTAATGTATTGCTGATGTGTTGAATTATTCACAGATTTCTGTATTAATGTGATGCAATTAGGGCTGCTCTGCATAAGGATAAGCATGGTGTGTTTTATGCAAATGTAATCTGGTCATTTGCTTTTAGGGACGATGCATAAATCCCATAGTAAGACTTGCTGGTGGCCAAACACCAATCCCACCCCCCACCCGACCCACTGCAGTGTTTAGTGTGCGCAGTAAGCTCAGTAATATAGGTTGTTGTGATCCCCATATGTGTCATTACCATAGGAATGCAGAAGCTTTGTGTGGGAAAGCTTTGTTTGAAACCCAAAATCTGTTTCAATCATTTGGGGATTAGGGCCGGCTTCCCAAACCCAGGTTATGAATGCCAAAACTGCCGCTGAAACCCAATTGTACATTTTACATTTCAAATAAAGGCAGCCTTCAGTGTTTTGCTCTGCCAGTGAAAGCAACATCTCATCCTGCTTCCTTCTCTGCTGTTTATTCGTGCCCCGCTGAAGCTCGACTTGATTTCCTCTCTCAGCGGGGGGCTGCAGATTCTCAGACGACAGAGGAAAAAAAGCTGCTGTCTCCGTCTTTATCCATTAACACACCGCAGTCGCAGGGAGCCGGGGTGTGAGAAAGGCGAGGCAGTGTTTGAGCAACAGCGCCACTGATATTCATTAGTTCCACCCTGGCTGTGTTTCCATCCTGACTGTAATCGGCGTGGCACCCTGTCGTGGGCCTGCACAAGCGCTTCTGTGTGATGGCTTTGTAACAGTGCTGCTATGGAGATCTCCTTTGTGGGATACATGGAGTTATTGATGATGATGATCCAGCAAAGGGGCTGCTTGCTGGCGGCAAGAGGATGGGCGAGGGGGCTGACGGGCGGCTGACTGGTGCCCTAATTAGGCTGGGGAACCCCTGGGTGGGCCAAGTGTGAACCATCTGGCCTCTGCACGAGCGATGTGCCACCTGAACAAGGTCAAGCCACAAGGAGAGAGTCATTAATCAGGCTGGGTTAATGAGAAGGTGAGGAGAGACATTTTAGACTGAGACAGGATCAGATACGAGCATTCGTCTGTCGGAATGTCATACAGTCATGTGGTCTTGAAGGAAAGATGTCTTTGTCTTCCACATTTTTCCTTTTTGATTCCAAACTCAAATCCTTGCAAGCAGTATTAAGGTCTTGAAAAGGGTTCTGGTGAAGCTTTCTAGAAATAAATCAATGGAACCAGACTTTTTCCCATTCATTTTGGGCCACCCTTCATGACATTTACACACAACGTAAAAAGTGCAACAGGCATTTTCTAATTACATAAAAAACTGAAATAGAGACATAAGTTTTTATTCCAAAATCAGAGATATACATTTTCTCACTTTACTTGAAGCTTACAGAGACTGCATGTTACAATATATTAAAAATGGCTATAAACTGTTATTCCATTCCAAATTCCAAGCATCCAGGTATAATTCATAAGTATAATTTACGGCACTGCATGTATTCATGACTAAGCAGTTTTTACTAGTAGTGGTGCATTATGCATGCTTCTTTAAAGTGCTGTGAACACAATAATGCAGCTATGTAAAAATGTATAATGCATAATAAACATGACTACAAGGTGCAATACATTTTTAGGAATAGCCATATGTATAATACCTTATGTATGGCATTATAACATGTTATAAATGTGTTCATAGTTTCTCATACACATGCTATTTATAGCACGGATATGAGGAAACGTTGCCAGGGGTCCTTGGGACAATGACCTAAACTAGAGGAGGGGAACTGAAGGCTGGAGTCCAGCAAAGCTCTGTGGTTTTCCTTCTCTAGCACACCAGATAAACCTGGTAATTAGGTGAACCAATTGAATGGACGGTTCCATAAAAATCTTAGGAAAGGAGATACGCAAGCATGAATAAACTTTTCTTAAATGAAAGAACTTTCACTCATCCACAAAATTGGAATGTTCTACACCAAATAAAGGCAAATCTAAGACAAGAACCATTAGCCTTAATTGCTAAAAGAATGTAAATTGGGGGGGAACTGCCAGACACAGGCCAGGCTACTTTATGTCCTTGTGTTTTTTATTGTCAGCACAGTTTGTTAAATTGGATGTGATGGCTGGATAAGAGGTTATAGCATCCGTTAATTGAAAAACCCATTTTAAACCTACTTAAACATGCTTTGCCTAACAATTTCTTTGACGACCTACATCAACATATTTATAGCAGTTAGCAGACTTATTTATTTCACAGTTGGGTAGGAATTGATAATCAGCCAGCATAAGCCCATTTCACACATCTTACCCACTACACAATACCCCCGGAACCTACGAACACGCGCACATGCACACACACACGGACGTTTTAAGAATCAGCTCAATCAAAGCACACACCTTTTGGCTACACAGACCAATTTGCATGTGAATGAAGTGAGGATCTGTCACGGGGCAATGGTGGCAGATCCATCAGTGCTGTGACCTTGCAGAAAGTCACCTACCGCTCAGTACACTCCACACACACACACACACGCACACACACGCATAGGAAGAAAAAGGGAAAACAAACATCTCATGTTCCCGGAGGATATTTAGAAATTAGGGGTGCATCTGGATATAAAAATTAAGCATGATCAAAAGCCTGGATGATTTCATGCCTTTTGTGCATCTAATTCCACAGGGCCATGAGGAGCCAAACCTTAAGAAACACACATCTGCATTTTAGTCTGTATTTGTTTGTGCTATTTCTGTAGTTCTTACACATCCTCTTTAGCAGTGGGGAGACCTCAGGGCCTTGGAGACCTTCAGAGAACGTCTAATGATTTCTGTGACCTAAAAATACATGTCTGCAGCTTTTAGTTAATCACCATTGAATAGAATCATATCTGACACACTTAAACTCTGTAAGTGTTGTAATTCACTTATTTTATTGTAAGGTTTTGTTTGGAAATGAAGGGCTTGATTTTTTAAATGTCCAATGGAAATTTGTCCAATCAAAATTTCATAGCAGCTAAATTCAGCTAAGCCTGCCATCCCAGTGGTTAGGCCTTCAGGAGCTGGGCAGATGTACTAACATGTCAAATTAAGTGCAATTCATCAAACATATTTTCATTTAAAACTAATTTCATTAGAAAGAAACATCACTCTAGACCCTCTAGAGGTTCTAGATACATCACTGGTTGTAAATACTAACCTGTTATAAGCTACAAATGTCAAAATGCACGTCGGTGGCTGATTAGCACTAACATGCTACTAGACTTAAGAGGAAAAAGTACACAAAACAATGATGTGATTGAATGTACTTTCTGATATCAAAGTGCATTTCTAGTACATTGAAATATACTTATTGTATCTGGTGAATGCTATAAGGACACTAGCATTATTGTAGAGGTGTTTTTTAAATGAGGTTTTGACATTTAGGGCTCAGATAGTCACAGATCAGCATTGCTGTTGAGTGTAATCATATGATACACTCTGCAGTCTCATAAATGCAAAGCTGCAAGCTATGTGAAGAGGAAAAATCAGAATCAGAATCAGGTTTATTGATGCGTATGTTGACCCACACAAGGCATTTGGTTCCGGCACTTCATGTTTCCGTAGTACTGTACCAATATACACATACCTAACTGACAGTCCACAATATACACAATGACTCCACATTCACACAATAAATACAGACACTGTACAATATACACTCTACACAGTATACACATTATACAAACAATAAACAAACTACATATGGACAATATAATTTGCAGTTTACAAATTATTTACCTGTACTGCTCCAAACTAGACTGTGATGGATGTACACAGGACTGATTTGATGACTGCAGCGTAGAACTGGATCAGCAGCTCCTGTGGCACACCGCAACTGCCGCAGAAACTACATCCTCTGCTGAGCCTTTTTGAGGATGGAGTTGATGTTGGTCTCCCACTTCAGGTCTTGGGAAATGATAGTATCCAAAAACTTGAAGGTGTCCACGCTTGACACAGGGCTGTTGGATATTGTGAGGAGGAGCGATGTTGAGGGGTGTCTTCTAAAGTCTACAGTCATCTCCATCTCCACTAGCCTACGTAATCACAACACACATAGAATGAAAGATAATCAGTGCATTGTAGTGTATTGTATGTATTGTAGCATCTTGTTGATCTTTTTGTATGTGTGCTGTGTTTTCCCACAGCGCCCCGGCCTGTGAACAGTGACCTGTGTTTAGGAGTACCTCCCAACACCACTCAGCTGTGCCACATCCCGTGCCCAGTGGAGTGTGAGGTGTCTTCCTGGAGTGCCTGGGGACCCTGCACCTTCGAGAACTGCCAGGACCAGAGCTCTAAGAAAGGTGAATGACTACCACCATAACAGCAAGTTCAGAGTGCCTACACACTGGAGGCTGACACAGCTTCAGAAACGTAGTCCCCCAGTGTATTTCAGTGAGGATGCTGTGTTAGGTCTGTAGGACAAGAAACATGCCTGTGTGCAGAAAAACTGTGTGCTTTTGCTGCAACTGGTTCTGATGTTATAGCACATCAGCCTATACGGGGCTGGGCAAGCACAGGCAGAAAATGGAGATGGAGGAAGCGTCTACTGCCCTGTCCTTGCATTGTCTGCTGTGTAGGCACCCTTGCTCTATACACTGATTCACAATTCCCCCTTATCATAACTGAAGTCAATCAGCCAATATACTGTATATTTGGTGTCTGAGGCTTGCATCTTTACTTTTGCTTTGGAGCTTCAAAGCTGCTGTTATCCTTAAAACTACTGTCCCATAGCTGAAAACAGTTGTGGCGGCCATGTTGAAGCCTGTGGAAACTACGCTTCTGTCCACTGTTCAGATAACAGGGTGACGTATACTGTATAAACAAGTCTACTTGAGATAGCGCAATAGGGAATTCCATACATTGGCCACAATTCCATCATTAATATGTAAACAAGGCCATTGGAAATGATTGGATGTAAAATGATACACTTCAGAGAAATGTGTTGATTCAGACTTCTGTAACACAAATATAGCCATTTATTTTATTGTCCACAGTAATGTGTAGAATGCTACAGTAGTAGTACATGGGAAATACTAAGTTTTCTTTGAGGTCTATTTGGCCTGCATGTACCACTCCCTATGAATGACTTATTAAAATACATTTTAGGCCATAGATATATATCAAAACTATCATACAACAATGATTCAGGTTTCAAGCAGAGTATGTGTTTCCATTTCATGTAGTCATTTTCTGTGACAGAGCCTTTAGAGGCATTAAACGTTTCAGGCGTCTGCTTCTGTTCAGCACTGTGAACAGTTCTGGCTTGGCGCATTTCTCTGCTATGAACCATTTCCCACCAAACCACTCCAAGTGTCTCTTGTTTAGAACTTAACAATTTAATTATGCAGTCGGTTTCAAAAACTGGTAGAAATTCCCCTTTCAGTTAAATCATGGATGTGTGTGATAACCCAGACAATGCAAATTGGTGGTGTACTAGCTTCCACTGCGTGCTGAATGGGGAGATCTGTTCATTTTTCAAAATCATTGCATAATTAAGTTGTTAAGATAATGACTTATTCATACGTAGTTGTTCGCTGTGAAAGGCGCCATTTGAGAGAATATAACCGAGCAATGCTCTTAATGGTGCTTATAGCAGTTAGATGTTAGGCTCTAAATGCTTCCTTTCATATAATGCCACAGAAAGGTAATATATTTGTAATATATTTATATTGTTATGAATGCATTCTCTGAGACATTGCTTTATGATTGTTATGAGATACATTTTTGGCCTAAACACAGCAGTGACACAGAACAGTGAAACTCCAGCAGCACTTCTGTGTCTGATCCACTCATACCAGCACAACACACACTAACACACCACCACCATGGCAGTGTCACTGCAGTTCTGAGAATGATCCACATAATACCTGCTCTGATTGTGAAAGGGGGTTAACAAAGTATGCAGAGAAACAGATGGACTACAGGTCATCTATATGGTTAGTGGGGCTAATAAAATGGACAATCAGTCTCACAAAGGAGTGTATTTGACCCTCTCGGCCCAACTATGTCGTATTCAACATCAAAAGACATCATAAGCTCATCAGACAAACAGTTAGTCACCTGTGACAGAAACATACCTAATAGCATGTAATACCTCCACAAGCACCAATAACAGCTCTGATTGGATTTGGTGTGGACTGGACAGGTCTCTGGATGTAGATCACATCGATGTTCAGCCACTCTTGCATCAAAGAATTGTGCAGTTGAGCCAGATTTGGTGGAAGCCTTCCCTGGCAGAATTCTGAGGAGAATTTCCCGTAAACTGCTGGTAGACCCGTATGACCATACAGTTCCATACATGTGCAGATTCAGCTACTTCCTGCACACTATGGTCTTTGGCACGCCCAAATGCAATCACTTCTTTTAGCCAATCATTAACATCTGCTCTGGACCCATTTTCCACACATCGAGTGAGACATCTTCTCAAACTATGAATCCCATTACACAGGGAGTCACGCAGGTATTTATAGACCCTTCATCCTTGTGCAGGAGCCTGAGGATACTACCACCTTAAACACGGAAGGTGACTATTTTTTTTGTCCAATGAGCTTATATAAAAGAATAAATATCTTGTGAACACTGCATGCTTACTTTTATTTTACCTGGATGTGCAGAGTTGTTCAGTTGACGAGTCAGGAACACAGCCTCTGATTGGTTGACAAGTCAGGAATACAACCTCTGATTGGTTGACAAGTCAGGAACACAACTTCTGATTGGTTGACAAGTCAGGAACACAGCTTCTGATTTGTTGACAAGTCAGGAAAACAGCCTCTGATTGATAAGTCAGTAACACAGCCTCTGCTTAGTTGACAAGTCAGAAACACAGCATCTGATTGGTTTACAAGTCAGGAACAAAGCCTCTGATTGGTTCACAAGTCAGGAATACAGCCTCTGATTGATTGACAAGTCAGGAACACCGTCTCTAATTAGTCAGCCAACTCCATCCAATGTGTTGAAGTCAAGGCTCTAGTTTAAAATCATCAGCTTTATATATTAAAACACTGGTCATTGCTCTACAATCCAAACTTCTACATCAAGCAACTTTGAATAACCTTGTTTGTATTGACTGAACTCTATAGAAATTTGGAAACATCTGTGAAATTCCCTTTTAAGGTACTTCTGAACTCCTGTAATGTGCCTGATCTCTGAAATGTCCCTAAAACGTTAAACATGTTATGTGTGATGAGCCCCTTCATGTCAGAGCTCTTACTGCATCACCTCTCTCCATCAGCACCTGTACTGAGAGCTTATCAGCAGCTGCTGTGAGAGAAAGAGAGAATGCATTTCCACAAAAGCTTATGTGCTGTGGGGGAGGGAGAGAAGACAGTGGGCGTAAAAATGGAAGAGCTGATGACAGAAACTGTGTAAGATAAAGGAGGTCAAAGGGCAAAAAAAAAACCAAACCGAAAATTGTCTTTCTTCCTTTGTGTGTTCTTTATGGAGATAGAGCCGGTGTCTGAGGTAAGAAAGGCCACGGCACACTCTGATGTTTGCTCCTCGTCGCCGGTGCTGACAGTTGGTACAAGTCCAACAGAGAGACTGCCACGCTGGCTGCCTCCCTCGTTAATTACGGCCAGGACAGCGACCTGTGTGCCATACTTAATGCATATTGACTCTTCCCTAATGAAGCGACTCAAATGGGTAGAACGGGAGGAAATTCTCCCTCATGTATCTTAATGATGGATTCTCTCTGTATCTGTCTGATTCCTTCTCTTTCTTCCACACCCACGCCGCTTTACTGTACCAGCACAGGCGTCTGTCGGCACGCTTCGACGCTTGCGTCCGGATATGCATTCATTACCTAGGATGCCGTAGGCTAAAGGCAGCCACGCAGGGTGCTTTGTCTTTTTTCATGTCTCATAAAAGTATCAGCACACTGTGATCTTGCAGCAAAAACACATCAGCGTTCTCGTCAGCTCCCTGAGGAGGTTAATTTTCGCCCTGCTTAACATGAGCAGAACCTGCCTGAGACATATAGTGACTTTTCTTATGTATATCTAAGTTAGGCATTTTTGTGCTTTGAACATTGCAGTAATTGACCAATCCATGCTCCACCCACCAATGCCTTCTTTTATCAACACCTGCATGTTTCAGGGTACAAACACTGTTACTAGTATAGTACCTTCAAGGGTACATCTTCAGTACCTTTATTTAAGGACTGTATACCATAAATTGTGCTTGGAATCAACCAATAGTGTTGGTTCTATACACCTTACTTCTAACAGTCAAGTTGTGAAAAGGTGCAACAATGCATGCTTGTGCCTCAGAAAGAGAATGTAAGCCTACTTTACATTTAAAATGCATTTAATATATACAATTGGACCTTAATTAGTACATTTTAAGTGCACTATTAATTTCACACTGTTTAATAGACAAGTCAGGTGTAGTGTTTTGTTACATAATCAATCTAACATTTACAGAGAGCTAAATTTGTTTGCTGTGTCTGATACATTCTGCCTTTTTTTCATCAGCCAACAGCATAGCCCTTCTCAATAGCGTAGCATTTTAACCCTTTAAAAGCTTAGGACCCAACAGTGGGTCCACAGTGTTACTACACACTTCTATAACCTAAGAATAACCCAACACGTTTGCTGTGCTGTCCTTGTATTTACTGAGTAGTAAGTCTTATTACACAGAATTTTAAGGGGTTCACTTAGTCACTGCAACCTATACAGCAGTTCCAGATATAGTGCACTATATTGCCATATTAGATTTGATGAGGTGTTGCAACAGTTGCCACAAACATGGGTGGATATTAAATTTCATTGAAGAGCAGTTCCTGAAGGAGATGGCAAATGGGGTTTGGGACATAGATATAAATGCTGTACATAGATGCTGCATTGTCTGCTGTTCTCTGTGCGAAGCGATACGTCTGCACATCCACCATGTTGAATTGATCAAAATGCAAAAAATAATATCTTGGCAAGTAAAATAGTCTTATATCTACTTATATCTTCAGATTCTCATTTTGAGATTACTGTAAACTCATTTTATGATTATGTATTTCCAGGTATATTTACTTACTGACTATATTGACAGATCATTTTGCTTTTTTTAAGAAAAGCTTGAAACAGGTCAAACTTTTTGCCAATATAGTGAGCAAAATTGACTTACAAAAAGCACTTAAAACAAGTAAAAATGCCTTAAAAAGTACAATAATTTTAAAATAGGCTTACAACAATCTCAAAATCAGAATTTTAAGATAGATCAGCTAGCCAAGATATAATTTTTTGCAGTGTACACTTTAGCATTATTATTATTCGAATTATGGCCATAATTCATTATCACTCAACTGATTTTTTCACCAATTTTGGTTTCTAATAATCTTCAGACATAGATTAATCTAGGTTTAATCTGTATGATGGTAATGTGTATGATCTACAAAATCTGAAGCAAATTAAAGTGGGTCTTCAAGCAAGGCAACATTTCTACAAGAAAAAATATTTAATTTGTTTAAATGCTATTTTTTATTGTGGTGGACACAATTTTTTGGACGTCAAGAAGGGTACTGCTGTGTTGTGATTTAGCTATATTCATTAAAATGATATATTTCGTTCACTCAATGGAATGGACCAAAAGGACTGCATAAAAATTGGTTCTCTAAAGAACCATCCATTGAAAGTCTGTTCGGACTGAGTACAACTGTACATAGGTCAGTCATCATAGCATTTGTGATTGCTCTTTACAGCCATCTTGTAAGTGCTAGGACCGTATGTGACCTATGCTTGCAATGGTGGCATGCATGATTCCAGGAGATGGAGTTTTTGGAGGCTCTTGGCTCTCAGTGCTTGTTACCTGGAGGTTCCAGACTAGTGTGGTGTTAGTGGATCCCCCAGCGCCCTGTTGCTGGCTGATAAAAGGAAAAAGACAAAGTGAAGTCTCACCTCCTACACATACATACACACACGCACACACACTCTCCCACACATCACATACATCTTCACACTCCTCGGATCTGATTAGCAATATGTGACACAATTCCCTCCATCCTCCTCTTTCTCCAGTACACTGAGCTCTGTGTGGTTAAAAAACAGGCCAGCGGGAGACAAGGACAGAAATAATCAGAAAGAAGGGGACACTTTTGCCATCGTGGCCCTGCAGGCCCCCTCTGCCCCCCTCTGGTCTCTCTTATCGGTTCTGAACAGGAGTGGGGATTAAAGCAGTGGCCTGCAGAGTTAAGGGGGTTGGGGGGACACTGTAGGTGACCTTGGGCCATCTCTGGGTCCATCCCCCATAGCCCTGATTTAATGTGTCTTCCGTATTACGGACTGCTAAATGCGTTATTCCTCTTGGAAGAAATCTGCTGTAATGAGTGAAGAATAATAATAATTATGCTCAGCACTTCCAGTAATTTCTGTCATCTTCTCTGCCTAATGGGCTGCCATGTTAAATGATGGTATGATGATTATCACACTAAGCATGAAGCTTCAGTCGAAAGGACTTAATGCTCTCTGTTAGCCCTTTCAGTCAAAGTTATCTTTCAGTGGATCAGTTCAGTTCAGTACTTTACCCTCTCTTAAAGCAGGGCTTAATCCGGGCCAAGCCAAACCAGTTCTCACACTGGATCTGACACCTCGTTCACATGTTAAATATGTTTATCCCACAGAAGTAGAATTAGAACCACTGAGCCCTTGTGCTTGCACATGTGTCCTCTACACAAACACACACACACTAAGGGGGCAGTGATCACACTTGCCCAGAGTGGTGGGCATCCCTATCCACGGCACCCTGAGAGCCATTGGTGCTTTGTTCTGGGGCACGTAAGTCATGTACTGTCTGCTTAGGGAATCAAACCAACACCCTTCTGGTCACAAAGCTGGTTCTCTAACCCCCAGCTTATAACTGTCCCCAGAAACAGAGGACTTCCCTAACTGGGAATCGAACATGTGACCACAAGGGACAGAAGTCCACCAATGGACAGAGGTAGAGATGTATCAGACTAATATTTTCTACTGACCATTCAGTATATCGTTGCTGTCCAAAGAAAAGCATATACCTCCATTTCTTTCAATTTTTTTTTGCTTCATTTGATCCTTCCTTCTGCCCAGTGAGTGCTGGGATAGGCTACGACACCCTTTTCGAGCCAGAAGGATAAGCAATTCAAAATATGAATGAATGAATACATGAATGAATGAAATAATTTATCGTTTGAGGTGGGCAACAGCACCCAGAGCAGTTGGGGGTTAGGTGCCTTGCTCAAGGGCTCATCAGTCATGTCCTATCAGTTCAGGGAAGCAAATTGGCAACCTTCCAGTCACAAGGCTGGTTCCCTAACCTCCAACCCAAGACTGTCCCCAGAAACAGAGGACTTCCGTATATGGGGATACCGGTGCCAAGTCCTAGCCAGTAGACCACCAGGGACAGTGGTGTAGACAGTCTCTAGTCACTAGTAGACAGAAGTAGATATGCATCAGACTAATATTTTGTTTAAACCACTCAGTAAATCATCGCTGTCCCGAAGAAAGGCATATATCTGCATTTTTTTCAAATGTTTACTTTTCTAAATCGTTTGATTCTGCTTTCCGCCAAATGAGGGCTGGGAGAGTCTCCAGTACCCCTCATGACCCAGAAGGATAAACGGTTTAAAAGATGAATGAATGAATGAATGAATGAACGAATGAATTTAGCCTTTGAACATGTTAGCTGCCCTGTACACCGTGTGAACATTTCATGATGATCGTCTCAATAAAAATGCTTGAAAGTTGTTTAGAATTAAATCTCTTTGCATTGACTTACATAGTAAAGTTGGACATAAACATAACATACATAAAACAAGTAATGGAGATACTTGTTTTTCTTTGGGCAGTGATGATATTTAACAAAATTGTGGAATGGTGAACTAACTAGCAGCACACTGTGTCTGGCACTATGGCACACATGCGTTTTTACTGTCAGCTCTTGTTTGGGCACATGGAAACAGAAAGAGTAATAAAAATAACACTGGTGTTGTTTATCACTCGCAAATATTCAGTGGTGGACGTTGTACACAAGTCATGTAGTTAAAGTAGAGATACCCATAGTAAAATACTCCTACAGTAAAAGTAGAAGTTCTTCCCTTTACACCTCCACTTGAGTAAAAGTACTAAAGTATTTTCCTTCAAATGTACTTAAGTATGGAGAGTAAAAGTAGCATGATTTATTATGGCTCTAATGTCCTATTATCATTTCTGGAACAAGACTCTTAATCAGCTCATTTTAGATGAAGAGACTCTAGTGTCTCTCAGTCCATGCAAATGATCATAAGCACAAAACACTGAAGGAGAACATTTCCATAACCAAGTTCTGTCCAACAGGTCAAAACAAGCTCTAAACAAAGTGACCGCTGTCCCCTGATTGGTGGACTCGCTTCACGCTTCTTTCGTTTGAACATGTTACATTTTCATGCACACATAAGCCAAAAGGAAGGACAGATCTGGCCATATAGTAGTGGAGTAAACAGTAAGATATTAGACTTTAAAATGTAGTGGAGTTAAAGTGAACAGACCCCCCAGAATGGAAATACTTCAGTACAGACACAACAACACACTAACACAGTACACAGTACACTAACACTTACTGAGTGCAAATGCATTACTACTGCTGTTATTGTTCATCACCCTTATGAGCCAAGTAACACTGAACAAGGCTACTGGCCTGTGATACAGATGTATGGAAGATGTACAAACCTTGTCAACATGTAACTTGTTGCAGAATCCAACATTATGAGGAAACCTCACACTTATCTCTATGTCTGGTGCACCTTCCTAGGACTCAACTGTACAGTATCATTACTGTTTTTTTTTTATTTTTTTCTCCACTGCCCCATCCACCTGCCGGATCTTTCATCACTCATTGTTCTGAGACCTTATCATTTCCTGTCTTGAAATTCGTTTTGCAGTCAGGTGTAACAAGCAAACATACAGCATGCATACAGTAGATACACACAAAGCACACAGTACACATAACAGCATATGTAGCTCAGGGACATCATGAATTTATGTTATATATCACCAGGTTATGAAAGAGTTGTCCGGTCTATTATTGTAAATCTGAATCTGTGGCTAAAAATACAAAGCTGAAGAGTTGAGTGGGTTGTCGGGATTATACAGATGGATGTGAAAGAGTATAGCCGTGTTAATGACTGATTGTTCTCCTGGTTTATGGCAGGTTTTAAGCTGAGGAAGAGGAAGATTTTGAATGAGCCCACTGGCGGAACAGGAAACTGCCCACACTTGACGGAGGCAATACCATGTGAGGAGCCCAGCTGCTATGACTGGCTGCTGGTGAAACTGGAGGAGTGCGTTCCTGACAATGACAAAGAGTGCGGACCTGGAACCCAAAACCCACAAGTGCAGTGCATCAACAGTGATGGTAAGAAACCCGCCATATATGGGTTTATCTCTACTGTTTCAGTGGCACTGAGTAGTAGTTCTCCCTGCTGGTGGTGTGTTGTAATAAAAGGGCATTTCCTTTTATGCTGCCGCCGCACTGGTGTCACAAGTGGAATAGCGCCCCCAACATTCTAGAGAGGAATAACACTATTACATATATCAGAAACGTCTAGAACAAAGGCATTTCTCCAAAATGAAGGTTCAGTTTTTCTTGGCAGTCTATTAAGTAATGTAAAGAGTCTTTGGGGTTCTCTGGAGAAATGTGTGGTTCTTTAAATACACTTGTGCAAGCAGGTTATGCAAGTTTGAAGACCCTTTTTCAAATCTAAAGAATCACCACACAATGCCAAGGTTTTATTCCAGTTAGAAAACCAAGTTCAAACCAGAAACCATTTAAGCACCTTTATTTTTAAGAGCACTTGGCTTGTTCATTGGAGGTCTGGAACTGGATTTCTGTAAAGCTTCTTTTGGGCAAAAGGTCACTGGCAAAAGTGCTATAGAAATTATTGAGCTCTGTAATAGATTGATGAGGCTACTGTATCTGCACAATGAATGCTCATTCACAAGTGACCACAGACTACTTTGTAAATATGTGGATTATTTTTTTTATAACCTAAAAATGTCTCAAAGAGTTTGTGAATACAGTTAGAAACTCTGTTGTATGTACCTAAAAGGCGAATATTAGAGAAATGATGCTTGCTTTGAAGTGTGTAACAAGGCTCTACCAGTCCCTGAACGCCAGTAC
This sequence comes from Semaprochilodus insignis, assembly GCA_034552555.1. Lineage (NCBI taxonomy): Eukaryota > Metazoa > Chordata > Actinopteri > Characiformes > Prochilodontidae > Semaprochilodus > Semaprochilodus insignis. The sequence continues at coordinate 31,588,642 of CM067475.1, forward strand.
CTTTGACCGCACAGAAAGGTTAATCATCCGGTATCATATGCTTAATCACTTACCATGTAATCATTTAAGCTTCCACGCTGTCCAAGTTGTATTTTCTGGTGCTTTTGAACACTTGTGGCATCTTGAACTCTCGTGGCACATCTGTGGCTTCATCCACTCTAAAATCTGAATCTGTAGCTGCTTTGCTTGCAGAGCACTGCAGTACTCACTGAGCAGCTATGCACCATCTTCCAGGTCCGTTAGCCTCTCTTAGCAGTGGGCTAGGGGGCAATAGCACAGTTCATGCACAGGCTAACCAGTTCTTCAAAACACTTGAGGTGCGAAGGGCATACATCAGTGTTAGTGGTTGAGAGGCTGTTTCATTCTGTGTTGCTGTGTTTGGTGCTGTTTTCACTTCAAATCAATAAAAAATTTAAATAATAATGTCGCCTCATGGCAAAAAGGGCCTGGGTTCAATTCCTAACCAGGGTGACCGGGATCTTTTCTGTGTGGAGTTTGCATGTTCTCGCTGTTTCCTCCAACAGTCCAAAAACATGCTCTCTGGTGAAAAAGAGATCGTAAACTACCCCTAGGTGTATGTCTGTGTGTGTGCCCTGCGAAGGACTGGCGACCTGTCCAGGGTGTTTCCTGCATTCCTCTCAACAAGAGCTGTGATAGGCTTCAGCACCCTCCTCCGCAACTCATACAGACAAGTGGCTGAGGAAATGAATGAATGAATGAATGAATGAATTAGTTTCTCCCAAAATCTGCGCATGTTACAGTATTTTGCAGTTCATCCCAACCTACATTTAGCCAAACCCCCATCCCAAAAAAGGTCCAACTCTTATCGTTTGCTGATTTAAAGTTTTTAATAGCAGGAGCAAACTATCAAGTATATTTGCGCAGACTAAAGGAGTTTCACAATGCAGGCTGTTTAGCTTCACAGGCCAGCATTATGTTTTTTTAAAGAGCGCACTGTAAAGAGTTTCTGGGAATTCTGCAGCATCGCACAGTGTCCAATCCAGTATGATGCTTTAACCGTGTTTTACAGTTGTAGCAGCGGACTATAAATTGGACTGGTTAACAATTTTATTTATTTTGGTTTTCCATTATTTAAATGTTGAAGCGTGATCCAGTTCCATGTTAGCTTACCTAGCAGAACCGGCACCAAAATTAATTAATTCATACAATTAATGAGTGTCCTTTTCTTTGTATCTGATTAGCACTGCTGTGGTCCTGCTAGTTTTAGCTAGCTATGGGATTCATTATCTATGGCATTTGCTGTGTCATGTTAGCCTCAAAGCTAACTGTGGTGCACTGTAACATTTCTACATGATATTATGCAGCTATAGCTCAAACAGCGGCTTTTGGAGCCTGTAAAACATGCATGTAACCCATTGTAGCTTTGGCAGTAATACAACAGCGAAATATTTGAAGGTTCGCCCAGGTAGGAGGGGGTGGCACATTCGAGTCTTCATCTGCTGTAAAATCTGAATCTCTAGCTGCTTTCCTTGCAGAGCACTGCAGTACTCACTGAGCAGCTATGCACCATCTTCCAGGTCCATTATCCTCTCTTAGCAGTGAGCTAGTGGGCAATAGCACAGTTCATGCACAGGTTAACCAATGCTTCAAAACACTTGAGGTACGAAGGGCATACATCAAAGGGGATACATCGTACCATCATACAAGGACTTTTATGTTAAAGAGCTCCACTACTGGCATGTGGGGTTTTTAGTGGCACTGAACAGTGATTCTCCCCTGCTGGTGGTGTGTTGTAATAAAGGGGTGTTTCCTTAAGACACCATCTTTCCCACATTATCTTCTATGCTGCCGCCGCACTGGTGTCACAAGTGGAATAGGGCCTCCAGCGTTCTAGAGAGGAATGGTACTACTCCAGTCTCAAGGACAGACGGTGCAGCTACTCCAGCTGCTCGATTGAGAACAAGAAGAAGAAGCAGCGGAGCAAGAATGGGCAACAAGGGCACTAAAAGAGGCAGTGCAACAAGGATGGGAAGCAGAGCCTGGTGGGAGGACAGTGTAAGAGCTGGCAGCAAGGATGCTTGGATGGCATCTGCCGGGAACCTGCCAGTGGTGAATAGTGGCAGCCTGGTGCCATTCGCTATGGGACTCCGGCGATGCTTCAAGCTTAGTGCGATGGTTTAATAGGCATGTCCGATGTTTACAAAGGGAGTTGGAGTAGCTGAGTTTGCAGCTCACCACACCAGCCATCTCAGCTGAGGAGCTGAGAGTAGCAAGGAGTGCCACCACTCATGGGGAGGAGGATGCAGTACTCTCCACTGCGGCGCCTCAGGGAAGAGAACACGGCCTGGTAGGGTTTGAAAGTAGAGAAAACAGCTGGATTTTGAAAAAAAGAAAAACACAAAATAAAACGTCTAGTTTTCTTTCTAGGATGTGTGTCTCTTTAAAAGATATATAAGCTTGCTGTTTTAACTATTTCATCTTCTAATATACTGCTGATTACAGGAACATGCTGCTATTACTACTGTATGTAGTCTGGTAAAATACAGTTTTGCACTGTGTTACTAAAATATCATCGCTGTCCAAAGAAAAACAAGTGTCTCCAAAATGGTAACTTTACAGGAGAGGGCAAAAACCTCATTTAATTCTAATGTAAGATAGATAGATAGATAGATAGATAGATAGATAGATAGATAGATAGATAGATAGATACTTTATTGATCCCAGAGGGAAATTCAGACATCCAGTAGCAGATATACAAAGTTCACAGAGGTAACAAGAGAAGCATAAGATAAAGTAATACAGATAAAGATAAAGATACAATATAAAGTATGAAGGTATGAAAATAGAGTCCTTAGTGTCTGTGTAACCATTATACCATTGCTGTGCAAATTGAGATGACTGATGTCAGCCATACAGACAGTGCAAGTACGCAGTAATATAAATAATTTAGCAGTGCAAAATATGTAAACATATGTAAACATATGTAAACATGTAAACATATGTAAACATGCTGTGTTCAAATGATGCATTATAGTAAATTATTCTCTGCTGCCAATAAGATACTGTACATTTACATTTACAGTCATTTTTCGATTAAAAAAAAAAAAAGCTAAATCCATACAATGGAAGCATGGCATTGTGAGTATAGATAGTGTTTTGGCATAAATAATCCAGCCCCTTAAATTAATCACGTTAATTACAAATACCCCAGAAGACTCCATGGTTTGTTCAGGGTTCATGTTCTAGCTGTGGGTGAAATGCTGTGACAAACCCGGATCGTTCAGTGCAGTTCAGAGTGCTTCTTCAGAACTCCATAGGGCTTCTGTTCTGGACCGCTGCCCAATGGGGTAATTGCTGTTTTTATAGTGTCTGCTGGTAGTGGGCTTGTATTGTTCGAGTGGCCAGAGGGTGGATTCGGAGCACTGTGTGGCACATGATTGGTGGCTTTTACAACTGAAATCCCAGCACCGCTGCAGTCTGCTTTCTAACTAGCCCAAAGGCTCAGCACTGTTGACTAGAGTTTGGCCATTATTGAGCTGACTGAACACAAGGTAGAGGGAGTGAGCTATGTCGGCACCATCTGTGAGATCAGAGAAACACATGCTTTACCTAGGGACAAACATACCACCTATAACTGTGACAAATAGCTCACAGCGCAGTCATCCGTGGACAAGAAGATACTTCACAGTGGCTCACGCAGAGCGGTGGCTTACAAAACACTGAGGACAAGATACGGAAACCTGCCTCTGCCGAACCCGCACACCCGTAAACATGCACAAACAAGGACTCTTTTACTCTTAGACTCAAGAGCAAGATATCAGGGGACATAAATATTCTATCACTGCTTTGGGAACATTCTGGTGAAGGTCTTTAGCGATAGATTTCGCCAACCTTATACAGATTTAATAATGTGTGCACAAGCACATAACACGGAGGCTGAAAAGCGGCCCTGCCTAATGAGTTTCGAGCTGCTTCGCTTCTTTCTCAGTGCTCAGCAGACGTGTTTTAAGTGCATCTCTGGGAAGTCAGGCACCCAGACATGTTGCACTAATGCATTTTTAATGGGATTTGGTGGATGAATGTTTGGGTTCGACTTGATGAAGGACCAGTGGGAGGGATAGCGGAAATTCACTACAGTTTAATTGCAATTCTAATTTATCCAATCTAATTAATTTCATATAATAGAGAGTTGAGCGGAGCTGATTGAATATTGTAACAATGAACAAAACTGATTCTGAATGGCAGAGAGGGAAGGATGTAAACGTATGGCAGTAGTATAGGGAGTAGAGTGGTTGACCACAAGTTATCAGAAAGAACTGAGAGCTTATGAAGGATATAAGGAAGAAACATAACTATCTCAGCACTGGAACAGAAACGTCCCGCGCTGCGACATCGTCATCTGTGTTTTTATTCCTCTTTAAGTTGAAAACGTCTTCTTGAGAATTAATGAATGAATTCATTAGGAACGCGTGCCTTGTAATTGTGCTTCACATCTGCGGGTTTCACTGCTTGTCTAAGTGAATTTTGGTCTGCGGACATGGCAATTACCAGCAAATTCGACCTCGGCATCCACACAGCTAATGAGCACCCAGGGGAGAGGGGGGAAGAGAGAGTAGTAAGAAAAGGAGAGAGAGTGAGAGACACACAGATAGATGTGTGTGCGTCTCAATCAGCACGACGAGTCTCATAATCACTGTCCCCATTTCACACCAGCTGAAAGAGTCCTACTGCCTGTGCCTCAGCTGTTGCCACGGTGATGAAACCCCCCCATCCCCTCCCACCAGTCCCAGGAAGAACATCATTTTTTATTTGTGCACGCTTGTGATATGCCACATATGCCACATATCTCCATTTGACTTCTGCCACTTCTAGAGCTTGCCAGCAAAGTGGGCTGGACCACTGTAATAAGGATTAACAAGTCGTAGCACTTCAGCACAAATGCATAAATTATTAGCAATATATCGCTTCAAACCAGTGAGTTGACTTTCGTTTTAGACATAATGGCTGTTTGCGGAGAAGGAAAAATGGACTGAAGATGTTTGTTTTATTATAATTCCATTATTTTAGAACCTAAATTACAGATATTTTTAATTATCCGTTTACAGCTAAGATTATTTTTATTTGAAGATAAGTACAGTCACTTAATATGCTTGCCGATAAACGAGAAATTATTATTTCAGCCCGGTGATATAATAAGTAAATGGTTCAGGTCTACCATTCTTCTTTTCATCTAAAAATAATTTAAATATTGACTAATTTGGTTTTATTTAGAGTTTATTATTTATGAGAGATGAAAGACGAAGGGTCATCCTACTGAAGAAGCTGTTAAAAGTGAAATTAAAAAGACAGGCTATAAGTGCTAATTTTTAGCATAAATTCGTTGCTTGCTGCCAGACGCTATATTCTGTAATTAAATCAGGCTCCAGTTCAGATCTTTCATCATATGCCACGTCTCTTTTAGTTCAAATATATGTTCCTGTGACTCAGATCTGAAACGTGTGCAAATTGATTTACTGATTACTAGATAATGTATATGGAGAAAAAACATGGACGAATAGTCGAATCGTCGGCCAGGACGGGCGAATCCAATTCGACTGACAAAATTCGGGTACAACCCTAGTACCCTCGTCTTAAAAAGAATACTTGTACCCAGACTGATATGGGCAATATTTATTGAGCTACACATACAAAGGTAGTGTCTCTCAGTATGGCGTCGGGTCGGACTACCAGAACATAGAACATGCCAGACGTCTAGCGATAATCCATCCCTTGCAGCTTGAATGTTCTCACACAGTTCCTGCATATTTTGTGGTGACATGTAACGCATGAAATCGTTCATCTTGGCGCTGACCGCGGTGCCTCCATACACAGGTTCATTGTTCGTCTCCACCACTACAAAAAACGGGAATCGTCACTGAAGATGACCTGCTGCCATTCTGAGTCACTCCATGACACCATTGCAGTCTTTGGTGATGTTGACGTGGTGTTAAGGGCAGTCATCATGCATGTAGTCCTGTGTGGTGCAGCTGTCTGCCAGTGGTTCTGGCGTTAACAGGATGACTCATGGAGGGCATCACTGCATGCTGAATGTCTGCAATCGTGACTGTTGGGTCAGTCAGGTACAGTGATAAGGGAATCGAACCAGCAACCTTCCGATCACAAGGCTGGTTCCCACGACGACCCCTTTTTACACTATAGAAAGTTTCTTTCCCTATGATGATGTTTCCTGTGTTCTGCCGGATGATCACTGGAATAGGTTTTACCCCCCATAACCCAGAAGGATAAGTGGCTTAGAAAATAAACTAATTAATAAATAGAAAAGTTTGTTAGTGAAAGTGGACCTATTATGTTTTTCTGTTTTTTCTCTTTCCTTTAGTGTGTTATGTGGCTTTTTGTGCACATAAATGGTCGGCAAAGTTATAGTGCTTAAGATACATGCCAAAGGGAGAAACTCTCTCCCACAGACACCACTTTTCTTAGCTGCCTAGAAGGAATTCCAGCCCTTTTCCTTGTGACAAGATGATGAAGTCTTGTAACACAATCCCTACTGGCCACTTACAGGCAAGCTTAGTATACTAAACAACTACTGCAGGCCAAGAGTTGCTTCAGTTTTGCAGCCAGTGTTGTATATTGAGAAGATGCAATTGTAAGAATAGCCCAGCCTTGTTTACAGCTGCTCAGGAAAGAGGGGTCTGTCACAGGGGCAGAACATCTAGGGGCAGAATGTCTAGGGGCTCGGGCAGTTGCCCAGTCTCTACAATCGAACAGCCATTTTTTAAAGAACACTATCATTCATAATGCATCCTGTTCTATTTGCAAAATGGTCATAGACACATTTGGTGCACTGGTAGCCCTGAATAATGCCTTTCTGGCTGAATGTAATTATCATTAATGAGTACAGGGACACAGTCCTGTGGAAAACAATAGCATCTCAAGCCATTCCGTTCTGCACCTTCTCCTTGTTCCTTCCCTGGATCCCCGTGAGCTTGCAGTAGTACACCGACCCATTTAAGTCCAGGTAGCCTCCCCTGATTCAGTGAGAAGTAATACGATTTGTTCAAGGTCACCCCTCTCTTTGTCCTCCCTCATGGTCAATGAGATGGTGAACGTAATGTTCTGGCCTGCGTGTTGAATCAGTCTTCTAAATGAAATTAAAGCTCAGTGCACGGCAAAGTCAGCTTGAATTTCACCAGCCCCTCATTCTCTGTATTAGTTTAGGAAGAGTACTGCGCTGTCTCCTTTGAATTTGACAGGACCCAAAAGAGAAAAACGCCAGATGCCGTCTGGTACTTTTCCATGCGAAGAAGCACACATGAAGGTAAAGCAGGGATTTATGCACATCTGGACTGTGTAAACCAGAAATGTCAAACACGTCCAGAAGTCTCTCTGGGTGTTTAGCTAATATGCGTAAAAGATATTAGAAGTTTTGTGAAGAAAGAATGAGAATGAGGCTTTTACACTCCGAACCATGAAGCCAGTGGGTGGTTGGACTTACAAAGTATCAAGCTAACGGTGTCTGTACCTACTGACTGCACATGATTTAATTCAGCTTTATTGGCAAAATTATATGTATACAACAATTTAGTAGTTAAATAATTAAGTGTATAATCAGGACTGCTGGAGACACACAGGCAATTGAGCACACACACACACACCTTTTCCGAGTACTGGGGCGACGACCCAGCACTAATTCAGTATGCTTACATCAAAAAGAAAATTTTGGCTCAACTTAAAATCCAGAGTGCTGGAGGTGAGGGAACAAGGCTTGTGACTGGAGGGTCACTGGTTCCAATCCCTGAACCAACAGGATGCAACTGGAGTGCCCTTACCTAATTGCACCTACTTGAAGTGCACCTAACCCCCAGCTGCTCTGCAGACGCCGTGGATAGGGCGGCCCACCACTCTGGGAAAGTGTCCTCACTGCCCCCTAGTGTGTGTGTGTGTGTGTGTGTATGTGTATGTGTGTGTGTCTGCCTGTGTGGGTATTTCAATTCATGGATAGATTAAATACAGAAGACAAATTCCTTTGTGTGCAAAGTTGTGTAAAATTGCCATTTTGGAGATACATGTTTTCTTTGGACAGCAGTGATGTATAGTTTGAAAAGATAAGCATGCATTTTAATTTCTTCATTAGTCTACTGATACCTTCTGTGCTGTCATGTTCCAAGTCGTGCTCCTGCTAGGCAAAAGCACAAACACTTGATCATGTGATTCAATTCCATTATAATTTACATTATTTATTCCAATGTGTTATTTATTTCCATTGTGTTTTATCACATTTATTTTTTATCCATAATAAAATCATATCCACTTCAGTGTGCAAAGTGTGTCGATTTAAATATTTTCTGTTTTAAAGTCTTTCTTATATTTGATATGTCAGAACGCATGTTATAATACACCAAGCTGTCACAGGCAGAGAAAACAGCCCTTAAGAAACTCATCAATGTCGAACAAGAGGAGTAATGATTTTTTCTGCTGTGGAAGGCTTCCGCTTGGATGTGTATCTATGTCTGTGGTGTGAGTTGGGCTAACTCTGTCCCACCCTCCCGCTCCTCTGTCCCCCCTTTCCCTCGAGCCTTCCCCCCCTCCTGGCCTTTTATTGATCCCTGTTGTCTGCTCCTGATGAGAATGGATCTGTTGTGTCCCACGGGGTCCTGGTGTGTCATCTGACTCAGTGGCTTTTCTGTCAGTTTGGGCTTTTTTTGTGATCCGGGATGACCAAAGCAGGGTGGGGTATCGCTGATCAATACAGAGCAGTTCACAGAACCACATAGGAGCTAGTGCCTTAAAAAAGTCCTTGAGATGACCTCAGTGTGCTCTGATTTTACCACCAGCTCATTTATTTTTCACTTTAACTAGGTGTCCAGCTGTGGTTCTGGAAGGTCAAAGTCCAGCATAATGTCTTTTTTACTGTTCCATATTCATTATTTTAAGCACACTGATTTACTGGGTCAGTTTACTGGGTTTACTGGTTTATTAGGGCACAAAATAACCAAACTCTACTGGATCTCTGGCTCTTCAGGATGAAAATTGACCTGCCCATGCTCCTGCCACAAATCCATTCATTCAACAGCTGTTACAAGGTTGATCGAGCCTGGACAAGAATTTTGTAGACTCACTGTGTAACATATACAGTATATAATATATTGTTTATAGTCACTGAATATGGAGCATTAAAATGTTATATACTTAATTGTTCGTAGAAACTAGGCAGGTTGAAAATGACAATGGCAAATTTGCCATCATGCTAACGTTAGCTTAGTTACATAACAGAAAAGCCTACACTAAACTATCCTAACAGTGAGACTCTTCCCAGGCATGCAAAATACATGTAATAGGTGACATCTAAAGCCCTATTCAAACTGGACTGGTTTCACCAGAGATGATCCAGTAATGCAGTCTGTTTGTGATTTGATTGGCTGACGCATACAGGATCAGTGGAATGCGACAGGCACTACAATTCCCAACAATAACAGCAAGCTATGCAGCCAAACAGCATATAGACTAATAAACAAGCTACCCTACAAGACAGAGAACACGCTGCCTTGCGAGAGGAACTTCGTAGGTCTTTTTTTTCTCCTGGTAAATTCAACTATCACCAAAATATTATAGTTTCCAGGACCCTTGCCACAAACTCAAGGAATAAAGAACTGGGTCAGATCAAGCTCCATTTACACTGCACAAAAATGGTATCTTGGCAAGAAAAAATATCTTAGTATCTGGTTTATATAACTTTTATTTCTCATTTGAAGATGTTGTAATCTTATTTTAATATTATTACACATTCTTGACATTTTTGCTTGTTGAAGTGGTTTTCGTAATCCAAATTATTTCACTATCGTGGCAGATAATTTGAATTGTTTCAAGCCTATTTCTTAAAATTAGCTAAATTTGTCTGCCAGTGTTGTGATATATTGTTGCTGTCCAAAGAAAACAGTGTATCTCCATTTTTGTTGATTTTTACTTATGCATCATTTGAACACAGCAGCTGCTCATTACACTGTGTACAAATTTCTTGTTGGATGGACCAACAGNACCAACAGAAATGGCCCAAAATCACTTGGAAAAAAAGTCTGGTTCCATTGACTTACAACAGAGTTAAATTAGGTTTTTGTCCTCTCCTGTAAAGTTACCATTTTGGAGAGTTTTCTTTGGACAGCAACAACATGTTTTCTTGCAAAGACATTGCAGTGTGTCTTTTTTTTAAAGTGAAAAGGGGTAAAATATATTTATGCAAATACTGATGTTTTAATAATGACTGCTTTTTTAATAAGTTGAATGAAATTTGCTAATGTTCTGTAAAACTGCAGTATAACATCACAATAGCTTATATGGAGTAATGCATTTGTGGGCATATTAGGAGTGTTGATAGATCAGTCAAGCACCGCTTCATTAAGTGGTTTCTGGTGAGGCCTTTGACCATATGATTACATGGTTTAGCTTGGTGTATAGGCTACCCTTTAGAAACAATCTACTGTATTGAGATTGATGAAGATTTTATTAACTGTGTGTTCCTCCTGCTGTGTCAGTAAATGAACATGAAGTCCTGTTATGTTAAGCTCTCAGCACTAACTCGTTGTGGGGACAAAAGCAGGATGGACTTTTAAAGTTGCCTTGAAAAGGCACTGGGCTTGTCTTGAGAGTGCGTGGCTTAGTTTATGTTTCCAAACTGCTCTGGATCTGAGGCTCTCCAGCATGCGCACCTGTCATGTTCAGTTGGCATGGATTCAGGTTGAGGGATGAAGTAATGTAGAATTAATGTCTGCCTAAAGCAAGTGAACTGAAGCTGAACCTGCAGCCAGTACGTTGGGACTTTTCCACTACATTAACCTACATACAATATTAAGGAAATACAGCATAAGCAAGAGGGGGCGGCACGGTAGCGTAGTGGGTAGTGCTGTTGCTTCACAGCAAGAAGGGCCTGGTTTCGATTCCTAGGCGGGGTGTCCGGGGGTCCTTTCTGTGTGGAGTTTGGATGTTCTCCCCGTGTCTGCATGGGTTTCCTCCCACAGACCAAAGACATGCAGTCAGGTGAATTGAAGATACTAAATTGCCCCTAGGTGTGAGTGTGTTCGGGAATGTGTGTGTCTGTCTGTGCCTGTGTCTATGATTACAGACTGTAGTCCATCTGTTTCTCAGTATACTTTGTTAACCCCCTTTCACCATCTTCTTTAGTGGTCAGGGCCAACACAAAGCAGGTGGTGGATTATAGTCGGCACTGCAGTGACACTGACGTGGTGGTGATGTGTTAGTGTGTGTTGTGCTAGTGTGAATGGATCAGACACAGCAGTGCTGCTGGACACCTCAGTGTCACTGCTGGACTGAGACCACCAACTATACTATCTAACCAGGGGGCAGTGTCCTGTGACCACTGATGAAGGACTGAAAAAGGACCAACACCTACTGTGCAGAGACAGATGAGCTATTGTCTCTGACTGTACATCTACAAGGTGGACCAGCAAGGTAGGAGTGTCTAATGGAGTGGACAGTGAGTGGACACAGTGTTTAAACACTCCAGCAGCAGCACTGCTGTGTCTGAACCACTAACACCAGCACAACACATACTAACACACCACCACCACAGCGTCACTACAGTTCTGAGAATGATCCACCACCCACATAATACCTGCTCTGTGGTGGTCCTGTGGGGGTCCTGACCATTGAAGAACAGGGTAATAATGTATACAGGGAATCAGATGGACTACAGTCTGTAACTGTAGAACTACAAAGTGCTCCTATATAGTAAAAAGAGCTGATAAGGACACAAGTAGGTGGTGGAGGATACTGCATTCTTCTTATTTAAGTAGGCCTTATCTACATCTTATCACTATGCAATAGACCATATGAATGTATGTGCACTTATATGAATATGCATTGGACTTGAAAGCTGTTCAATAAGAGATGTGTGAAATTATGAGTTTCTAGACTAAGTGAGCAGATTGATAAGTGGTGCAGAGATATCACCTTTTAAAAGCCTCTTTTTGGGCAGATCTGGAGCGGAATACGGAATATGTTTGGAATATCACTCAGGATAAAATGCTGAAGCAACATCATTTCAATGCATGAATGTCCTGACATGTGCAAATGACAAACTTGAAACTTGAACAGCAAAAAAGAGCTTAACCAGGTGCATGTGGAGTCTTTCAACTGCCCTATCTTAAACTGTACAAGTTGGACTGTAGAGACTGGCTACTGCCCCTGTACTACTTTTACTGTAACAGCAAAATAATTCAGTGTTTTTTAATAACGTGACGTTTTTAAAAACCTGCAATGATGCTGAATTGTAAATACAAGATTAAAAACAAACTCACCAGACAAAAACTAAGTCACCTGTGACTGAGACATACCTAATAGCATGTAATATCTCCATGAATACCTCCAACTGTGATTAATTTGGCATGGACTGGACAAGTTTCTGGATGTAGGCCACATCAATGTTCAGTCACTCTTGCATCAAAGAATTGTGCAGTCGAGCCAGATTTGGTGGATGCCTTCCCTGCACAATTCTGAGGAGAATTTCCTGTAGACTGCTGGTAGACACGTATGACCGTACGCTTCCATACACCTGCAGATTCAGCTACTTCCTTCACACTATGGTCTTTGGCACGCCCAAATGTAATCACTCCTTTTAGCCAATCATTAACATCTGCTTTGGAGCCATTTTCCACACATGGAATGAGACATTCACTGCACTGTACCACCTCTTCTCAATTTATGAATCCCGTCACTCACACCCCGCAGCCGTCTGCAGGAGCCTGAAGTTACTACCACCTTTTTGTCTGGGGATCTCATATAATCACTATTAATCATGTTATCCTAACATTTGTCTTATTTTGCATTTATGACTATATATCGTATATGCAGTCAATGGTTCCACCTTAGCCTCCTCACTCTCATGGCCCTCATTCTCATGTCTCTATTACTGCTACTGTGTTTGCTTCATTCAGGTGAATTTGTGGACAGGCAGCTGTGTCGGGACGCCATTCTCCCCATGCCTGTGCTGTGTGAGGTGCCTTGTCCAAAAGACTGTGTGCTGAGCCCCTGGACGGCCTGGTCCCTCTGCTCTCACACCTGCTCAGGGAAGAACACGGAGGGCAAGCAGACCAGGGCCCGCTCCATACTGGCCTACAACGCAGGAGAGGGTGGGTGTCTTTTTAGTTGTTCAGGCATGCACACATGTACTCCACTTTCTTATTTCTGGTTTCCTTAGAAGTTGGATAATATACTGTTCATATTTAACTGTATAATTGTTTATGTAATTACATACTGACTCACTCATTTATGTTTAATACATTGCAGCTTAATTTTGTTACTGATAGCGATGACTGTGACCTTCAACGCTGCTAAACTTCTTTCCATCATGCATCTTTTAAACTTTCTCTTCTTGTTTCTCTGATCCACTCTTGATGTAATATCTCCTCCATTCTTTCACAGCGACTGCAAAAATTGTAGCTTGGCTAACAGTGATGCAGGGTAAGGATAAGTGTGTGGAGTAGGGGCTGTTCTGCTTACTGTGGAAAGTGGAATGCAACTTCCCTTGCATATAACAGTATAATTGGCTGTAGTGACCACACCAGCAAAAATCAAGCCTTAGCCCATTAATGTGTAACTGCTACCGCACACCGGCAGTGCCCAAAGATTTGAAACCAGTGTTTTTAATGAAGGTGACTATACCAACAACATTCCGGCTACTTACAGCACTGCTCAATGTCTCTGAGCACCATTACGCATCCCTCTGTATTTTGCCATCACAGCATTATATTCCATCCAGAACAAGACCACAAATCAATGGCACGTGACGTGTGGCTTGTAACCTACACTGGGAAAGGCAGTCAATGTAGAGTCTTTAAGATAAACAGACATCTGCTTATGGTCTATTACCTCAGATAATGTCACTGGCACAGATTTTTCTTCAGCTTGTACCTAGCTTAGGCTAACAACTGCAACTTTGTGAAGAGTTATCTCATTTTAAACAAGGTAAATGTGCCTGATGATGTTAAGTTTGGCCTACAAATCAAAGTTTACTATATTTGTAACATACTGTCAACACTTCCTTAGAAAATCTCGGCTTTAGCTTAAGTATTTGCTTACAGTGTCCTCCTAGAGGTGTATGATACCACGTTTATGGGGCGTTATCTCCCAGTCCTGGGCTGGTGTGCTCATGCATCTGCTTATTTTATTTATAGTCATTTTTGGTTCACGTGAGGATATAGAGATTTTTGAAAATGCTGTGGACAAAGATTTTCTTGAAATCAGAGATATGCTTGTACGAGGCCTAGGTTGATATTTAGTTGAGTACACATGATGTTTATCAGCGCACTCACCTGCAACACATTCTGTACGGAATAGCTAAACTATGTCCTATTACGCTGTAACAAGTGGCGCATCCGGTGTGCAGTTGCTATAAGGTTCCATCTATGAATACAGACTTTTTTTCCAAAAGCTATGTACCTCTTACATGTTAGTTGAGTAGTGCTTAACTGTAAGGCATTGTTCATAAAGCTGTATGACATCTACAGCCTTCATGACAACTGGCATAGACCTACATAAACATTTATAAACTTTTATTCTAATAGTCATCAGTTGTCATTGAGCTGCATTTGCAACCTAACCAACATGCTAACCAGCAACGTTGCTAAGTTGATCTAACATCTGTTAGATGGCTTTGATGTTTTATCAGACGTTAGGTTGCCATGACATGTTCTGTGGATGAAATGACAGATTTTGTAGGTTTGACGTAATGCTGTTAAATATGACATAACTTATGTAACAGGGTTGATTCATATGCCTATGACGGTGGCCTTCAAATTGCAGTGTTAACAAAAAGTGTTTCAACCCAATGTTGGAATTGATTCCTGGCTTCACACATGATTTCAATTAGACATCAAAGTTGACAAAAGCAGGTATTATTGGAAAATGCCTTTATAAATGTTTATGTAGGTTCATGTCAGAACACTGTCCTACATTAAAATGTAGACACTAAAGTGCTACCCATACTTCTTATGGTATCATTCAAAGTAGTGATCAATACGCCTTATGATTAATAACTAGACAATAGGCTTACAGTTACCGTTGTCATTGAATGTGGTATTTTGCACGTACAGTATAAAAGCCTGTTCTCTTTTTTTGAAGGTCTTTCACAGGTTCCAAAGGTTCCTGCTCTTTTTGGTACACAATCACAGCCTTCTCTCCTAGAGAACCTCAGCTGTAGTGGCTTTTGCTGATGTAGAAGTATAGCCTTGCACATATTTAAGTATGCATAAGTAGATATGTATGAATATCTAGCAGCACCATCCCCCACTCTGCTGGTTCTGCACTATCCCATGCTAGGAGACCCAGAGGTAATGAGCATCTCATAGTGTTAAGTGATTCAAACCTCAGGTGGGCCAAGCTAGGAGAAAGCGAGTATGATTTCTAATAGAGAGATGGTGAATCGAGTGCCTCTGGGTGAAAACCCTGTCCCTGCAAGCTGCCACTCATCGGCGGGTATTCCATTTCCGCAGATATGATGTTTGAGCGAGTACGGCTCACACCGCTGTCTGGAAGCAAATCAACTCGATCAACTTGATTTTTACATCACAGCTATCAGTTTAATGGTCATGCAAGTGCCTCCGCTAGACTGTATCTCTGCCAGACCAGAACATGTCACTGCCAGGAGAAGCATATTAATACGAGAAACACACCATGGGAGCCAGTTTTAGGTGTTATGGATTTTAGCACGGACATACGCCCGCACCTGCATGCACGGAGGAGGTGAAATGGTGCTACGTGCTGTGCCGCACGCTTGATTAGGCCTCAAACGATTTGGCAGACAGCGTCCAAAATGGATGACAAGCGTCTGACAAACCAGGTGTGTGCTGACTGCAGCATGAAGTTGTGTGTGGACACAATTCTGTCTGCCATCTGGCTCTTCACAGGATGACGGAGAGCTGTGTGTTAGCACTGTGGTAGTCCCATGTGGGCGAACCGTGAACAGATATAAAGAGGCCTTTTTCTCTGCATATGTGGGAAAAAATAGTTCCAAAATGGATCCTGGCTCCTAGAAGAGAGGCTTCAGCTGTTACAGGCCCTGTACATTGTGTGGAGGGTCTTAAAATTTACAGCTGCAATTTGATTTGGCATGGACAGGACAAGTTTCTAGATGTGGGCCACATCAGTGTTCAGCCACTCTTGCATCAAAAATTTGTGCAGATTTGGTATATGCCCTGCCTGGCACAATCCTGAGGGGAATTTCCTGTAGACTGGGATTTTTGCCACTACTGGTAGACCTGTATGACCGTACGCGTCCATACTCCCTTCACACTATGGCCAAATGCATTTACTCCTTTTAGCCAATCATTAACATCTGCTTTGGACCCACTTTCCACACATGGAACGAGACATACACTGCACTGACACCCTGCAGGTATTTATAGCCCCATCAACCTCATGTAGCACCATCTGCAGGAGCCTGAAGTAACTACCACCTTAAACACGCCTGGATGTCCGGTGAGCTTACATATGTCCAAAATGCAGATCTTACGCCAGAGCGTACGCCCCGGGAACACACAAGCTCATTCAGAGGTTGAATCAGTCGGCATTTATAGTTGTTTTGTTTAATCAGAGTTATGATAAATGCAATCACAGCATTACGAAAGCACTTGATTAACAGAGCAGAACAGATTAAACAGCTCAAATACCCATCTATTTATCCAGGCTTAATTAGAGTTAGTACGAAAGTGAAATCACTTTGTTTTTAGAGTGTGCGGAAAGTGACCTTCTAGGCTGATATGGTTTGTTTCTTGGACTGCTTCGTTGATTTAATATCAACTGCATAAACTTCAGTTTTATACCCTTGAAGAGAGTTAGTCACTTTGAAATACTGCATTTATGATATACGCCAAGCAGCCACTTCATCAAGTGCACCTTCTTGTATAGGCACTAACTAAGAGCGTAGATGCATGGAGGTGGGTTTAATGAAGTGGCTTGTTGATGTCTGCATAATGGTGCACACACCGAGCTCTTTACTGCTGCCTGTAAAACAGAATGTGGGTGCACTAGTTTGTTGTCAGTAGGTGCTTGAAGTGTGTGCCGTCACCTTTTATGTGGCGGCCTTTACAAAAATATGCGGCAGATATTCCACATTTATATCTTCCTCTTTTACTATTTTCCACACTAACAAATTGCATATAATGCCTTTTTAGTATGTTCTATCTATGTAGCTGAAACCCTATCCATTGCAATATGCCTGGACTGGTCTGCTGTTCCAGATCCACCAAACTGAATATGAAAAATCCCTATTTATTTGCATGAGTTTATGAACAAGATGAGCCTGGCTGAGCTTAATTACGCTGAGCTATGTAAGGGCACACTTTTGTAATGACACAAGGGATTATCGTTCGTCCAAGTAGCAGGTCAGTAAATAATGGAGGGCAGGGTTCATGTTAATCCTCATGTGAAACACTGTGTACTTTCTCGGAAGGGTCCATTAGCTCGCTGTAATACAGCAGAAGATGCTTTAGAGGTTCTGAAGTGTTTTCCATGCTGCAAATGACAGTTTCCTAGACCTTTCTGTCTGGGTCTTTCTAAATATGTTATGCTTAGTAGTCTTCGCAAAGGTGCAGTCTTCACGCACCTAATGAGGGATGTGTTAATGGTCGATAACCTCTTAATAAATGACCTGTAGAAGGTCATTATCCAGCACAGCTACAAAGGATAAGTCAATTATTTGTTATTTCCAGTTGTCCTGGAAGAAGACGAACCTCTTAATGTATAGTCCATCCATTTTTCCCCACTCTAGCATTGATTACGCTGCAGTCAATGCCCACCACAGAGCCAATAGCTGACCTCTTAGTGGGGTTCCTTTGACCGGGAGACTGCAATTGCTAATGACAAGCAGTAACAGTCAGGGGTCACTTATGGCCCACCTGGGTCCCTCACTTGCAGGACTCTGTATGGTTTCGTAAAAGGTGGGCTAGTTTCATCATCTTCATCACGCTCTGGGGGGAAGGGGCGTGTTGAATGAAGGATAAGTTCATTTTATTTATTCTACAGCTTGCCAAAGAAGGAACTAAACACTCCAAACACAGAGATTAGCAAATGAACAAATACTGCGTAAACAGACTTTCTAGTTCACGTCTGAGTCATCAAAGGACAAAAGCTCAGCAAAAAAATTCCCTCTGCAAGAACAAAGCAACAGCTGCCTTGTGGTATCCTATGAAAAATAAATGGTCCTTATCATGGGTAATGCCTGTTAACAAACACTGAGGGGGTTTTGTGTGAAGGCTTAGTAAGTTAATCAGCTTGTTGCTATTCTAACCCGATCTGGTCAGAGCTCATTAGAAGCACTTTCTTCCCAGCTCGCAGTTAGATGTGAGATTCTGGGGTGTCTCTGCAGTAGGCTGTGAGTCATCAGTCGCATCATTTCATATGAGACACAAAACATCCAAATATGACGTGTTTTGTGTTCTGCTAGGAAGCTAGTGCGGCTTTGTTTCAGTGGTTTAGTTTGCTAACATTAGGCCACTGCCTCTGTTGTTCCTACTTCAGTTTGGAATTATGGTGCATTTCAAGCCTCACACGTTGACATACAATGCTGTGCAAAGGTCCACTGTTCATTTATTCACTNCTAACATTAGGCCACTGCCTCTGTTGTTCCTACTTCAGTTTGGAATTATGGTGCATTTCAAGCCTCACACGTTGACATACAATGCTGTGCAAAGGTCCAATGTTCATTTATTCACTGCTTACATTACATTACAGTCAAATGTATTTCAGTGGCAAAAATGAAGAGAAAATTCCACAGATGCCTCAGCAACTATATATACACATATAGCTTTCGTTCATATCTGGAGACCTGCTTTCACTTTATCAAGCAAATCTGCATGGCTTTAGAGATCTTTCCACACTTTCTAAAGTTCAGTCTTAGAAGTTGGTTGCATTTTTTGTTTCCCATAATCTAAGGAAACCCCAGCAACTTCCTACCATGGTAGCTAGCAATATAAGCATCAGAGCTAGCAGGATTTGAAAATTTGGGATTTTTATGTCCATTTTTAGCTCGTAACAAGAGCTTCAGTAATATACTTTACTTTGGATGTCCCAGTTTTGACTAATGCTTCAATATCTGAAGTCTGTATATAATTATAATAGCATTAGCATTAGCAGCCAGCTAGATTTCTCCTACTTACACATACCTACATATTTTACTATAACATGGAAAAAATGTTAATGTGATTTTCTTAGATTGCATTCATCTGATTGCATTTAATAGACAGATTTCAATGTTAACTATTTGACTTTTTAAAGGAGTCAAATGTGTATGCTTATAGAATTGCTGTTATTAGCCTAAGTCCACCCACCCTCTTTCTGATGTCTTCATCTATTACAGTGTTTCCCACATCATCATATGCCAGTTAGGTAGATATTGTCAATCCTACTTATTGGAATGAGCAAGTTAATAATATCTTTAGGGTGACCTTTGCACAGCACTGTATATAAAGGATTTATATGTACAACATATAGTTACTGTTGTGACAAAACCTCCTGACAGAATCTCCATATATATATATATATATATATATATATATATATATATATATATATATATATATATATTT
>CM067475.1:31608463-31680963 GCA_034552555.1 Semaprochilodus insignis
GAGGTTTTGTTACAGCTAAAGTAGGCCTGCATTTTTCTTCTACATGTGATCTTGCTTGCAAATACCTTGGCCATAGATACAGAAGGCTGGGGCATTTTACTACAAGTGGCACTCAAAGTCAAATGCTAAGTCAAATGTAGTCTAATGCAGTTATGCTCTTCCTGTACAGGTGGGGTCCAGTGTCCCAACAGCAGTGCCCTACAAGAGGTCCGAAGTTGTAATGAGCACCCCTGCACTGTGTACCACTGGCAGACAGGTCCATGGGGCCAGTGCATAGAGGACACCTCTGTCCCCTCGGCTAATGGCTCCCTCAGCCGAAGTGGAGCTGGAGCTAGTGGCACTGAGGCTTCCTGCTCTGTGGGCATGCAGACCCGCAAAGTCATCTGTGTACGAGTCAACGTGGGCCAAGTGCCACCCAAGAAGTAAGATGCAGTACTGTTCATTGTCAGTCGCAATGTAATTGTGTGCTTTGTGTTGTGAACTGGCTGATCTTAGATACAGTTGTCATGTTTAGTTCTTGGTCAAACACAACAGCAGATGTGTTTAATCCAGAGTTTGGAGACACTTGGATCTGAACATTGGTGTTCTACCAATTTCTGTAGAATTAAAATAAATTCAGGAGGTCATTCTGAGTGCACTGGTGTGAAATGGTGGTCACTGGTAGCGATAGCATCCAGTAGTTACATTGTCTCCAATTTTAATTGCTATCCAAAGTGACCAGTGACCCTACTCATGTTCTCTAAACGTTTACATTTCACATCAAACCAGTCTAAATGACTTTGTTTACATCTTATCAGTTTCTGAGTACTCCTGTTGAGACCACAGCATGGATCAGAGTCCATAGCAAGGGTCAGGATAAAAGCAGACATGGTGAGCTCAGGAGTATCAATAACAACAAACTAGGGACAGCAAGAGGGAAGGAAAGGGGAGGACAAGTAAAGACTAGATGGTGGGGGATGGGGATCACATGGTTGAGCTTGTGATAACACCTCAGGATGCTGTATGCAGTTGCATCATCAATAAAGATGAGTGTTGTTGTCCAAGAAGCCATTCATGCTCACATCGGCATTCATGAGGTGGAGCACTGGATGTTTGAATCATTATGAGTTCCTTTTTTTGTCTCCTCGCTTTTCTCTTTCAGTCAATCAGTTTTTCTTTCACACTTCCACACTCATTCTATTATTCAGCCTGTGAAGCGGGTTGATGAAACTTAAATGTTTGCATGTGGTTAAATCTCACTGGTTGATTGCGCTAATGTTTCAGCTACGTATGCTTCTGATTAGTTCATCATGACTTTCCAGTCTGATGATGGCTTGCTTTGCTGGCCTGGATTGGTCTTTCTTGTGAGACAAAAGCAGCTGATGCCAGATGCAAATGTCATATTTGATTACGATCAGTTATGGATCTTGACCACATTTAACACAAATGTAAACAAAATTTGCTTTTTCGATATCTACAAACAGTTATGTGAGCAGAAATACACTGGCTGAGTGCTGACTACCAGGTGAGAGGATATACAGTAAATGAGAGATGAAGGATATGTGAGTCTGGAGTTGTCCCCAGACCAAGTGCCTTCTGGCGCTCCTGGCCAATGAACGTGTCCAGTCCAAGCTTATCTACTCAAGTTTTAATGGACTGAAAAAAGCAAACGAAAGTGAAATGGACTACAAACGGCATATGTGTTGATGTGCTTTTCATTCACACAGATCTACGGTCGTCTGGTCATCCCAGCAACACATTTAAGTGAAAAATGTAGTTGTAATCTGACCAAAGTAAATCCAGAGTCAGATGCAAAACACATGTTAGTGCAAGGCTCTACATGGGGCCAAGTGAAATCTAAACATGGGCCAATTGCATGTTAATACTAGGTGTATATAGGCTACCTGTGTGTTAGCGCCTGCTGAAGCAGAAACGAGACTTTCATTTTCGCCACATTATCACTTTTCCAAATATCTGTTTCCATAACTCGGCGTGGCACAGTGGTCCAGTGGGTAGCGCTGTTGTCTCCCAGCAATCAAACCCAGGCCCCTTCCTCCTGAGGAGTTTGCCTGCATGTTCACCTGCATGTCTGGGTGCTCCCATTCCCTCCCACAATCTAAAGACATGCCGTCAGATGAACTGGAGATGCTAAATTGCCCCTAGGTGTGGGTGTGAATATGTATGTCTGTGTATCTGCCCTGTGATGGACTGGCAGCCTTCCTGGGTGGGTGCTTCCTGCGTTCTGCCCAATGAGAGCTGGGATTGGCTCCAGTCTCCACCCCCGTGACCCAAGTGGCTCAGAAAATGAATGAATGAATAAATGTTTCCATAACCCTTTTTTGCACTTCTCCCTTTATCAGTAAGCCAACTTTTCCATCTCATCCAACTGTAAACCTTTTTTATGTAAAATTTAGATATTTTTGGAATTTCTGTTCCAAACCATCCGACCATGTCTGACCATGTATAAAAGGACGTGGATTCGTATTGTTTCTTATATACAGTATATCAATAGAGATCTAAATAAATATAATTTGGCACTGACATTCTGTCAAACACTTCTGCCAATTACTTATTGAACTACTCCACCATACTACTGCTGTTCTGACCTGCTTCGTATGCTTGTCCACCCATTGTTAAACAATAACTTACATCCAGCGGTGATCTACAGCATTTCTATCAGTTAATGAACTCCATTCTTTGCGTGTGCCAGGCTGTTTGTATCTGTCTGGCGTGATAGATTTTACTAGCAGACAGTGCCAGCGAGAGCAGGAGCTGCCAGGCTGTTGTTTTAAGCATCTGGGTCTGGTCGTCGCCTGGAGCTGTCTGCTGGGAGAAGGAGTTATCTATTTATTTATTCGGCTTAATAGCAGAATGATTGTGTCAGTGGCTGTGGAACAGTGAGCTGCTGTGTTGACCCCATGCTGGCTATGGAAATAAGCCCCACTTTCTACCTGGGGTTATTCTAGCACTGGCCTTTACCAACTGCACTTAAACATATTCATATTCACATTCTCTATCTATGAACGTCTTTCAGAAAGTCCTTAACCATAACCAAGAAATCATGGACAGGCTGTCTATATGTGGACATCATGTGTAACACGGTGTATAAGCACTGAATGATGTATTCATAAAGAAAAACCTGAATATTTATAGACAGCTTATGCCAGTAATTATGCTGTACATGACATTGCATTTACATAGTGGCAGCTTTACTAAGGCTACATAAGAATCTGACAGCCTCTATAAACCTGCGTAGACACATATATACATATTCTGTAGTCATAACACTTACTGAGGTCAAATGGCATCATAATCGGCAACAGCAAGATTTATGACAGTTCATGGTTGATGGAAGTGTTTATAAATGTTTATTTAGGTTTATGCCAGTTGTCATAGTAGGTATCATGTAGCCTTACAAATGTTGCCCACCAGACATTTGTTCCACTCTTAGGAAGCGTTGTGCCTGTGCAAAGTAAGGCAAATGTCTAGTTAGGTAGATTTTGATTCACTTAAACTTAGGTGATCATTTTCATAGATATTTTCTTATATGTGATAATATACATATTACTGTACAAATATGATGTGTTTGAGTAAGAATAGAAACATCGAGGCTAAATAAACTTACTAATAAAAAATTATTCACCTGTGACTGAAATGTACCTAATACCGTGTATTACCTCCACAAGCACGAATAACAGCTGTGGCATGGACTGGACAAGTTTCTTGATGTAGACCACATCAGTGTTCAGCCATTTTTGCCATATTTGGTGGATGCCTTCCCTGGCATAATTCTGAGGAGAATTCCCTGTAGACTGGGATTTTAGCTACTGCTGGTAGACCTGCATGACCGTACGCTTCCATACACCTGCAGTTTCAGCTACTTCCTTCACACTATGGTCTTTAGCACGCACAAATGCAATCACTCCTTTTAGTCAGTCATTAACATCTGCTTTGGACCCGTTTTCCACACATGGAACGAGACATTCACTGCACTGTACCACCTCTTCTCAATCTATGAATCCTGTCACTCACACCCCATCATCCTCGTGCAGCGGCATCTGCAAGATCCTGAAGTTACTACCACCTTGTACACATTTTTTGTACAGTGAGCTTTAAAACTGATGTTCTGTTTGACCAATAAATGGCTTGCAGTTTGCACACAATGTAAAAGAGAGCTTAAAACTGCAGAAAACGACAAAAGTTCCTTTACCTGGGAATGATGCTTCATAACAGTGGTATAAAGGACCTTTTACCTGACGCTCTAGTTTAAGGCTCGCTATCTCATCACTATGCAATTCAGTTCATAAGACCTCTTGTGAATACTGACATGAGCTGTTAAATACACAGGTATTGCTTTTTAAGTGCATTACTCAGTGCTCATGCATGTCCCTGTGTAGACGGCCTTCGAGCAGAGTGTTACCAAAAATGTTTCTAAGAGTTCCATGCTGATTGTGAGGAATAGGCATTCATTAACACAAATCCCAAACACCAACAAAATCCTCTAAATCAACAAAACATAGCAGTATTCAAACTTTTGCATATGACTGCATCTGCATATGTGTTTGTCTGTAGGTGTCCAGAGAGCCTGCGTCCAGAGACTGTGAGGCCGTGTCTGCTGCCATGTAAGAGAGACTGCATTGTCACCCCGTACAGTGACTGGACCCCTTGTCCCACCACCTGTCAAGCCGGTACCTCCTTACTTCATACTGAGCATGCTTCAACCCTTAGAGGTAACCAGTGGCCTGGTCTTCCTAAGCCATATGCTGAGTTCTAATGCAGTCTCAGGGTTCGCCTGCAGTCCAGGCCAGTCTTAATGAAGCCCTTTGACATTTCCTCTGATTGTGTCTGTGCTGAGTCTTTCGCTGCTCATTGTGCGGAGATTACAGACGCTATCAAGGAAATGGCTGCATTGTTATGAAGATAGCGCTCATGAATAACAATCAGCGGAGACATCGAAAACATATTAAACCCAACAAATTAATAATTAGCAGCTATCTGTGGATTCACAAAGCGCTTAAATCGGCGTGTTGCTCCCCGTACCGACAGTCTATCGCTACTTTAAATATAGATAGTTGCCTGGCAACCCCTTGACACGTAAGGAAACAGAACAAATGCTCTAATAAGCGAAGTGGAGGCCGATTTGGGCGTAATTTGCCGCGTGAGGCAAGCTGCTTCAGGACTCCAGACGCTTGTTAACATGCTTATTACGTGTGATCGGCATCCCAGGAGTGATCTGTGCGGCGTATCGACACGACGCCTTTCATGGAAACATCTGCTGGAGGAATCCTTTAAAGTCTACCCGCCGACGTCTTTTCCTGTCGAGTTTCCTTTTCAAAGTGGGCTTTATGCAGATGCAAGCATTTGAAGTGTTAAGACACATCCTATTGTTATATGTTTAAAGCCTTGCTAGTTATTTGTATGCTGTTTGTAAGCTCTGCTGTGGAGTTGGAGGCGTAGGCATACTGTACTAAAAACTGCAGGCTTGTTGTATTTATTCATTTTGATGTATTTTGTTCCCCTAGGTGCTATTCTTTTTCATAATATTAGCTTTAAGTGAAAAGCAATTTAACACTTTCCTGTTCTGCCTCCACTAGAGGGTCTTGAAATCAACCCAGTGGAGGACTCTCTGCTGGCTTGATTACAGTGCTTATAGTGACAGGGTCAAATTAGCAAATTATCCACATCCACTCCACACATTTCACTGAACATAAGGCTAGGAGGTCTCCTGTGTAGTTAGCCAGTTAACACGATTAACGTGCTGCTAAAGTTATGCCATGGTAACAGTTCTGCACAATGTGTGCTGCTGTGTTGACGGAACTGATGAGGCTAGCAGGAAGAAACTCAAGAATGCACTCAAGTATGCACTCACTGAGCACTATTAGGCACAGCTACCTTGCATCTACAGTCATTGTCCATTTTATCAGCTCCATCTGTAGCTCTACATTTATATTCTGTAGTCCATCCGTTTCTCAGGATAGTTACAGTACTTATCCCATCTTTACCCCATTATACAATCCCACAGGACCACCACAGAGCAGATATTATATGGGTGATGGATCATTCTGAACACTGACAGCTCAGTGACGCTGATGTGGTGGTGGTGTGCTAGTGTGTGTTGTGCTGGTGAGAGTGGATCAGACACAGCAGTAGTGCTGGAGTTGTTAAACGCCTCATTATCCACCAACCAAAAATATTCAGCCGACAGTGTCCGGTGGGCAGCGTCCTGTGAGTACTGATGAAGGACTAGAGGATGGGCAACACAAACTATGCACCAAGAAATGAGCTGTCATCTCTGACTGTACATCTACAAGGTGGACCAACAAGGCCTAATGGAGTGGACACGGTGTTTAAACACGCCAGCAGCACTGCTGAATCTGATCCACTTACACCAGCACAACACACTAACACATCACCACCACGTCAGTGTCACTGCAGTGCTGAGAATAATAAATCACTCAAATGATACCTATACCATGGTGGGCCTGTGGGGTCCTGACCATCAATGAACAGGGTTAAGGTGGGCTAAGGATTTATGCAGAGAAACAGATGGACTACAGTCTGTTATTATAGAACTACAAAGTGCACCTATATGGTAACTGGAGCTGAAGGAAGGGATAATCAGTGTAGGTAGGTGTACCTAATAAAGTGCTCAGTGAGTTTATATGATGTGAAATATACTACTAATAATAAAGTACATTACATTGACTTAACAGGTATAATTAATAAGCATTAAAGTATCATATGTAATGCAAAAAGGTCAATGGTTATAGTTTGGGTTTCTGATTTCTATTCTTTCTAAGGTGGAGCCACGAAGAAGAAACAATCAAGGAAGCGTATCATCATTCAGCTGCCAGCCAATGGAGGTCAGGACTGTCCAGAAGTTCTCTTCCAGGAGAAGGAGTGTGAGGCACCGTCTGTCTGCCCTGGCTACAGGTGAGCACAACACAGAACATGTTTTGGTATCAGTGAAGCATGGCAAGGAAGCACAGTGGAAAACAACAATTGCTCTTTCATTAGCTTAGCATGTTTTCAACACAGCAGGCTTAGTGGTTAGCCATAAAAAGCTAAGTGAAGGTGTTAACAATGCCCACTGGGCTCACATTGTCAGTAAGCATAAACAAACACCAGTGAACATGCTGGTATAATACATGACTGAAACAGACAGCCAGAAAACACATGCCTTTTTTAGCAGCTTATTCTAGTAAAGCACACATGCACCCACATCCATAGGTGTAGCAACAACACAATACACAGTTAACCACGTCGGTGCAGTGCATTATGTATGTACAATTTTAGAATTCATTGGACTAATTGCACTATGCATTATCTTTGTGGCAAAGGTGGAAGACTCACAAATGGCGGAGGTGTCAGTTGGTGCCATGGTCCATTCGGCAAGACAGCCCTGGAGCTCAGGAGACATGTGGACCAGGACTTCAGGCTAGAGGTACCAAGAATCAGAAGCACCTTAAGGGAGAGTGGAACCGTAAGATGATCTGCTTGGTTGACAGACTGTTCTCCACACAAGTGACAGTGATGTGGTGGTACACGTCTATGGTTGGTGTTTCTGTTGGAATGGCCACTGACTGTTGTTGAAGGTAGACGCACCTTATAAACTGACCACTATGTGTGCGTAATTGAAAGAGAAGGAAGTCATAGGGTGAGTCTGCACTGCTGCGAGTCATCTGCAATAGTACTCTAAAAACCAGAGGTGTTGGGTCTTGATTATTGGACCTCGTCATATGCCTTTACATATTAACATCACATGCGCAGGCTCAAAAAGAAGGTCTGGCTCAATGTGTAGGTTGTACAACCTCAGATTTTTTAGAGCAGACAGCTATGTGTTTAAAGTCAAGTCAACACTGACTAATCAATGATGACGTCATGAATAAAACCACAGCTGTAGGATGAGCTGTTATGGCGCCGCTGTCTTTAAGTACCACAAGGTTGTAGGTTCAAATGTTTTCATGGTACAATGAAACATGAGCTTTCCACCTGCTAGAAACGCGTTTTCTGCAACATGGTGGGTCTTATCACAGTGAATCCAGGTGGTGCTAGGAGGCTTTTAAGTAAGGCTAAAAGCCTGCTGAAAGAGGGCAGCATGATCTGGCAAAGACGAATGCATAAAGAGTTCAGGAAACACCCACAATCATTACAAAACAAAACTCTTCAGAGCTTCCCGAGATGTGCTGGTGTGTTTAGGTGTATTTAGGATGTGTATAAATGAGCCCATGCCTCAGCGGGGAAGTGTGTGGGATCGGAGGTGATCCGATCACCATCTCCCACAACTTCTGACGATTTCTCAGAGGGAGGAAGAGTTAGTTAGCATCAAAGTGCTACCCTAGGCTCTTCTGCATGCAACATTAATCTCTGTGTAAATGCTACAGGATCTAAAGGAGAATGCATGGCAAGAGGTTAAGGAACCTCTCAGATGCAGTGGAAAGCTCAGCCCCAGGCTCAAACACATACTGATAAAAACTCTGAGGAAGATTCAGACCCAAACACACTCACCATACGCCAGCTCAGTTGACCACTGAGCATTTTTGTTGAGGGGAGAGTGCACAAGTCCAGCATTTTAAAACTGAGGTAAAGAGATTTGCTGTAAAATGCACTCATCATCAAAAGAATAGCTGCACCCAGAAGAAAGTGTCGGATTGCAGTGCTATTGGGAAGGAAGATAAAGGTTACTAGGAACAAGAAATTATGATACATTTAGACTGATATGGGGAATATTTATTAAGCTACACATACAGAAGTAGTGTATCTCAGTATGGTGTCAGGCTAACATGTTCACTCACACAACATTCCAGACGTCTCAGCATGGAGTTGTAGAGGTTCCTAATGGTGTCCTGTGATAATCCATCCCAGCTTGAGTATTCTCACACAGTTCCTGCAGATTTTGCGGTAGGGGTGGAGGTGGAGTAAGGCTTGGCCTTGTGGTCATGTGACACGTGACAAGAAACTCTGCATCTTGGAGCTGACCACGGTGCGTCCACACATGGATTCATTGGTCATCTCCACCAAGACAAAAGCAGGACTCATCACTGATGATGACCCTCTGCCATTCTGAACCACTCCATGACAGTCTGGCACGACACCATTGTAGTCTTTGGCAACGTTGATGTGGTGTTAAGAGCAGCCATAGTAACGGTGGTAGTGTGCATGTAGCCTTGTGTAGTGCAGTCACTGCCAGTGGTGCTGACATTAACAAGATGACTCATGGAGGGCATCACTGCTCGCTGAATGTCCGCAAATCAGTCAGGTACAGTAATAAGGCCTGTCCTAGCTTACATCACATATGTGGCCGAGTGTGAACCTTGGATCATTTACATGTCTCACAATGTCAAACCTACCCCCCAAGTTTTATTATTTTCAGTTGATTCCTTGGGTGCACTTATTTGTGCAACTGTTCTTCTGATGATGAGTGAACAACAGGAACGTGTACCCTCAAAACTGTTTGGTTGTCTGTTCATCTTTGTCATTTTGAAGAGAAGAACATCTTGGCTCTTCAGGTTTGCTCAGAAAAGAAAGCAGCAGTGTGTGACAGCTTAGCAGAGAGGACAGGAAGATCTGTTGTTTAATCGAATTAATTACAAAAGTACTAAGAGTTAAAGTGCTCGTTAGAGACTGTTAAGGAGCCAAATAGGGCGGAAGTGAAAGTACCAAACTCTGCAGTGCTAATAAAAGAAAAGCAGCAGACAAAGAGAGTAAAGCTTAAGAGGCTATCTGCACATCTGCTCTCAGACTTCTATTAGCAACCTATAAAAAAGAGGCATTACTCCGAATCAGATCATAAGACGCTCATCTTTTAGCAGCTCTCTCTGCATTAGGCCTCATTACCTGTAATGGTATCCTGCTAAACACAGACATGGAGATGCAATCCGATCCAGGGCCTTTTACCCTCTCTCACTCATACAGGTCTGAATCCGTTCAACTCAGCCACTCAGTAAGCATTACACCACCCTCATGCTAATCCATCACTTGGTAGTTAGTTTTATTCAATATCTATGGACCAGTGAGAAAGAGTGTTTCAGGATGTTTCAGGATGTACCCATGTAAAGCTGAAGCAGTGAAGATGCTGGCTTGTAGGTTCTTTTCTCTGTCTTGTGTATTTGGCTGTTTGTATTTTTGCCATTTTCTGTTTCTGAGAACTGTCAGCCATTGTATCCTATTTTCAGTGATGTTCAGTAACTCAGTAAGTGTAATGAGTTAGTGTACTGTAAGTAGTGTGTTGGTGTACAGTAACTCAGTAAGTGTAATGCGTTAGTGTACTGTAGGTAGTGTGTTGGTGTACGGTAACTCAGTAAGTGTAATGCGTTAGTGTACTGTAGGTAGTGTGTTGGTGTACGGTAACTGAGTAAGTGTAATGTGTTAGTGTACTGTAAGTAGTGTGTTGGTGTACGGTAACTCAGTAAGTGTAATGCGTTAGTGTACTGTAAGTAGTGCGTTGGTGTACGGTAACTCAGTAAGGGTAATGCGTTAGTGTGCTGTAAGTAGTGCGTTGGTGTACGGTAACTCAGTAAGTGTAATGCGTTAGTGTACTGTAAGTAGTGTGTTGGTGTACGGTACCTCAGTAAGTGTACTGTAAGTAGCTACGCTGCACAATCTGCACTGAATGAAACACCACTACCAGTGGTACAGATTCTCAGAATTTCACACGTGTTTCATATGAACTGCTGCATCGCAGGATTTCTTTCAAACTAACATGACTTTAGATTTAAACAAACATGGCAGATGGCGGTGAGGCTATTGCTATGCTGGTGGTGCATCTTCTGCACAGAAAAGCCAAACGAAGGGGTCAACAGGGCTTGAGCTGAATACATACATGAATACAGTTCCGTTCAGCTCAGCTCTTTCTTTTTGTGTTCATTTGCTTGACTCTTCTTGGTTGATCCAGGCCCACATTAAAACATGATTAATTGTTTTCCCTGTCACTTTGTGATTATGTTGGTAGTTGATCTATTTTGTGCGGCCTTCTTAAGTCCTAACCAATGGGAGTGCTCACTTGGATGTATCTACCTTGATGCTAAGGGGACAAAATGTCCACATAAATATCCAGATTGTTTAATTTTGGGCTCGGTGGTGAAGAGTTTAACAAAGTTTCCAAACAAAACTAATGAAATAAGAGTATTAAATCAAAGTTAAAAAGATTTACAGACATGTGTTTTTATATTTCACAGCCATGATTGGGGCTTTTCTGCAGGCCTAGAAGACCCTATTATTAATATTCCTTCCTTCTCTCTCTCTCTCTCTCTCTCTCTCTCTTTGAAGCGGTGTCCTGCAGGAAGCAGGACGGTGGGCAGGTTGACATTGGGGTCTGTCTGAAGCTGGCTGGTCCTATGCCCTCTCTCACTCAGGCATGTCAGCTCCCGTGTCAGGATGACTGCCAGCTGACCAGCTGGTCCAAGTTCTCATCCTGTGCAGCTGACTGCGTGGGTGTGCGAACTCGCAGAAGGGCACTTGTGGGTGAGCAGCACATATTTTTTAACACAAGCGGCCCACTTTTCTCACTGGGTCAGGCTACTACATCTATCATACAGCTTTAAATGTCTTTAGTTTAATTAAAATTTACTGTGCAGCATNGGTCAGGCTACTGCATCTATCATACAGCTTTAAATGTCTTTGAGTTTAATTAAAATTTACTGTGCAGCATTTTTTACAGGTTTTATATGAAGTTCTGTCCTGATTGTTGTATGACAAGTTAAGGTTTCTGGAGATTCTGTTAATAATAAGCTTTATATATATATCACATTACATATGCAGTGTGCATCCCAAAGAGCTGCACAATAAGAAAAAGACAAAAATAAGTTTTAATTAAACAAAAATAAAATAAAATAAAATAAAATACAACACATACAATTAAAAACTGGTCAAATAAAAGTTAAGTTAAAAAGTTAAATTTTTGCTTAAATATTCAAACAGAACTTGACTGTCTAACTGCCAAGGGTTATGTGTTCCATTGTTTAGAAGGATGATAACTAAAAGATGGTTCTCCACTTTCCTATGGTAAACCGCAGGGATTTTCGAAGACCAGAGTTCGCACACCTAATATTACGTACTGGGGCATATGCAGATAGACAGCCCGTAATAGTTCCATTGTAGTTTCTGTTTCTTTCTGTCTCCTTCTTTTGATGCATTTGAGGCCATTTGAGTCATTGGTGTAGCCCGATATATGCTTTTAAATGGTTCCAGTGAGGGGAACCCTGCATAGAGTACGAGATCTTATTTTGTAAAGCCAAATAGCCTATGTGTTTGATCACCAGCTGAAAGTAGCTTAAACATTTGCTACAACTGTCACTAACTGTCTAGTTAAAGTGCTTACTGCAAAGCTGAGAGGGGGTAATTGTAATCTGTGTACAAGTCGTAACCATCCTTTGAGAGATGTCCTTGAATCACAAAACTTTGCAACAGGATTATGCAGGATTAGGCCAGTGTGCCTTTGGTTTGGACTGGATAAATCTATTTACTCATGGTCAGCAGATCTGAAGGAGTGTTTTAGCAGTTAGGGGAACGCAGAATGCTGCAGTTCATTTCCAATGAGCTTAACTGAACCTAAATAGCAGTCTATTTTCATTTACATTTGAATCCACTCTGACTATGAATGATAAGCAGAGCTCTAAACTGTGTTGTGTGTGCTTTTCATGCCCTAAGGTAAAAGTAAGAAGCGAGACCACTGTAAGAACACTCAGCTGTACCCACTGAGCGAGACTCAGTATTGTCCCTGCAATAAGTATAATGCCCAGCCGGTGGGGAACTGGTCAGACTGCATCCTGCCTGAGGGAGGCCGTGTGGAGGGCCTTCTGGGAATGAAAGTGCAAGGTGATATCAAGGAGTGTGGTCAGGGTTACCGATACCAGGCCATGGTGTGCTACGATCAGGACAACCGGCTAGTGGAGACCTCCCGGTGCAACAGTCATGGTGAGATATGAAGATATGCTTACTGAATGCTTACATCCACCACAGGTTACAAAATATACAATAATCATAAAAAGTTATCTTTAATATGAAAATTTTAACTTAGAACAAAGCAATTAAATATCTCTAGCTATAGTATCCAAGTAAAGGGGCTTTTAATTAGTATTTGTCCTGGTCAGAGGTAAAAAATGAAAAGCTTTAATTCCACTGCACACCACTGCGTTTCTTCATGTAGTGTCATGTATCAGAGTGGTGCTACAGAATTGCGACAGGGAGAGCTATAAACCGCTAGTTTTAAGTTCATTTTTACACTCATATAAACTGAATTAAATAAAGCATTCCACTTCACTTATCACGCTTGCCATCCGTTTACTACCTCTTCACAAACTGGCTGTTTTCCAGCTGAAAAAGACCTGGCTACAATCTGAAAAAGACCTGGCTAGTCCCAATTAGCATATGTCAGAGTAAGTAAAAGACTGGCTGCCTTTCTGTGTGTAAATTTCAAGCCCCATGTGATCTACTGTGATCTTTATTTGGCTTTAATTTAAACTAATCCTGCATGGTGCTGAGTGCCGGTACATGTCAATGCACGTGTCAATGTGCTGGTGTGTGTTCCTCCATTAAAACAGCAGTTTCTAATTTTTGGGCACTGCACGAAGCAAAGCAGCATGCCATTCTGCAGTGGCCTATAGCTGGTCTATACCTTATTATTGCAGACCTAATGATATTCATTCAGTGAGTCTTCCATTCAGATGCTCCTGAAGGCTTGCTGAACTGAATCACATGTTTTAAATTAGACTTAGTTTGTAAGTGATTAACAATCGGGGAACGTAAGATACTGTTGTCAACAAAGTATGTTGCTTTTTTTATGACTACTGACATAAACCTATATAGGCATTCATAAAGGCTTATCAGTTGTAATAACACTTATTGAGGTGAAATTACATAATTAACATTACATAACATAAATTACATAATATCAACTCGATGCTTGTTGGAATAAGCCGTTATGAATGTTTATGTATGTCAGTCGTCATATAATGCTGTAGTTGCAAGGTAGCCTTACGAATGTCAAGTCAAGTCAAGTAGTTTTTTATTGTCATTTCAACCATATACAGTGGTGTACAGTACACAGTGAAACGAAACAGCGTTCCTCCAGGACCAAGGTGCTACATAGAACAATAAATACAATAGATACACAAGACAATTTACAATATACAAAACAGCAAACAATAAATACAGGGAGGGAGCAATAAAGTACAGTTATGTCCATTTTTTTTAAGATGAACATTGTTTTTAGCAGCAGTTATGTCAATATTTGGTATAAGTGTAAACATTTTACTCCTTAAAATGTTTCCCTTCAATAAAGTATGACCAGTGTGTCAACTTCTCGTACTTTTGGTCTTGGCTTTGTCACAGCTGAGAAATGCAGTTAATACTAGAATTCAGTCAATCAGACAAAGTTCCTCAGAACTGATGCTTATTGGCTGCCCATTTTCCCCCATTATGCTTTAGCAAACAAAAACATTGCTAGACCAATTTGTGCGTACTCTCCATGATCAATTTCCTTCATTTGGTCCATCTCAACGGGAGACAGGAAAGCACTTGCCTCATTGTGTGCGCTTAGTATCCACTGATGGGAAATTCAATAGAAGCGAATCAATGTGAAAAGCGAGAGCCCTGCTGCATCATTCACAGCCTAAATCTGTCAAGGCGTCTCCAACCGAGCCAAATTACCATTCTACTATATGCAGCGTGGAACCCAGGAAAGAGAATTGGGAATCAGTGTTTGGGTATCTAAGATTGTACCATGGAAATACACAGGGCTGCCTCAAAGTCTAGTGGATGACGGAGCAATCTGATGGGGTTTTGGGGGAGATGGCGGATACCGGTGACGTTAAGTCTCCTTCTTTTTATGAGTCACAGTCAGGTTTGATTTCTTCGCTCTCATCTGGATGGTGTAATCCCAGCGTGAAGCCTATGAGAGGCTCAGAGACTCAGCGTCCTGAGCCTGGAGTCGTGCTGCTGGAGACAGCTCTTCTTTTTTCCCTCCCCCCCCTTTCTCCGTCTCTCAGTGCATCATCTAAGCTGCTCTATCTACCTCATCACTCCAGTCTGAACCCACAGTCTTCACCACGTGAAGCACGGCTGCCATTTCAGGAGCTGGACTGACATGCTGCCTCAGGCAGTCTGCAGGGGGTCGAATTTGTGGAGCTTTACAGCCTATGAAAGAAAACCTTTAGGCGAGCAGTAATCTGTGCTTGCTGACTTCGGAATCATGTGTAATGCTGATATGAAATTCAATAATGTAGAATTTCCCCCAAAGAAACTTGATAAATTCTTTTTGCAGATCTTATTATGTTCTGTATTTTCAAAAGACGTTCCTCAAAGAAGATGAGTGCACCGAAACTGCAAGGCATGAAAGTAGCAGCGATGGGTTGAACTATATTGACTTTATCTTAAACCATCACCATGGTTACTTACATGCCTGAGACGTTTCCCATGCCCTGCGGAAAGGCTGAATATGATCTGTAATTGCTTAATCCAGATAAGAGTGATGATACTGAGAAGCATGAGAAAGATCAATCTCTGAATTCTAATATGTCTTTCTCATCCTTATTAGTGGAAGATTGCTTTTTTCCTAGAAGCAAAGATTAAAACTTAAGCTCTTTTAAGTCCTTTAGCCACAATGTAGTGTCTAAAGATGTAGTGACTAAAGAATTCCTCTCAAAATCCTGTCTAAGGTATTCTTGAAAAGGCCCATGTCATTGAAAACCCATCTTGGAAATAAAAGTATAGTATACGTTAGCAAATGCATGTTTGAATATGCAACATAATTCCCCAGTACATACAGTCCATATATGTAAATATTCTTTCATTTAATTCATCCTCTAATCTGCTTATCCTTTTCGGTCACGGGGGCGGGGGGTGCTGGAGCCTATGCCAGCACTTATTGGGCAGGAAACACCCTGGACAGGCTGCTGGTCCAATGTAGGGGGTCCACACAGACATACACCTTCACACACCCATTCACACCTAGGGGACAATTTAGCATCTTCACTTAGCCTGACAGCATGTCGTTGGACTGTGGGAGGAAACTGGAACACCTAGAGGAAACCCACACAGACAACGGGATAACATACAAGCTCCACCCTGGACGCCCTAGCCCGGAATTAAACCCAGCTTTCTTGCTGTGAGGCTATGGTGCTACGCACTGCGCCACTGTGCCATTCATATATGGAAATACCGCAGCTAAAAACAATTTTTGGCTTCATTAAATCAGTGTGAAAATGTCAATTTAATGTTCTTCTAATTACTCTACAGTCAAAAATGTGCAACACTCCTCCAACAGAGTTTGAGCTAGAACCACAAAACTGTTCAAGATCGTAGAGCAATCTTTGCAAAACCCCAATGCAGTTATTTCCAGCCATACCAAACCAGACCATACCAGAACTGGGAAAGACCAACATACTCCAAAGCTGAAAGCCAAATTACCATTTCAAACACATAATTTGTTTTGACCTGTTCTGTCTACTGTGCTTGCACAGATCTCAAAAATGGGGGGAAGGGGGGTCCATGCTAGCCCCACAATATCATCAACACTTTTCTGTTCACGTCATAGCCAGCAAGCTGGTTAGACTTATTCCGTAAACGGATGCCACATTAAGTGTTACGAGCATCTCCACCCATATTCCAACCAGTGAGTGGTCTCATCATTTATACCATCTCTATAGCCACCAAACGCCTGAACAACAAGCTGGAATACTATGTCAACTTTGTAGCACCATCATAGCAACTACCTGGAATTACGTGATTTAAATCTAATTAAGTCATCAAAAACAATCAACAATGTTCTGCTACTTCTCTTACTTCTGAAGTGTCATTTGTCAAGCCAGTGTGTTCAGATATGTTTCCATTCTTGCTATTTGTATCTGTCATGACAAAACAGAGTTGTTACATATATCCACCTTTTTAGTCTACATCAGTTAAGCTCCGCCCATTTACATTGAAGTTATCCTTAATTTTTGAGTGAAGCCAAATACTGGGCAATGATTAAGGACAAAGAACACATACATTCTATATATATATATATATATATATATATATATGTGTGTGTGTGTGTGTGTGTGTGTGTGTGTGTGTGTGTGTGTGGCACAGTAGCAAAAATAGCCTGTTTAATTAAAAAGCACAGTGAGAGGCGGGAAGGTACTATTTTAGACAAACTGCTCAATCCTGTGTTGCAAATATACAAGCCATTTTTATGTATACTTATTTTTGTAGACTTGACACTTAAGCTGAAAACAGTGACAGTAAAGAGAGAAGACATAAGAGATCTCAGCTCAGAACAACAAATACATATACAGAACAAATAAAAAAGATGTGGAGTCACCAGCAAGTGGCTTGCGTAACAGATTTATGAAAGCCCCAGTAGCTGGTGTCCTAGAACTGAAGTACATAATCTGTTTTGTGACAGTTATTTCAGGAAAAGAAGCTACAAATTGGATCTCTTGCTGTTTTATCTGAGATGTTTTGACTGGCCTCATCTGCTTGTGTAGGTTACATTGAAGAAGCCTGTATCATTCCCTGTCCATCTGACTGCAAACTCAGTGAATGGTCAAACTGGTCACGCTGCAGCAAGTCCTGTGGAAGTGGGGTCAAGGTGCGCTCCAAGTGGCTTAGAGAGAAGCCCTACAATGGTGGTCGACCATGTCCCAAACTGGACCACGTTAATCAGGTGAGCTGGTGACTTTGAACTCACCTGCGTTTGTTCACCACCTGGAGGTAAGGAAGGTCCTTGGTCCGTTTTAATGTTTAATTACATTACCAGGGTATCGTGAATATTTCATTACAGGACCAAACTGAATTCTATTTCTGTTTAATGCACAGCAAGGGATGTACTATTATGTATGGATCATGTTTAATTAACACAAACGTTAAACATTAATCTTAGAACATGTTTATTTAATGTTTTATTTAGTACAAGAGATGAAATTTGGACTTTATCTAACAGTTAATCTCAGTAAATGAGTAAATGAATTGGGCCACTAAGATGGGTCTGGCCATTGAGGTGATCTTTGTTAACGGTCTCCTTTTTTTTCCCCCTCTATTCATCTTCTGGTCATGGAACTCACGCCATAGGCTCAGGTGGGCAATGCACACTTTTTAAGGAAAGCTGCTTGCTTTGGCAGTGTTAAACATAGATCTCATACTGGTCGATCAATGCATAATCAAATGCATGTGCTATTTCAACAGGTGTATGAGGTTGTACCATGTCAAAGTGACTGTGGCCAATATGTTTGGGTGGCTGAACCTTGGAGTGTGTGGAAGGTCAGCAATGTGGATCTGAAGGAGAACTGTGGGGAGGGAGTGCAGACCAGGAAAGTTAGGTATGATAAAAAAATATGTATGTCATGATTACAGTTATGAATTTATGCTGCTGTACTATTTTACTGTGTTAGGTATTATGTATGTATGTTTATATGAGATATTGCCTGTATTATTTATTTAAGTTGTTGTATTTAAGTTATTTAAGTTGTCACTGTTGCAACCTCCACTGGCCTTGATCATGTGGCTATACACTCATCATCGAAAGAATAGTTGCACAAATAGTTGCACCCAGAAGGAATCAATGGACAAGAATAAAACTTGGTGGGTAGGTTTGACATTGTGAGACATGCATGCGACGTTAGCATGGGCCCTATCGCTGTACCTGATCGACCCAACAGCCATGATTGCGAACATTCAGTGAGTAGTGATGCCCTCCATGAGTCGTGCTGTTAGTGCCAGCATCACTGGCAGATGGCTGTTGATACAGGACTACATGCATGTAGACCGTTACAAACACTGCCCTTAACACCATGTCAACTTCGCTAAAAACTGCAATGGTGTCATGCCAGGCTGTCATAATGACAGGGGTTCGTCTTCACTGATGAATCCCACGTTTGTCTTGGTGGAGATGACAAACGAATCTGTGTGTGGAGGCACCGTGGTCATTGCCAAAATGAACGGCTTGATGTCACGCATCACGGAAGGCCTGGTGTCACTCCACCTCCACCCCTACAGCAAAATCTGCAGGAACTGTGTGAGAATATTCAAGATGCATGGGATGGATTATCACGGGACACCATTAGGAACCATTACAACAAAAAAGATTGTACTTCTGTGTAGCTCAGTAAATATTGCCCATATCAGTCTAAATTTATCATCATTTATTGTTCCTGGCAACCTTTATCTTCATTCCCAATAGCATTTCAATCCGACAATTCCTTCTGGGTGCAACCCTTCTGTTGATGATGAAAGTAGATGATTAAGAGTGGCACATATAGGTTCAAATTGCAAGAAAATGTGGTCAGGCTTTACCCTAAAATGGTTATATATTCTTTGTAGGTGCATGCAAAACACAATTGATGGTCCCTCAGACCCTGTGGAGGACTATCTTTGTGACCCAGAGGAGATGCCTCTTGGAGCCAGAGAAAGCAAGCTGCCCTGTCCAGAAGACTGTGTCCTTTCTGACTGGAGCCCCTGGAGTCGATGCCCACTGGTGAGAAAATGGCCAAGTCTGGTGAATTGACTGGGAGCTTATTTTACAATTCTTCTTAACACTATTGGTCCCATTTTGACACCGCAGCCTCCTCCTCTCCCCAATGGCATTTTAATATATGTATCTGAACCCAAGGCTCACATTCAGCACAGCATGGTGTGTAATATGAAAGTGGGTTCTGCCCTTCTTCAAAGCTCCGGTGAGCACAGAGCTCTTTCAACCCCAGAAACCTCAGTCTGACACCTCTAATGTGAAGTGACTGGTCGGTAGGAGGCCCTGACTCCTCTTCCCCCACCGATTTTCCTTTCTCCTGTTGAGAGGGTTGTGCAACACAGCATGTTTTTCAGAGCCGCTCACAGGCTCGCCTCATACCGATTTAAAGTCATGCCATTCGGACTCAGCAGGGCCCCAGCAGCAATCGAATAAAAAGAGGGGTTGGGCAGATATAGGTAGATT
Source organism: Semaprochilodus insignis (assembly GCA_034552555.1). NCBI lineage: Eukaryota > Metazoa > Chordata > Actinopteri > Characiformes > Prochilodontidae > Semaprochilodus > Semaprochilodus insignis. The sequence continues at coordinate 31,628,352 of CM067475.1, forward strand.
CTACTTGGGTGGCTTGCAGTCACTGTTATAAATAGCTTGTGGTGACTTGGGTTGGTTTAAAAGTGGACATTATGGAGGCTTCTTTGATGGGGAATGGCTATTTTGTCACATTAAATGTGATTCCCAGATGCTCTGCCAAAGAGCAGGAAAGGTTGTTAATAACCATGCATAGAGAAAGTGCCCCTGCAGAAGAAATGGCAGGAAAAAGCAGAGCCCCCAAATGAATGTCTTGACATGAGAATTTCTTTTCTTGGAAAAGGTTGGCCGTTCTTCAAACAGTAAGACATTTTTTTTTTCCGCATCGAAAATCATTCTACTGGAAACCTTCTGACAGTCTTCAGCAGATACTTTTTCCCCCTCTTTCCTGATGTTTAATTAAAGTTAGGGTCACTGAGAGTTTTCTGCTTCTTTCAGCCGTGCAATCCGAATAACACACGAGAAAGGACAGCCAGCCCTATCCGGCAACCCGGTGAATCAAAGCAGTGTCCACCCACAACTGAGCGAGAGCCTTGCACTCTCAATACCAACTGCTTTCACTACTCCTACAACATTACAGGTACAGTTAGCATTTAACAATGTGCTGGTTTATTTATTTATTTATTTTTTACTGACCTATATGACTCCAAATAAATTTTTTAACTGCTTAAAATATATGGTTATAAAAGATATTACAGATTTGTGTGAGTGTGTGTGTGTGAGAGTGAGAGAGGGAGATTTGAAAAAATGCATAAGCTAATATAGTGAGAGACTACATGCTTACTGCTCAGATAAATGGCTTTACATGTCAAGACTTTTGCACAGTACTGTGTATCAGAGGATTAGAGTTGTACTATTATCTCTTATTGTGTTTTCAGACTGGAGCACATGCCAGCTTAGTGAACGAGCTGTATGTGGCAGTGGCATTAAGACACGCATGCTGGACTGTGTGCGCAGTGACGGCAAGTCTGTGGATCTCAAGTTCTGTGCAGAGGTATGAAACCACCCTCAGCAGATGAATTGTACTACTATTATGTCAGTCACTTGACCATATGAATCTCTTTGTTTTAGCTTAACCTGGAGAGGAAATGGCAGATGAATGCTTCTTGCGTGGTCGAGTGTCCCATCAACTGTCAGCTGTCTGACTGGTCCCCGTGGTCTGAGTGCACTCACAGTTGTGGGCTGGCAGGTACAATAACACCTCCAAGATGTGCTATCAATACAAAAGGCTGGTGCCTCTTTAGACTGACATAGACACACTGATTAGATGGTTTCAGACAAAAGTAGTCAGAATTGGCAGGTAATATTAATTATCCACTGTGGATGATATCAGAAGCTTAAGGTGGTGAGATTTGTGATGTGTGAAAATGTGATGTCAGCTAATATGACGGGTTTCTCAGTTGTTAGTTTTTCAGAGGATTGCTCAGAGCTCTTAGTTGTCTTTTAGAATACCATCAGCAAAGTAATGGCTGAAACCAGAGACATTTTATGACACGAGAGCGATTATGTTATCGTCCAAAAGCAGCATTTGAGAGGAGGATAATAATGTCCTTGTGTGTAATTCCATCGGCTCAGACAATTGATTGGGGTCCATTATGTCTGTGCACTTGGGGCCCATGGAACCACTCCACTGCAGGAAGCTGCAGGGCTGGCGGGCAACTGTAGCCCTAGCAAACACTCCTGCTACAGAATGCTCGCATTGGCCTGAGCTATTGTGGCAACCTTAATCTCTCCTCAGGCAGGGGAGATTTTCATGAAACTAGTCAAGCAGGTGAACCTTCATCTCTTAACGGGAGGAGTTTCAGCCTTTCCATCTCCCTGATAGAAGCTCCATTCACACAAAGGCGATAATGGCCAGCTTCAGAGACAAGCTCTGGAGAGGACAAGCATGACTTGTTTTGTTATCAAAACACAAATCAGAGAGCCAGGCACAGCGTGTCCAAAGGAGGTGCATAAATAATCGAAATAAATTCCTTTGTGAGTGTTCCTGTGCCAAGTGCTGCACGGCGACAGCTGGTGTTGGCTTCCCTGCCCAGTAGCCCCCTGGCCCCCCACTGTTTGCCCCTGAAATGCTTGGCACCCTGGCCACCTGCAGTGCAGGAGGAAACACAGCATAGCACTTAGCGTGAACTTACACTACAGAAAAAGCAAACTGATAGACACTTACACTGTCACCAAATCTGGAAAACCAAGACATTGCAAACACGATGTACAATACACATCATGGAGATGGGTGAGAGAACTGTTTGCGCTAGGCCTTCAAAACTCAGTCATAAAGCTCAGAGAAAACTCCCCATGATGATAATGCTAATTTCTGAGCCCCCTATGGGAATTCTAATAGTATGTTAGTACTAAGCTAACTTTAACTTTGCCATTTTTTCTATAGTCCCTCCGTCTTTACAGACATACGCAACTGGCATGGTTTCCTGGGTGGATGTGAGGAGTTCCCTCATTTTGTCTTGATAAGGGGATGAAATGTCTGGAGTTGATTCCATGTGTTAAATATGCGTTTGGTGGCCAGTCATTCATAATAAGAAGGGATACAGTGGCAGGCTCAGTAATACCAAAAGGCCTGGAATTGGAAGATCACAGAATTCTTTCCATGGTAAAGATAAACCCCTTCACAACATCTAGTCAGGTCAAGGACTGTCTAGAGAAACAGCCTGCCCAGTGTTATGCTTAGGGTTAGTGTTGTGTATAGGGTTGGGGTTAAGGTTTTAAGATCTCAAATGTTTTGGTTTCAGTTAGAATGTAAGAATAAACAGGAGTACTACCGCAATTCCTGCCGCGTTTAAATACAGCAATCAAAATGATACTATAATGCAAAAATCAACTTAAAGTTATGATATCACACCAGCACCTCCATGTCATACACGCTTACTTCCAGCTACAGGCCTCTCATCTCCCAGCTTCACTTAATTATTAAATTTTTGTTCTCCATATCACGAAAGTGCCAAATTGTGAACCCCGCATCAAGAATCAAATAATTTCATGAGCTGCATGCATTGTTAGTCCTAGTCCATGGTGCAGTTGAGGCACAAGACTGGTGAGCTGCTTGATTGGGGATGTTGGGAGAGCTTTCTCTGCAGGGACAGGCCTGTCACAGCAGCCTGTGGAGAAGATGAATTGGCAGCTCGTAAGACTTGCTGGAGGGCAGTGCGTCAGCACGGGACGCTCTGATCGTCTTCAACATTAAGGAGCATCACGATGCATGCTGTAGGGCCATGTGCACTCAGTCTCATTAAAAAAACAGCTCAGGAGATAATATCAGTTCCCGACCCACCGCAGCACAAGGAATTTCATTAGATGCAACATCTTTAAAGCGATATTATAAACATAGGCTAGTCACAGGCCAAGGCTGCTGGCGTAGCGGGCTAATTGGGCGTGCTGGACTGGGTGACCTTTGGATGCAAGCGCTGGGGGAAGATGTATGGTTGTGTGTCGACACAATGAGTGGAAGAAGTCGCCCTTTAGGGTTCTTACAGAAGTCGATTTTATTTCTGAGCCGAGCGCCGGTGGCCTCTACTCTGAGCTCAGCGGGGAGCCGAGCGCTTTGAAAACTGTGTCAGAGCACTGGCCCCTAAACCCAGTGAATCGTGTTAGATTTTATAACCAAGGCTATTCGGCGAAAGCCATGGCTCCTGCTTTCTGTCAGCTCCCCAGCACACGACTTCACATGCAGTGACTTTTATACTGTTTCATAGATTGTAGCGCTTCTACAGCCGATGCAACGGAACCCCCTGCCACAAAAGATAATTGTCAAGTAAGTGGTAGGTAAAAAAGAAAAGCTCATATATATTCCCCTGAGACAGTGACTAATCGCTACAGCTTAATTGCAAGTGTCCCTTGGGTTCCACTCTTAAACAGCGGGATGCATTTAGGATAAGAGCCTGCTCCCCTGCTTTCTCTCCCTCCTTTCGCAGCCGAATTGTAAAACAGTGGAGATGAATATTCAAGGCGCTTCCTGGTACTGGAGTCAGGCTTGAAAATGGCTCTGCTGATTAAGTTATTTCCAGGAGAACAGAACAATCAGAGTGATATTACTGTGAGACAAATGTTTGAGGTCACGCGCCATTTCGGAATCGGGTATCAAGTTATAGCATGTGGTAGCGCGTGTAATATGAAACACTTCCCTTACAGTAAAAAAGTCTTTTTTTCAAGGACTCTGAAGTGAGTCTGCTCGAGGGTGAATCTAAAAAAAGAGCTTGTAACAGGAGAACTACGCCTTGTACATTTATTTTTCAGTCTATGTCAATGCTGCGTAAAGGGAAGCTAAAGATTTTATTATTCCTAAAAAATCCTAGACAATAGACTACTAATTAGACTAATTAAACTAATTAGATAATAGTAATAGTGATTAGCCATGGAGTTCTCAGCAACAATGACAAGGAGAACTGAGGCGTGTTTATTTCTGAGTGTAATGGAGAAACTAAGGTCGTTAGCTCCAGTGATGGTTTAAGAAATATGACTGCAACAAAAATAACAATTAGAGAATTAATGTAGCTGCAGGTCTTGTGAGAAAGTGACTTTGCCTTTCTTTCTTTCTTTCTTTCTTTCTCTCACTTCATCTTACTGTCTATCTCTATCTCTTTTTCTATCTCTCCTGTCTTTTTTTTTTCACTGTTCCTCTCTCTTTTCTAAGGATGCCCAAAAGAGCCATTAGGGCAGTCATAAGTATATAAGCCTCAACTTAAGGTTAAGCTCACCGTAACACATGATATCCTGGCAAGTAACATGATCTAGTTGATATATCTTAAAATTTTTACATGTTTTAAGTGATTTTAGTAAGCCAGATTTTCTGACTATACTGACAATAATCTTGCTTATTTTAAGAAACCAAATTGTCTGCCAGTAAAGTGAGAAAAATGGCTTACTAAAATCACTTAAAGCAAGTAACAATGGCTGAAAATAAGTGAAATAGTCATATAATAAGCTTACAACAATCTCAAAATGAGAATTTTAAGATGTATTAACTAGATATAGGATCATTTAACTTGCAAAAATTTTGCAGTGTTGAGTTCCAAAATAACAAAAGTTGTTTTCCGTGAACCTTAGATCATAAGACAATTATGTCTTGACCTCAAGATAATAGTCTAGAAAGTTATATATGCCCTCCTGGCCTTGCTCTAAATTAGTCAACTTTGCTTGTCTAAGGTGGTAGTAACCAAAGGCCCCTGCAGATGGCGCTGCACTGGGACTATAAATACCTGCAGGGTGTGTGTTGGGGTTCATAGATTGAGAGGAGGTGGTACAGTGCAGTGAATGTCTCATTCGATGTGTGGAAAATGAATCACAAAGCAGATGTTAAGGATTGGCTAAAAGGAGTGACTGCATTTGGGCATGCCTAAAGCCATAGTGTGAAGAAAGCAGCTGAATCTGCAGGTGTAATTCTCTTCAGAATTGTGCCAGGGATGGCATCCACCAAATCTGGCCCAACTGCGCAATTCTTTGATGCAAGAGTGGCTGAACATTGATGTGTTCTACATCCAGAAACTTGTCCCGTACATGCCAAATCAAATCACAGCTGTTTTTGGTGTTTGTGGAGGTATTACATGCTATTAGGTGCGTTTCAGTCACAGGTGACTCATTTTTTAGTCCGGTGAGCTTATAATACATTGTACTGTGTGTCTCTGTACTGTTAATTACCTGACACTTATATGTTCTTTTTACATTTGCAGCGTTCTCTTATCCAGAGCGACTTACAATAGTGCACTTAGAGAATCTGTTCATGTCTAGCACAAATAGCTTAGTGTCTAAAAATATCCTTCAGCTACTGATAGATACAAAATGAAGTGCTGATACTGTCATAGAAGGATGACAGAAACGAGACCTTTCAAGTTCCCAGACATTTTAATAAGTTCAAGATTTGGCTTTATTTAAGGAGGCTTTTTGAGGAGATCTGGGTCTTTAGTTGCCATTTGAAGACAGCAAGGGTCTCTGCTCTTTACCAGTGAATGTTTCTTTTGGATGATGAACATTAACTGTCACGATCAAAGTTTTCATTCTTCCTGCTCTGTTGCCGTGCAGGGAAGCTGTGGAGGCGGAGGACGGTAATCCAGGCATCTCAGGGTGATGGTCGGCCGTGTCCCTCTCAGCTGGAGCAGTGGAAGCCGTGCCCCGTTAAGCCCTGCTACAGCTGGAGATACAGCGCCTGGTCTCCGTGCAAAGCTGAGGTCAGTCTACGCTCCAGCTTGCTGCATTTTGCCGCAGGCGTGCTGTTAATTCCCTGTTTTTTGATGTGCTTAATAATTGTTCAGTGTCCGACTGCGCTTCAACTTCTTTGTGTAGAGCAGTCTTTAGGCTCCCTGGCTCTCTTTGCCTCATTCTTCTATTTTTCCTTCTCTTTTTCTGTTTTCCTGTTTTGCATTTGTACTGTCATTTGTACTGTTGTCATGTGTCTAGTTTGCCGGGCTCATCGGGGGGTTTAATTAAAGACAAGTGGCAGAAGACACAGCTATCCCCCCCAGCACTCTCACTCACCCGCGGACTTTGTATTGGTTTCTCTCTCTGTCTCTCTGTCTCTCTGCCACTTCTCTCTCTCTCTGCCCTCTATTGTCTCCCAGCTCGGTGCCACACGCCCCTGTCACAGTGCTGGCTCTGAGGACTGGAGTGAGGCAGTATTGTAGTGACTCCCTCCTTTGTTCACCACTGCCTGGCTCTAAGCCGTGCTTTCTTGACAGCGAAGCTCAGGGCTTGCTGATCTCGGTTGTGTCTCATGCTTTGAAAGATTTTGGGTGGATATGGGGGGAAAAAGAGTGATGCTGAGAGTTGACAGATTGAAAAAAATGATGCTGAGAGTTGACAGATTGAAATGCATGTCAGACACTGAGCATCACACTCTGCAGTGCAGGTTTTGGAGGATGTGCTGTTTGGGCCCCATATAGGCTATGTTCACGTTACAAGGCTAAATTGGCAGAAATTCCATTTTCATTGACTTAATATGACACAAATGTGAATTTTTTAGAACTTTTGAAATGTTCAGGTGGTGCAGTGGGTAGTGCTGTTGCCTCACAACAAGAAGGTCCGGGGTTTGATTCCCAGCTGGGCCATCTGGGGTCCTTCCTATGTGGAGTTTACATGTTCTCTCTGTGACTGTGTGGTTTTCCTACCACAGTCCAAAGAGTCAGGTGAATAGGAGATGCTGAATTGCCCCCTAGGTGTGAATGTGTATGTCTGTGGTTTCTGCCCTGCGATGGACTTTCCTGCCTTCTGCCCACTGAATGCTGGGATAGGCTCCAGCGCCCCACCAAAACCGAGAAGGATAAAGGGCCATAGATTGGACACATATCCAGGTTGTGCCCATGAGACCTCAGTGAGAACAGTCAGATGTTTTTTTTTTTTTTTTACATGCTGCATGTGCCATCATTTAGCATTAACATGGCAACAATGCCTAACCTGAAGTTAGCACCAGTAAACCGGGCAAAAACAAAGCATCTGATGCATCTGACTTTTCTGCCTTCTTCTATAATCATGAACAGCTGAACACAATGCATTTTTGAGATCCTGCTGATGTGGGTTCAGGCCAGTTTTTTCATATTCAGTGAGGCACACAAAAGAGACTGAAAGGGTAACTCCACTGATTTTTCTATGTAATTAAACGGTTAAGATGTAAACAAAGCCATTCGGAGTGGTTTGGTATGAAATGTTCCATTCCAGATTACAATTGTTCACAGGAGTGGTCATGGGAACCAGATATCTGAAGAGTGTAATGCCTCTACAGTGCTGCCCTCAAAGGAAGTTATTCTGTGATATGGTTAAGAATATGCTGCCTGATGTTTGTTTGTATGATAGTGCCTAAAGTTTTGTCTCATAATGTATTTTGTACATTTATTTGAATCCATTCATGGAGTAAGAGTACATGCAGTTACAAGGCAAAATAGAAGAAGACTTACTTCTTTGGGGAAATCATTGACATTCAGTCCACCTTGGATGAATTATCACAGGACACCATTAGGAACCTCTACAACTCCATGCCGAGACGTCTGGCATGTTGTGTTAGCAAACATGGTGGCCCGACGGCGTACTGAGAGATGCTACTTCTGTATGTGTAGCTTAATAAATATTGGCCATATCAGTCTAAGTGTATCATCATTTATTGTTCCTGCTAACCTTTATCTTCCTTCCCAATAGCACGGCAATCCCACACTTCCTTCTGGGTGAAACTACATTTTAGATGATGAGTGTAAAGCTCAGAGGACACGTGTGGGTTCACTGGTGGTTTTGGATAGTAAAAAAAAATGGTGATATCTGTGTTGTAGACATGACAACCCCTCCCAGATAGCATGCAGATGTGGGCCACACCTGGCAGAGATACAGCATTGCTGGCCTGTGGTCGGAACTGGCAATCTGCATGTGAACCAGAGGTGGCCCACATATTTAAAACATGCATTTGGCTGTCCCAAAACAGATCTGGTCCACTTCTAGCACAGATGCAGCAGAGTTGCCTACTTTCGCCTGATGCGCGGCCCTAATCTGGTGCAGACGTGGCCCACATCCTGCAACCAGGAGTGGTCCGCCCAAGTGCCATCAATCTGTGTGGCAAGTGGGCCAGATGAAAATGGGGAACAACAGTTTTGCTTTTTGGGTTTAGTCTATAAAGTTTCTCTACAATCAAGCATTTCACGTCCAACCACTCTGAATGATTTTATTTACATCTCATGGATTGAATTACTGGAATAATATAAGGCTCCCCGTGTGGAGAGTCCTCAGTATGCTTAACATGTTTGTGAGTAAGCCACAAGCCCCATTCATGAGGTTACAGCTAAACAGAGAAGAGAGAAGCATATAATATGTTGTTTATGTACATGGTGTATGTGCAGGGTGCTCGATGTGGAGAGGGCCTGCGCTTCAGAAACGTGTCCTGCTTCGTTTCGGATGGCTCTGGGACAGCTGAGGGCAGTCTGGTGGATGAGGAGCTGTGTGGAGACTTGGAACAGACGGTGGATGGAGATAAACAGATCACTCTGGAGGAGTCCTGCACAGTGCCCTGTCCAGGTAACCCCAACCACACACTCAGATAGGCATACGTGCAGTGTGTTAAGCGTGTGCAGTGTATTTCAGTGCTATAATGAGTTTTCATTGTTTCTGGGGACCCCATTGACTTAACACCCAGAAGTCGCATTGATCGCCAGCCATAGTGAAAGCAAGTTAACAACAGAAATTCTGTCAAACGTGTGGATTTAAACTTTTAACCGATACCACATTTTATATTTATTATTGTGAGTTTATGTGTTTGAATTCTAAATTCAGTCTGTTCAGGTACTGTTTTGAGGTTCATAGGTTGTGTTCAGACTGCAGGCAAATCTGGGTTTGTTCTCTAATCAGATCTTTAGGGACGACTGTCCACCCTGTTATTGGCAGGTGATAAGCTCAGAATTGTGTGTCCAGGCATCACCAATCTATCTGCACAGTCAGCTGTGTATGTAGCGAATCCCAGCACTTTCTTCACTCTGGGTTTAACATAGTTGTTGTTTGTCACATTGCAAATGATGCAAGAGACACTTCTGATAGACACTGTCTCTCTTTTTCTCTTTCGTTCTTGCTCTTGTTCTCTCACTTCTCTTTCTGTCTCATCTCACTCTCTCTCATTTTTTCTCTTTCTTTTCATTTCTTTTCTCATTCTGTTTCTTTGTTTCTGCCTTTCTTCTTTTAATCTCTCTGTCACTGTCAGTCTGTCTGTTTGTCTGTCTTTCTCTGTCTTTCTCCATCTTTTTCTCTCTCTCTCTGTCTCTGTCTTTGTCTCTCTCACTCATCTTCCTTCTTTTTTTCAGTCTCTCTGTCACTGTCAGTCTGCCTTTCTCTGTCTTTTCTCCATCTTTTTTTCTTTCTGCCTGTCTGTCTCTCTCTCTCTCTCTCTCTGTCTTTGTCTCTCTCACTCATCTTTATTTCTTGCTCTCATTCTGTTGCTCATCTTTCTTCCTTGCTTCTTTCAGTCTCTCTGTCACTGACAGTCTGTCTGTCTGTCTCTGTCTCTCTCTCTCTCTCTGTCTTTCTTTCTCTCACTCATCTTTCTTTCTTGCTCTCATTCTCTCACTCACCTTTCGCCCTTTCTTCTTTCAGTCTCTCTGTCACTGTCACTCTGTCTTTCTCCACCCTTTTTTCTGTCTCTCTCTGTCTTGATCTCTCTCACTCATCTTTTTTTTTATCTATCTCACTAATTTTCTCTGTCTCTCCCTCTCTTTTTCTGTGATCTGACCACAGACTGGCTTGTATCTGTTTAAATCTGATTCCCATTTCAGGCCCGATGTTTTGCTGTTTGAACTATCAGAAATCAGTTTGGTTATGCCAGAATCAGATTTGGCTGGCAGTTGGAACAGGTGCTCCTCTGTTTTATGCATAAGCTAGTGCATAACTAATGCATGAGCATCACTCTCAATAACTGCACACTTTTGATTTACTGTATTTTGCCACCGATCTACATGCAGTTGTCACTCTAGTGTCTGTTCTTCTGTAGATGCGAGTTTAGCTCCTGTTCTATTCTGTAAACTGAATGAACACATAGACCTCTGAAACTGAGGAGAGTGTCACAGAGCCTTTCTTAGGCTAGAGCTACTATAGACATATGCTTTTAAATCACCCTCTGTCTGGTTTAGCACCGCTATAAGGGAGAGTGACGTTTATGAAGTGGAGTAGACGCAGGTTCCCCAGGACCCCAGGACACTGTTCTTTTCACCAGTTATCACAGTCATGCGTTTCACTCAGAGCGTCAGGGTTTACTGGGGTTCCTGTAAATTCTCTACAAGGCCTCGCTTACTCCTCCGAGTCTCGGTGTGCTGTTTTATCATGCTGCAGACCTGATATCTATTCTGTTTGCTCTCGCCGTGTGAGAAGCTTCTGGAAGTTATATTGACTTGTTTTAGTGGGACACCCGCACACAGCTCTGTCTCAGTTGGGACACGCTCCAGAGTGAACATGGAAAATAGAATTCTGATATTTATGAACATTAATACATAGACCTCCCCCTGCCTGTTTCTCCTTCTCTCCTGCTCTCGTTCTCTCATTCTTCTCTTTCTATCTCACTGTCTGTCTCTCTTACTGTCTCTCTCTCTCGCTCTCTCTCCCTCTCTATCTTTCTGTCTCTCTCTTTTTCCCTTTCTTTCTGTCTCTCTCTTCTTGCTCTCATTCTCTTGCTCATCTTTCTCTCTTTCTTCTTTCAGTCTCTCTCTGACAGTTTGCCCCTTTCTCTCTGTCCCTTTCTCCATCTTGTCTCTCACGCATCTTCCTACATCTCTGTCTCTCTCTCTCTCTCTCTCTTTCTCTGTCTTTCTTTCACTCATGTTTCTCACAGTTTTTTTCTTTCTTTTCCTCTTTCTCTCACTCTTTCTCTCTTTCTCTAACTCTCTGTCTCTCTTTGACATTTTTCCCTTTCTCAGTCTCTATTTTTCTTTATTGCTGTCACTCTATCACACGTCTTTCTCCTTTTCTTCTTTCTGTCTCTCACTGTCAGTCTGTTTGTATGTCTCTTCCTCCATCTTTTCTGTCTCACTCTCTCTTTTTATGCTTTATTTCTCTTTCTTTGTCTTCTCTTTCCTTCTCTCTTTGTATCTTTCTCTCATCTTTCTCCCCCTTTTCTCTGCCTCTCTCTTGTTTCTTTCTCTCTCTTTCTCTTTTTCTCATGCTCTTTCTCTCCCTCCCTTTCTTTTTTCTAGCTCTCTGTCTCTGTCTCCCTCTCTCTCTCTCTCTGTCTCTGTCTCATCTTTCTCCCCTATCTCTCTCTCTTTCTCTTTTGTCTTTCCCATTATCTCTTTCCCTTTCTCTCTTCTCTCTCTCTTTCTCTCCTCTCTCTCTCTCTCTCTCTGTATAAATTGTGGTAATTATGCTGGAATGTACGGAAACATTTGTGTTTTTTTACTCTGGATTTTTTCAGGCACGGTCGGCGCGTGTGAGTGACAGATTTATCCCCGTGTTTTGACGTGTTCTGTGTAGCTGAGGCAGAGAGTTGTGACACAGGTTTTTTTTGCAGCAGTGGATATGACAGTAATGATTCACCAGCATTCGTGTGTGTCTGTGCATGTAAGGGAGGAGGAGAGACGAAGAAAGAAACACTGAATATTTGTGGTGTGTTGCCAATTAGACGAGACCAATGACACTCTCCCTGCACCTGTGCTCTGTGGACAGAGTCGTTACTGAGTTCTACTATCCATCACAGGCTGTGGGCTTTGACCTTTATGTGGACAAAATATTATAATGTGGTGAATTTGGTTCAAATATACTGAAGAAAACATTAATTCACTCGTGATGTGATGTGGTTAAACACTGGTCTGCAGTTACTTATTTAATATTTTGGCCACACTTAGAGACAATAGAGCGTTATTAAATAATAATAATGCTCGTATTACAGGTGCCATAGAAGGCATTTATTTAGCAGTTTAAATTCCTCTCTGTTGTCTACATAGAAAGTGTGTGCCTTGGGTCAGGGGATTAGACCCCATAATTCGTCACTTCATTGAAACGGGCCATTTTCACAGAGCTCTGCTCTGATTAGGTGGTTTACCGTGAGACACCACAATGATTACATTGTAACATGTCCAAATAGACACAGACAGGAAAATACAATGAGCCTCCATGTAAGTAAGCTCGGTCCTCATACTGTTTAGTTAGCTATGCTTATTACTGGGAGCTTGCTAGTAGCTAACGTTACCTATGCTAGCTACTCGCTTTACATATGGACATCACCACAAAGTAAATTAACGTTGTTCCTCACTATGAAACTCTCATACACTAATACAATCACACAGCGTGGCTGCTTCTTACAGGTTGTGATCGTGGTTGTGACATAGGCATAGGAACCAGGTGGGATAGGTGGGCGTCCCTCCCAATATTGGAAATATTTGCATTTGTCCCACTTTAAAATTACAGCACGGGAGTAAAAGAGCAGTACATTTGATCTTAAAAGCAACACCAGCATTGAAGACGGTCAATAAATAGTGCAACAATGGCTAATTATAGCTACAAAAACAGCTTGTGTATAACGTCTTAGATTGTTTGGGCAGTTACCATTCACAATAACTATGCTTAAGTCGTCTAAATCCACTTTGCAGGCAACGTCAGGCAAAGTTACTTCCTGGCCGCATCCCTAACTGCATACTGTCACACTGACACACCACCTTTAGAAGTGCTGTAAATTGTGTAGGATGTAAAGCTCCAGAGTGTGCTGTTTGGGACACAGCCTCACTGTCTAACATTAATGTTACTATTGTCTTAGTCTTGTAAGGCTAGAACTTTTTAGTCTTAATCTTAAATGGCACCAAAAAAAGACTATCCCAGGCCACAACGATGGCTTTTTAAAAGATCAGCATTAGCTAAAATATAACCCAGTTGTGGGCTGGAGGTTAGGAAACCAGCCTTGTGACCTGAGGGTGAACCGACAGGAGATGATTGAAGTGCCCTTGAGCCAACATAACCCCCAGCTGCTCCCTGGGTGCCACGGATAGGGCTGTCCACAGCTCTGGGCATGTGTGCTCACTGCCCCCTAGTGTGCATGTTCACTATTGTGTGTGTATGTGGTGTTTCATTTCATGGATGGGGCACAATTGGCGAATGGTTTTATATTCTAATTCTAGTTCTAATTCTAGTTCTAGGTCTAGAGATTTATAAACAGATTCTATAGACACACAAGGACAAGACCACTTCATAACTGGTCATTAACCAAGCTGAGTATTAGCTACAGTGATATCAGCCTATAGCTAGCTAATATTTCAGGGCATGGGGTGGGCTTTGATTCAAAGTAGCAAATGTGCCCCACCAGTGTCAAAGTCACTCCTACGCCCTTTGGGTTGGGATGCTAATAAAGATGCTCTCTTCAGGCTCTTTAGTGTCAAATGCTGAGTGAAGCCTGCACAGTATTGTCAGTTATATATGTATGTGCCACCATGCAGGCTTTTCGTACATTGGTTTACTACTACTACTTTTGAATAGTAGTGAATATGCATAAATGCCCACACACATGCACACACGCATGCACAAAGTGTGCATACCAATGATTCTTCTTCCACGACGCTACTGTGTCTGTATGGTTTGAATACTTATGCAAATACTCCAGGCGGCTACCCACGTGTGATATTTAGTTGAAGCCAGAAACAGGTAGCTAGCGATACCTTCAACCCCCCATCCCTTTACACATGGTCACACTCCACACCCCAAATCACGACTGTCCTCTCAGCCTCTCTGCCGCTAATGTGCACGTGTTCTGATAATCACAGCTGGGATTAGGGCTTTTGGAAGAGCCGCTGCTTTTTGATGAATTAATATGAGAGGTATTCGCCAGTCCGAGCGGCCGTTACAATAGGACAGTCTGACCTACTTTATGCTAATGAGCGATGGCTGAGCCCAGACTGACTCCATACACATGATGAAACCCGCAGCCAAGTGCAGGTGGAAAGCATTACCGCTAATACATTATGAAATTCAAGTCACGTTTCCGGAATAGCAATAGGACTTTTTATTTTTAACAGCTGCCTTAATATAAACAATTTTACAACATAGCTTTCATTAGTGAAGTCACTGAAGTCACTTTGTCTTTGGTATTTGATTTTGCTGCTGGGTAGGTGTGGCCCTTTCCTCACATAATCAGAGCTGCCATTTATGCCAATACTGTTGTCAAAATATGTATATTGTTTTTAAATTGTGTATTTTATTTTTTTATATGGAGAATGAATACATTCATCATCAAAAGAATTTTGCACCCCGAAGGAATCAGCTGACAGGAATGAGACTTGGTGGGTAGGTTTGACACTGTGAGACATGCAAATGATTCGAGTTTCATGCTCGGCCATGCGTGCGGTGTAAGCAAGGACTGGTCTTGTCACTGTACCTGACTGACCCAACAGCCACAATTGTGGACATTCAGCGAACAGTGACTGCAATTGTGTCATGCCAGACTGTCATGGAGTGGCTCAGAATAGCGATGAGTCATGTTCAGTGACGAGTCATGCTTTTGTCTTGGTGGAGACGACCAACAAATCTGTTTGTGGAGGAGCCGTGGTAAATGGTTTGTTGTCATGCGTCACGCGTCCAGAAGGCCTGATGTCGCTCCACCTCCACCTCTACTGCAAAATCTGCAGGAACTGTGTGAGAATCTTCAAGATGCATTGGATGGATTATCACAGGACACCATTAGGAACCTCTACAACTCCACGCTGAGACGTCTGGCATGTTGCATTAGCAAAGATGGTGAACCGACACAATACTGAGAGACACTACTTCTGTATGTGTAGCTCAATAAATATTGCCCATATCAGTCTAAATGTATCATCATTTATTGTTCCTGGTAACCTTTATCTTCTTTCCCAATAGCACTTCAATCACAGACGTCCTTCTGGGTGCAGCTGTTCTTTTGATGATGAGTGTATTTGAAAAGAAGTGATCATGTCATGTCATGAACTTTATGTTGTTCCCAAAATACTGTAAACTGTGATTAAAGTATTAAAATTTTGGTGCCTAGTTTACAGCATTTCAATCAAAATAGTATAAATACAGTTACTATTACAATATGACAAATGACCCCAAACTTTTAAATGACAGTGCTCTTTAAAGTGTTATTGGTTGGTATATATGTTGTATATAAATATGTAATTGAAATGTGTGTTTGGCAGGTGAGTGTTATTTGACGGACTGGACCTCGTGGAGCCCATGTCAGCTGAACTGTGTGGGAGGGGACGACCTGGGCTTTGGGTCAGTGCAGGTGCGCTCTCGGGCTGTGCTTGCTCAAGAACCAGAGAATCTTCTGCAGTGTCCAGAGCAGGAGTGGGAGGCCAGGCCATGCACAGGTGCAGTAACAGGAAATGACACAAAACACAGCTGTTTATTTTCCCAAATGATTGTGAAAAGAATGTAGTCTAACCCCTTAAACTCTAGGTGTCCCATAAACAGGTCACTCTTTACTCTCATGACTGTAACTGATATATAACTTACACCTTAGTTTCATAGTAGTTACTGAGTAACTGAGTGTGTAGTAGTTGGGTCATTCTATCATTGTGGTGGAAAACAGGGTACATTATTGAAGGGCAATTAAAGTGTAGATATTCACATGTTATTTTGAACAACCACAGTGAAGCTGTAACCCCACTGACCTTAACACCACTAACAAAATGACAACAATCTGAACTTTTCTAAAAGTCCACTGCCACTTTAGTTTGTAAGTCAAAATGTATGAAGACATTTGGATCTTTTTACTGAACATGAAGTGAATTTTGGTATATGAAAATATGAAATGTCAGAGTTAGAACTCATTACGTCCTTTAAAGGCCAAATAACATTACGTTAACCCCACTGGGACAAAAACTCAAGTTTTGTTTTTAATATGAAATATTTATATATTTAACCATTTTAAATGTCAAAGACCACAAATATAATGCATTTTTACTAATCAAACTTAAAAAGCAGGCATCAAAATTGTGGTTTCACATAAAAATAACACTTCAGGATCTGTATCACTTGTGTCTCTGCTGTAACCTGCTGTTGTTGATGCACGGCATCGACTAAAATACACACAAAAAAAAAATACTAAAAAAGGTTTCTTCTTCTTCTTCTTCTTTCAAGCTCATTTTCATCGCGTAAAATTGTGGGGCACCATTTACAGCCGCAATGGCACTATGACCCAGTTACTGAACAATAACTGGATAATAATTCTCCAGTTTAAGGGCTAGAGCTAAATCCTCCTTTCTTCTCTCACATCTCTACCAGACGGTCAGTGTTATGAGTATAAATGGATGACCGGTCCATGGAAAGCTTCATCTCGTCCAGTATGGTGCCAGCGATCGGATGGATTGAATGTTACAGGTGCGTCCTTCATCATATCTGCATACCTTTACCAATAGTTAGTATACACGATTGTGTGTAGGGTTTCTATCTACCAGTCATCTGCAAATTTTGAAATGGAAAAAGCAAAATGGATTTAAAATACAGATAAATATTGCAACATGATTTTTAATGCTTAGATTTTAAGCATTTTAATTTTAGAGTTAAAGCAGAAATATGAAAAAGTCGCATGTCACATGATTCTATTCCACCTTCCATCTTATTGCTTGACATGCAGTGTGGTGTGTACAAAGATGTGAACTGCTGTTATGCTTCCACCTAAACGATTCACTCACAACTCTATATTCCACACTAGCTAGTATAACACATTGGCAGTTCTCTTATCAGTTGGTTCAGGTGGCTGCTAACTGGATATAGTTGGATCTACAGTTGGTCCAGTCTTGGTATTTAGCTTTTCGAAGATTCCTTTTGACATTCCGGAATGCTGAATCCAAAGCTCGGTTGAAAGCGAGCAAAGAGCAGTTGTATTTGCATTCCTAGTTGCAGGGCGGAGTGAGGTTTGCTTCTTGCTTGAATTTCCTGCAGCAGCTACATACTGGTGCCATTTAAGAAGCCAACTTCAGCTTCATCAGGGTGGATGACATCAGGGTAGCACCGAGATTTCAGCCTTCATTAGGTGGGCCGGTGCTAGTCCTGCCCAGCGTCTCTGGGCTGCAGACCAGTGGGCCATTGAAAGGTGTCAAATGTCTGTGCCTTTCCATCCTGCTCGTTTCGATGTAGCTCCTAATCATGGTAGCCTAAATGTGTCTAATGTTTCTTTGCATAGCTATAGTGGTTGGAAATATGACTTAATTCTAAATTGCAAATGTTAGAATAAAAAATCCAGCTGTTGTATGTCTCTTCACAGTGTTTTTGTGAAATATACAATAGATATATACATATACACATGGCACTGATAACACTCGACCGCTGGAGTCAGGTGTATTTTTAACCAGCTAGCCGCAACCATTGCAAAATGCACTTGCAAACTGAAACAAAAAATTGCCGTACTGATTTTCTTCCTAGGGCAATCCGGATTGCAGTCTTTCTGTACATGCTGCACAGCACTGGAGAGTGTTGAGTAGGAGAAGGTTGGGAGATAAGTTGACATTATGAGCTGTCAGGAGCTGTCAGAGTAGAGCAGGGCAGTAGGGTATGATTACTCCAGCAGATCCTGTGTATAAGCTGTGTGGAAATGAGCTTTTAATCCATGACAATGTCACACTCCCAGTTTAATCCCATTCCCTATCACACACTGCTTTTCTGCTCACGGTCTGTATATGTGTACAAGTGCGTGGGAGGTTAAAATGTGATTCATTAGAGCTTTATGTACCGTGTAGTATATTTTAACACCATCGGATGATAATAGCAGAAACAACAGAACTGCATTTATAATGGACTTTCAGAAAATCCAGTTACACAACTACAGTACTATGTACATGTCAGAGACCACCTTTCATTTATTTCATTTCCAGTAAGAACATAAGGCAGGGAATGTCAAAGGAAAATAATGTACTTAAAGGAGCAGTGTGTAAGATTTAGGATGATGTATTAGCAGAAGAAAACTATGTTTTTATTGGTGTATAATTACCTGTAGCTACAAATGACTGTGTTTTCGTTAGTTTAAAATGAGCCCTTTATATCCACATAGGCGTGGGTCATCTTCCAAAAGAGGCTGCCATATAGAGCTGCAATGTTACAACAATAACCCAGGAACAGACAAACCACATAGTGGTTATGGAGAAGCAGGCTATTATGTTGGGGGGCATCCTGAATTTGGTGGTGCTATAGCACTGGCTGGAAGATGTAGAAAGAAGAAGAGTGTGATACCATAGCACATATTTATTGGTAGCGCCGTACCTATAACTCCAGGTAGGATATTTTAATAGCTTAAATCTCCTTATCAAATAACTCTACCAGCATGAAAACTATGAGGATGGATCTGTTTAGTCTGTCATACTGTTTTGCTCATGCCAAATTTATACTCAACATAAAATTTTTGGTCATGCACGTTCACTGTGCTGAGACATCTAAATTACAGCTCATTCCAGATGGCATGCATATGCCAGGCCACTTTGATTGACAGGATGCTGCGCCGGAGCTTCTAGCACTTACCCATTTCCTCTCAAATAGCATGGACTCTCCCTCGTGAATATGCATGTGTTGTTTCCGAGGTGTGGAGCTCTATGAATATTCATTGAAATAACTTGTAATAGGTAAACACATTTTTGCACATGCCTGCAGTTTATTGGAGACTTCAAAGCCCACCCTCCCAGCAGCTATAGCTTATTTCCAGTACCTTGTGGGTTTGCTTATAGGAAACGGCTGACTCTAGGAATTGTCAGGAGAATATACTCCTGCTTTCTCTAGACACCTGATTAAAGGTGCAGTAAGCGATTCTGGTGAACCATTGATAATGTTTGAGCTCAAGAGCAAATAAATACACTCCTCCTTTCAGTGCTCCTTCAGAAGCTCTGCCCTCTCCCCAAATTTGTGTATGCCCATTTAGAAGGTGAATGATACTGGACTAGCAATCTTGCATTTTAGGTCTTCATAGCCATAAAAACCCTTTACAAACATTGTACAAACAAATACCATGATATAACATAACAGGGACACTGTAATTAACGTTGGCTAGCTGTGGCTGTTGCATTAGCGAGGTGGACAAAACAACACTAACCTATTGGTTCTGTGAAACAGCATAAACAAGTTAATGAAAGAGAGCAACCTCTTTATCCCTTTACATGCCTTTTAACTCTCAATAAAGCTGAAGTCAGGTTCCTTTTCATTTCATTTATCTTTTTGTTAACATTTTTTCATTCCACTTTAAATGGTGCAGCAGTCACATTCAGGTGTCTGCAGTTTGGCCAAGATCTGACAGAACGTTTGATTTTTTTAAGAACAGGTACCTATTAGTGACTGCCTCACCTTTTATGGTGGAACAGAAAAAATTGCACAAGAAATTGAGCCATTGGAATGTAACTGATGCACAATTTATGGTGGAACAGAAAAATTTGGACAACAGGAACCTGAGTGTAAGTGTTGCGCCTTTAAGGTTGAATGTGTTAAGGTATTATAATGTACCTGATGCACCATTTAAAATGTAATGGGAAAATTCGAACAACAGGAACCTAAGTGTAACTGCTGCACCATTTAAGGTGGAACGGGAAAAATTTAACAACAGGAACCTAAGTGTAACTGCTACCCCATTTAAGGTGGAACGGGAACATTTTAACAACAGGAACCTAAGTGTAACTGCTGCACCATTTAAGGTGGAACGGGAAAATTTTAACAACAGGAACCTAAGTGTAACTGCTGCACCATTTAAGGTGGAACGGAATAATTTTAACAACGGGAACCTAAGTGTAACTGCTGCAGCATTTAAGGTGGAATGGAAAAATTGGAACAACAGGCATCTGAAAGTAACTGCTGCACCATTTAAGGTGGAACGAGAAATTTTGAACAACCTGACCGTAAATGCTGCCACATCTTCCATGTAACGGGAAAAGAGTTTGTTTGTTTCACATTTCTCAGAGCTGTATACCAACACCGGATTTATTAACTATGTGCATGCAGAGCAGACAGCTAACAGAGTGTGAGCAGAGAGAGATTTTAAAATTGACAAAAAGTGTATTGGATTAAATGCTCCTACTGCACCTTTAAAGGATCCATATAATGAAGTTTGATTTAAGCCAACACATTACTACATTTTCAGAATACTCCAGAAACGATCCAGTTCATATATGGAAAATACTTTTTTGAATGAATTGTTTTTGTGACACACAGAAAACAATGAACTTCTATTTGTATCTGCCTGCTCAGTCTATGATTGGCTAGCCCACCTTTTAATTATGACATTATAAGGAGTGTTTCATCTCGGGCTGTGTTTTGAGGCAATTAGAATACAGACAATAAACATATTATCTTTAATGTTTCTAAGGGGCTAGGAGAGTTGCAAAAAGGTCATATTAAAGGTCATATTATTTTTGGGACATAAACTCAAATAAACATCGTAAACAAATGAAATGCAATAAAAAGTATCCCTGATTTGGTCCAAATATCAAGGGCACTTGAGCTCTATCACCACTGCATTCATCACTGGAGCAGGAGAAGGGCTGCTTCTGAGTTGGGGCACCGGGTGAGGTTTCTGTTTCACCGCTCTCATTGCAGACTCTATTGATTTATCTGAAGGTAGAGAAAATAAAGGCTCACACAGAAAGCCCCACTTTGCCCGCTGGCTGTCCATTTCACTTTATTCGTAGGCCCATTGGATTCTCCCTCAGGCTATGATGGGGGGGGGGGTGGGGGGGGTGGAGAGAGAATGTGTGTGTGTGTGAGAGAGAGAGAGAGAGAGAGAGAGGGAAAGGGAGGAGCATACACTGTTGTTTCTCTTCTTCTTGTGATATGGTTCCTGGGCATCCCACAGAGAGATTCATTTTTAATTGTGTGCTGCAGTGCCTCTGTTCACTAGTGGCTATCCACGTGGGACCAGGCAGGAGTGCAGCTTCACCATTTATTCTGCCTGTGTCTCTTCTCATAAATTCATCTGGTCTACCAAATGATGAATTAATGGTAATGTGTGTGCCTAGAGGTCTGGTCCAGTTTCTATACCAGTTAATATGAAACGGCACTTCAGTACTTCAGCTAATTTCATAACCAGCAGAGTTACAGAGAGACACAGAGAAACTGCTGCAGAGAGAGAGAGAGGGAGAGAAAGAGAGAAAATAGAAAAAAGAGAAAGTGATGGTAAGAGTGAGAAAGAAAGATAAAAAATAAAAGTGGGAGATATAGAAAATGGGAGAGAATTAAGACAATACAGTAAAAAGAAAGAAATAGGGAGAGGTAAATAGAGAAAAAGATAAAGAAATATAACAAAGAGAAAGAGAGAGATCAAAAGAGATAGAAAGAAGAGAGAGGGACATATACATAGTGTTAGAAAGAGAGAGAAAGAGAACAACAGACGTAGAGCAAGAATATGAGAGAAAAAGGAGAGAGAATGGAGATAAGAGAGGGAGGTGGGTGGTGTAAACAAGAAGACAAGAAGAGAGAGAACATAGAGAAATGAAAAGAGAAAAGAGAGAGTAAGAAATAAAAAATACAGGAAAGAGAGAGAAAAGACAGAATAAAACTGAGAGAGAGAGAAAGTGAGACAGAGAGAAAGAAAATGAGAGAGAGAGAGATAGAGAGAGAGAAGTAAAAAAGTAAAATAGACAGATGGAGAGATGAAGAAAGAGAAGAACAGACAGTGTAACAAATTAAAAAGAGAGAAAGAACAAAACAAAAATGGAGGAAGACAAATTGTGAGAAAGAAGGAAAGGAACAAAATACAGAGTGAGAAAGATGGAGAAAGTTGAAAAACAGCACTCTAAATTAGATTAAAGAAAAAACCAGTCTTAGTGCCAGGTTCTGCCAGCTTTCTCTTGATCCCTTCACTTCTGCGAATAATTAGCTCTACTGACTGACATCCTGCTGTCAGCACTACAAGACATTCAGCTGAGCTGATATAAGAATGGTCATACCCACTTTTCCTCTTTCATATCCACATTATAGTTTCTCAGATGCTTTTATCCAGAGTGTTACAGGTCTAATCTTGTTACGGAGGTAGGAGGTAGTCTGCAGTGCTTCTTGTAGTTCAGTCTTGCTCAAGGACTCTTTTCGATGTAGCCAAGAATCAAACCTTAATTTGCCATGTGGTCAGCAGCAGTGTTACCCACAATACTAGACTAATCCCTGCAGAATTAGTCAAGAAAACACACCTGGATCATGTAATGCAGGATATATGATTTGCATGATGGACTGTAAAAAATCTAATATAGTTAATGTTTTAATATGAAAGTTGCTTTGGCAAAAATCTCCATACTCCATGTTCAAATTCCACTGTCAACCATCCTGTCTTTAGCATGTCATTATCTATACTATACAATGAGAGGTTGGTGTAGTGTAGTGATTGACCCTGCTGCCCGTTGCACAGCAGACCAGGGTTCAGTTCCCGGCTTGAGCAACATCAGAAAGAGTTTTTGAGCTCTGAAACGTGTGTCAAGCCTTAAATCACTCTGGATAAAAGCATCTGCTAAATGCTATAAAGGTGAAAGGGGTTTTCGCTAATTGTACTTCATATCACAACTGATTTTCTTTTGCTCGCTCAAGATAATGTCTGTTATGTGAATGTGTAGTGGACGTTGGTGCTAAGACTTATTTCGTTGTGCAAACTCAGAAAGTTAGAGAAGAGAAAGGCAGAGAAAGAGAGAGAATAGATACAGAATAGAGTGAGACTCTAAAGCCTCCAGCACAACAAACTCGAAATAACACTAATACAACAGCACAGAGAGAGCAGAAGAATCTGGGATGTGTGTGTGTGTGTGTATTATCTGACATACTGAGGTTTTACCATTTACCCTGCAGGTGGATGCCTGGCGACAAGTGAACCCGTGTCAGACAGGTCATGTGACCCAGCCTGTGACAAACCCCGCTCTTACTGCACTGAGGTTAGTGTATATGTGTGAGTGTGTGTATGTGTGTGTGCGTGCACACAGGCACAGGAAAAGTGTCAACAAGGCTCAGGGGGACGATTCTGCTGCAGCAGTCTGTGCTACTCTCACACAGTGAGTGTGAGAGCGAGAGACATGGTGAAGGAGTGGGGAGAGAGAGAGAGAGCGAGTGAGATGAAATGTGAGATTCAGCACCTCTCAGCTGTATTGAGGCTGGAAAAGAGCACTTCTGCTTCATGAACCTCTGAGAATCTAATACATGATTTCACCAGGCCATTTTTTCTTTGGCCTTTATTTGTTTATTTATATGTCATTACAAAATATCAACTGCCATTTACATGCTGTGTGTTCACTTAATGATGAATAGATAAATATAAATGGCCCATAATTCCTATGGAATAAAAACTGTTGCATTAACATAAGTTAGGAATGTCTGTCCTTCTCATGTCTCAGTCTCAGAGAGACAAAATGATTTCACACTAGCAATGATGTAGTAGTTCACTACTTTCAGAGGGGTCAAATTCTTCAATTACATCAAGGTCTGACCTTTATACCAGCATGGAAGGCCCTGTACTTTCTAGGGAACTATAAATATATATTTATATGAAAATATATATTTGTTTTATTTAAAGGCAGTCCTGACTGTTAAGACTTGTATACCTAAATACAGTGTACTTGTCCAAAACTATTCAAATATGCCTACTAGCTAGAAGGATTTTGTCTATTTTTTAAAATAATAAATACGCTCAAAAGAATCATCAAAAGAATAGTTGCACCCAGAAGGAAGTGTCAGACTGAAATGCTATTGGGAAGGAAGATAAAGGTTACCAGGAACAATAAATGATGATAAATTTAGACTGATTTGGACAATATTTATTGAGCTACACATACAGAAGTAGTGTCTCTCAGTATGATGTTGTTGTCTCAGCTTGGAGTTGTAGTGTAAGGATTTGGGCGGTGCCGCCTGCAGCCAGCAGAGGGCGGCAGCGACAGCGGCGGCGCTGTCTTGAGGCAACTACAGCCCAGAACTCCAACCCCCAGAAAGCCCTGGGCTGATCACCCAACAAGCTACACCTGAGCTGCCGGCTTTATAAGCCCCCACCGAACAGCCGTCACTGCTACACCTTTGTAGAGGGGTAGACGGTATGGTGTTAGCAAAAGCGAAGCCCATGTTGCAAAGGAAGAGGCAAGCTGGGAGCATAGAAAATAAGTAAGTAAGTAAGTAAGTAAGTAAGTAAGTAAGTAAGTAAATAAAGAAGAAAAAAGTGCGAATCAAACTGAACGAGAGAAAACTAAAAAGGCCAAGAAAAAGCGTTAAGGCTCAGAAAAGAAAAAGATCCCCTTTCTGTTAAACCCATCCCTGGTTGTCTGGCATCACTACTGAGGTTGGGGGTTTGATCCTCACCTCACCTCAGCCCAGTTTCCACTACTTTCCTTGAAGCAGTTCAATCCCTGCATGCATCGTCCACACCCCCAACTGTGACATGTAGAGGTTCCTAATGGTGTCCTGTGATAATCCATCCCATGCAGCTTGGATATTTTCACACAGTTCCTACAGGTTCCTGTGGTAGCGGTGGAGGTGGAGTGACACCAGGCCTTCTGAATGTGTGACACGTGACAACTAACTGTTCATTTTGGTGCTGTCCACAGTGCCGCCACACACGGATTCACGTCGGCCAAGTGTGAAACTTAAATCTTTTGCATGTCTCCCAATGTCAAACCTACCCATCAAGTTACATTCCTGTCAGTTGGTTGTTTGTTGGTCGTCTCAACCAAGACAAAACCAGGACTCATCACTGAAGATGACCTGCTGCCATTCTGAGGCACACTGTGACAGTCTGGCACAACACCATTGCAGTCTTTGGGGATGTTGACATGGTGTTAAGGGCAGTTGTTGTTACAGTCGATGGTGCTGACACTAACAGGATGACTCGCTGAATGTCCGCCATCATGGCTTTTGGGTCATTCAGCATGACGGACAGTTTGTTGGTTCTCCTTCTCCATGGTTTGTGTAGGTCTTCCAGATCTTTCATGTTGCTGATGAGTGCCTTCATCTATCAATACCGCCAACAGCTTGCATTGGTCGTATCCACATGACTGGTATGGCATGCAACACATCAATAAGACCATCCTGCATCAGCCTCTTTCAGACTCTTCTCTGTGACATACTTCGCTTGCAAAGGATGTTACCAACACAATAGCACGAGTCAGAATGGAAAGTACGCGCAACAGGACAACCGTACATAATCAATCAGGGATTAGCAATAAGACCCTTCCTTGCTTAGGTCACATGTGTGGCCGAGTGTAAACTTGAATCATTCGCATATGTCTCACAAAGTCTCACAATGTCAAACCTACCCACCAAGTTTCATTGATTCAGCTGATTCTCCCTCGGTGCAACTTTGATAAGCGTGTATATAAGATATATGTTCCATACTATGTTTTATGTGCAAGTAAAGATGTGTTGTAAGAGACATTAATAAAGATACAAGCTTCATATAAAACATATAGAGCACCTTTTTAATAACTTTAAATATGTTTTTATTCTGACATGCTATGTGAAAGCCAATAGAGGCAGAGCCCAGAAAGCCCATAATGGCATTATCACAGAAGTGTGTGTTTCTCATTTTTAACATTTATGACCCAAACTGAGTGCCATCTTTATTAGTCACGGTTTGAATCATCCCTATCCTGGAACATTATCAGCCTACAAACACCAAACACAAACCACACAAACAATGATAAACTGGAAACCTTCACATGCAGCAGCCAACATGCATGTAAGACGCAACAGCAAAAAGCTCAAAATGCAAAGCAGGAGCAATGTGTCAGCTCATGCTGCAGCCAATAGAAATCCTTTAAATATTCATGTTTAAAAATAGCTTCGTATTCATGCGTCCCACGCTATTTAACTTGCATGTATTTCTAGAATGCAGTGCAACAGGGCATATAGCTGTGAATCGGTGGGTTAACCCCCGGCTGCGTATCTCTAGATTCCTCTAGGAGTTTGGGCCAATATATCTCCCCAGCTCATCTTGCGTTTGCAGCTTTGAAGAATCGAATGGGCCGATTGCGTTGTATTCTCTCATGTGTGCGCTGATCTGAGCACTGTGTTTGTGTTGGGAGTGCATATCCTCCTGAGATTGCTGAGGGACTCACAGACCCCCTGCTAACTGCAGGCAAATAAGCAGAATACACATCAGAAATCAGTGGGTTTGTGGAATGCCTCTCTGGACGTCTCCACACACATGCACGAACATATTCATAAACGCATGAGTGCGCAGGCATAGAGGAATATATGCACACCCACAGATATCAGGAGAGCCGTGATTTCTCCCATCAAATCACCCCAACAGTCCACATTTGAAATGCACATGTTCTCAGACAAATCCTAGGCACCCCTGCTTCGATCGAGGCACATCTAATGTGGTGTTCTATTTCGAACTTAGAAATACCAGCACAGCAGGGAACCATCCTCAGAGGCTCCCCTGCTTCTTAGGAATATTCAGCTAAATTCAAGCTAAACCTTGGAATATAATGGAGTGCTGAAAGGAAAGGGCAAAAATGACACTCGGTCTAGATGAAGCTAATACTGTAGCAAGCAGAAGCACCAACATGGAAGAACTCAATACATTCAGCAGCAAGAAAGAACCCAAATTTGATGCTTTCTCCACCTGATCCATGTAATTGGCAGTTGAAGTGGATGCGGAGCTGGGAAAACTCTAAGGTCCGCTTCCCTAAAATTTATCTAAGCTGATGTCCAGTTTGTTTGGTAGCTCAGAATACTGAGCATTGGAGCACAGCAGGCCGAACTTGGATCAGCTATCTTCTCTTGGTGTCCTTTTCTAACTGGTGTGTTGCTGCCCTCTGCAGGCTGGTATATGTGGGTGCGAGGAGGGCTACACTGAGGTGATGACGTCAGATGGGGTCCTGGACCAGTGCACAGTGATTCCAGTGCTGGAGATCCCCACCGCAGGGGACAGCAAGGCTGACGTCAAGACCATCAGGGCTATCAGCCCTACCCAGCCCACCATCAACCTGCCTGGACGCTCGGGCCGAACTTGGTTCCTCCAGCCCTTTGGACCAGGTGGGCTTAATATTCAGATATTAATAATGATTGATTTAGTAACTACTATATGCAAAGTAGGAAGTGGGCTAGTCCTAAAACAACATTTTAAAAGTCTAAGTCTTCCAGTAACCCATAATATTAGCCCATGTAATTTTATATGGTCAAAAATGAAGTGGTTGTAGGTCAGTAGTGCTATACAGTGCAACATGATTGTGAGTTATCAGTTGTGAATTGTCATGTATATAATGGTCAGCTTTCAATTAATAACCAAATCACAAAACTCTTAGATAATGTGCATATAAAAAAACCCACACTTGTCATCTTAGAACCTTCACAGTCCTAGTTTATATGTGGTATAGTGCAAAAGTTTAATTCCTAGACCTTTTCCCTGATTTCAGTACCGATAAGTTAAATGTTTGGCTGATGCACTGTAATAGAACCCCTAGTGTATATATATTCCTGCTCAAATAAAAGAGCCCAAACTCAAAGCACAGTGGTGTTTACGCGTGACTTTCTCCTGGACAGAATCCACATTTAAGCTCTGTAGAGAACATTTTGTCTCCCATAAAACACAACTTGGCAGTGTTGTTCAGCTGTTTGAAGTGATGTTGTTGCGTAATATGGATATATTCCAAGTGAACATGAACATGCATGACCAACAATAAACTTAAATAATACATTTTAAAAATAGTATTTTTAATGTTTTTTTAAATATTGAAAATATATTTTAGTGCACAATTTCGATTTATTTGCTGAGATTAACAAAAAAATAAAATGAGCCATAACTTTTGCACTGCCCATATTTTATGCTTTATTTTTCCCCAACATTTTAAATTCAGCAAATAGAAAGAAACCGTGTGTTAATGTGGAAATTGAACCTAATAACAAAGCACTAGTGAACTGCCTGTAGATAAGTTAGATAACTAATTAGATCCAGCCAAACCTCTGTGTGTTATGACATCACAACCACAACATAGAGAAAGTCTGGCACCACATTTAGGTATCAGCCCTCAAGACAGAAAAATATATATTCTATATATTCTGGTCTTCTTGGCCACAAAAACAGGCGTGAATCATAATTTCTATAAATAATTAACTTATAGAAATCGCAATACTAATCAGAAAAATCCCAATCCCAGATATCATCTAGCGCTACTAGTGCACCCAAACTTTTGCATATGACAGTAGCTAGAGTGAGGAAGGAAAATCTGGGGTTCAACCATGCCTAACAAAGCTTAATTATGTGTGCACTTCCCCTTCCATAGATCCTCCCAGGTATCTGTGCCAACAAAGACATGCAGCACCACAGATACTCCCTGATTACTGTTGGTTATTATTTTGAGGGTCTGAACTTGTTCTCTGTGGTTAGAAAATATGAAAAGCCTGTGTGAGATCAGCTAGACGCTAGCAGGTAGAGCAGGGGATGGTGCCGCTCGTGTCTTGGAGCTTCCCGCGGGCAGGTTTTAATGAGCAGTAGGTGAGAAGCAGCCGGTGTTGATTTGTCTGTGTTATTCTGTTGTTTTGTACAGACGGCAAGCTGAAGACCTGGGTTTACGGCGTGGCAGCAGGAGCTTTTGTGCTGCTGGTGTTCATCTTCTCCATGACTTATTTAGCCTGGTAAGAACATTTTAACAGCAGCAACAAGACAACATTACTTTCACCCTGTGCATCTGCCGTTAAGGCGTAACAGCAACATTTTGGCAAACTGCTTCACATTTCTAAACACATTTTACGTTGTTAATTCCAGCACTGTTATGTGGGATTGTGCTTCACTGTTCTCTCCAAAAACCGATGTGAAATCTTTACTCATTTGCCAGAATGTTGCTGTTGTGCTTCTTTCCACCATCTCCTCCTCATTAGGACTTATTTCAGTTCCCTTCCACTTGTTGTATCATTCTTCATTCTAAGTTATTTCTGTCATCATTCATTTTGTTCTGTTTTTACTCTCCCCTCCACTGCACCCATCAGTATATGCATTCTGACCCGGCACTCGGCTCAGAGCGCTGACACCTCATCAGTGGTGTGGGTTGGAGGGAATGACCAAGAGATAACGTTCACCTGTCCTAACTGCCAACATGCTGAGACTCAAATCAACTAAAGGTCTGAGCTCAGCTCCGCCCCCTTCCCCTGTGGCCAGTCAGGCCCCCTTCTTCCACTCGCCATCATGCTGCCTCACATTCGCTCGTGCCTCTCTGACCACTCAGCTCTGGAGGAGTTATTTGGTGGAGGTGAGCAGGTAGTCCAAAATGTAGAGACGATCCTTGCTGTTATCTCCCTTAGACCTGTGCTTAGTCTGCCCTTGTAAGCTTCCCAAGATTCAGAGACTTAATTCATACCTGGCCGTTTCATTCAAACTTTTATCTGGATTGCAAGATAATAATAGTGTCCATTTACGCTTAGGCCCCGTTCATACCTGGTATTAACATCCAGCTTGAGTGTTCTGATCACAAGTGGACAGTAAGACATATAGCAGTTTACACTTGAGCATTTGCATCTTTAGTGATCACTTGTAATTGGATCGGGTTTTGTGATTGGTGGAAGGATGCCATAAAATGCTGTCGGCCTCCTTTTGGTATTTGTCACACGTTATGTACTATGACCCGCGCACTCTCGCCATGTTTGCTTTCAGACACATACGTCCCACAAGTCCTTGTCCATGTACATCAGTGGTTACCATCCATTGTCCTGGGGCTCTACCGTCCTGCAGACACTCGTTTCAACCAGAATCTGAGACACCTGCTCCAGTTAATTGACTTCTTTAGCAGTCTTTGATTGGCTGGATCACTTTCATTAGAGTAGACGGCCTGTTAGATGCGGGCTGGTACTTAACACTGCAGAAAAGTAGATCTCCAGAGGCGGGGTTGATGACCACAGATATATATATATATATGTACAAGCTGTTATAAACATTTAGACCATATGGGTTATAACGACTAAACAAATGAGAGAAAATGCCAAAAATTACACAGCTGCTTTCGTCACTGCAGTGATGATGCAGTTGATTAATGTGACCCTTCACTATTTAAATCCACTATTTAAGTAAGGAGCATTGCAACTGGTTCACACTTAGACTTAGCACTGTCCACGTATGATCGAATCACCCAAGCCTTAGTAGTCAAATGCATTTCTTGTTAGTCAGATTGAAATAGCTGGCATGTTTCATGCCTATTAACTCACAACACAGCATCTAATGGCTTGTGTTTCATGTTTCTGTTTTTTCTGGCTATTGCAATAGATGCAACAAGTTCTGCATGCCATTGTTCGTTTCTTTAAACTTATTTTCTCAAGGTGCATGAAACGACCAGGTCAGTGGGTCAATTTGCTCGCAAACCTCTGAGATTTACTTAAGGCACCCTTTTTCCAATTTTAATGATCCCTATAATATACACCTGTCACACTGCCAGAGGCAGTATTTTGATCAGCACTGCCCCCTGTTGGTCTTGCCTTTGCATGTAATTGCACATCTCCACATCCTGGTCCTCCTGCGTTTGCTCCCTCTGTACCCCTCCCACCACCCATCCTAAGAAGCTCACTGAAAATGAATAGGTCATTTTGGCAGAGAAGTCTAGTTAATACAGTGTGGCCCTGGAGTTTCGTCATAATAATCCTACCTTTCTGCATTATTTCTGTTGTAGTACTCACTAAGGTAAGATTGGAGTTCTCAGTGTACTGTTATTTGCTGCCTTACGCTTTCCTGTGCTCATACATCAGCTAGCTTTAAAACGCAATTAGGAACCTGTGATGCCAAATGAGCTTTCTCTTTAGTTGCTTAATTTACATACAGCAGTCACTGCGAAGCAATCACACAGTAATACAGTACATAAACCATGCAACTGTAAACACTGTATTGTACTGTATTATAGTATAAGCTATAGCATAAGCAATACTAGATCTGTCCATTGCATGATGATTACTAAAAGCATGGCAGTAGAGGTAACAATGCATGCAGTCTAACAGAGCATAATGTTATATGGCAAAGTATGATAATTGATCACAGTAGCCAGAAGTTGTATAGATAATTTTTGGGTTACTCTATTTGTACTATGAACTATTGAAATCCGAGCAGCCTACACATGTAATTAGGGGACTTGTTAAGTCTGAGGTCATCAACAGAGGACAAAGCAGACTTTGTGCTGAGGTGCAGTCACATACAGTCACTTGTAAAAGTATTCACCAACCTTTAAAAGTCATCAGATTAGGTTATAAATGACACACATATTGTTCCAGCCAGTATTTGTTTGAAAACCATTCTCTTTAAAGGTCATTTTCAATGTCAAAATTGCTTAAGTATTCAACCTCTTCAGAGTAGTACTTGGTATTACCATCTGTCTGGATAAGTTTCTGGATAAGAATGAATGTTTTTCATTCATTCGTCCTAGCATATGTGCTTCAGGTTGGTTAAATGATGCTTATGTATGTCAGTTCACGTTGATTTTCATCTTGGTTGGATTGAGATCTGGACTTTAACTTAGATGTTGTAGAATATTCATCTTTTCATTGTGTCACCCATTCCTCTGTTGCTTTTGGCCTTGTTCTTGGGATCATAGTTCTGCTGAAAGATGAATTTTCTCCCAGGCTTTAGTTTTTATCAGATTATCTTGCAGATTGTCTTGCCCATCGCTCAGTTTTAACATGATGACCAGTTCCTGCTGATGAAAAAAGCATTGAGGGCTTTGGCACTCAGTCACTCCTTTTAACCAATCATTAGCATCTGCTTTGGACCCATTTCCACACATGGAATGAGACATTCACTGCACTGTACCACCTCTTCTCAATCTAGGAATCCTGTCACTCACCCCGCAGGTGTTTATAGCCCCGTCATCCTGTTGCAGTGCCGTCTGCAGGAGCCTAAAGTTACTACCAGCAAAAAAAAAATTTCAAAGTGTCATTTGAATTTAAGACAAATCTGTTAATACTTTGGCAAATGATATTCATTTTGAAAGGATGCCTAATGGTGGTTTCTTTTTTCCTCTCAGCAAAAAGCCAAAGAAGCCCCAGAGAAGACAGATGAACAACAGACTGAAGCCTCTGACGCTAGCTTACGACGGTGATGCTGATATGTAGCCTCCCCGGAATCACTGATCCTGTAAACCACGTTACTCCACAGCTGCCTACTGGCTAAAGCCTGTGCAGACTTATGGACTGCTTTTTTCTATGACATTTAAAGAACTTCATACTCCGCCCCTGTTTATAATTAGCCCATTTGTCCCGCCTCCCTTTTTTTTCTTTTTTTTTCCTTTTTCTTTTCAAACTTTTTCTTTTGATCTTCACTGGAGCCTTCACAAACTTTTCTCTTCTTAAGGAAGTCTGCCTTCGCCGTTCTGCCATTTCTGTGACATAGACTCGTCTTTCAGAAGGAAATCTGTTAGAGAGGGCCCTTTTATTGAAGTGAGAGGTTTTTTGCTGAGAAAGCACAAGGATATCTTTTTTTTTTTTTTTTTCTTTTCCTCCTCAGGCGTGTGTGCAGCTGCAGTGTTCGGGAAACTCCTTATCTCACAGCTCCTGTAAAAGTGATCAGTCACTGTCCTGCTCCAAAACACACTTCAGTTGCGGTTGTCTGTTGCAGCCATTTCCTCTGTAGTCATCATGGTGGTGTATTTGAGGTCGGTACTCAGAATTTTACAGGTCTGCTAGCGCCCCCTTCAGAAACTCTGGCCTGCCTCTTCCCTCTCTGTATTCAGGTCCCATTTTGCACTATATTAGTGCAGCATGATTACTTATAACATTGCCATAGAAAACTGCCTCTCTCAATACAGACGATGTACAGTCTTGTGCTAGACGTGTAAAAAAAACAAAAAAGTAGCCCCTTTTTTGCAGAATGAACTCAACAATGTCTGTTTAAAGTTGCTTACTTTACCTCTTGTTTGTGATAAAACGGGGCACAAATGTAAGATACTTTTTTGTGATTGCCACTATCCCCTTGTAACATGTACAGTTGGAGTCTACTAAGTGTTGCGTTCTTTGCCTGATTGACTTTATGTAAGTCATTGACTTTTTCTTTCGGCTGTGGGTTTTGAAGGCTCAGTTCAGTAAATCTTTAGGTAGAACTTCAGTATAGGGGCACATTGTGATAACTGGCTACTCTTTACCACTTTATTAACTATTTATTAACCAGTTATTAACAATAACTAGCAGAAATGTAGTAAATAACACTATTGCAAAAGATATAAGGTGCCCATTACCATGCCTCTTATTAAGCTATTAGCTGGTAACTACTTTATTCAGCCCATAACTGCTAATTAACTGGTGGCACATTAGCACTAAGGCGAATTAAGCATTGTGTATTATACGTCCTAATATTACACACAACTTTTACTTGACCATTGGATCTGTATAGATTGTTATTCTGAATGAATGCTGTAATAAATGCGTAATTAGCTACATTGCATTTTATCAAAATTGCAGTAGTTTGGTGTTTTCATTAGGTTTTTATCTATAACCAACAGAAAAGGTCCAGTCAGCTTTAAATAAGGACAAACTGGATCACTATTCTGAAGACCTTTTAGTTTACATTTACACCTAAAGGCCACTACACATTGGACATGTCATGCTGTGCAGCATCCAAAAATGTGAGCACATTGTTTTTATTGGAGGTATTCACACTGGTACAGTACAACTGCACAGTTCAATTCCTCAGAGCGTCACACTGTGCCACATTTTGCCATTACTACATTCAGTTAATGCCATGTTGAGACCACAGAAAACAGTATATCACAGGAGGCTTGACATTTAAACAGAGAAGAGCAGACAGTCTTTTAGATCAACAGACAAATGCTAATGGTCTGTTACCTCAGCTAACGTTGCTAGCCCAGCCTTTTACAGCTCATACCTTTCCTCATACCTGAAAACAGACAGTCTATAACGAGGTAGTAAACTGAAGCCAGCCAAGCGTGATGAGTGATGCTGAATAGTTTAGTTTATTTAATTTATATGGGTCGATTGTAAAAACGAACCTGAATCGGCCATTTATAGGCTCTCCCGTATATAGAATGTTGGCATTCTATATTACCGCTGTGTTGCGTGGCACTGCATGGCATGGCACTGTGTGGCACGTCTTCTGTGCAGTGGCCTTAAGACCTAGTTATCGATTTGATTTAATGAGCAGCCAGTTAATTACCAGCTAGTTAAGACTTAATAGCATTATTACAAGGGCATCATAGTACACCCTATACTGAAGAGTTACCAGTTGTTTCCTGTTTATTCCTCTGATTTAAAAGGGCTCGGTTATCATGATATGAGAGCTTTCAGAGGTTTTGGAACAAAGCAATGCTAGTTTGAGATGGAGATGTCCAAAAAAAACCAAGTATCTCCAACTTTTTAAAATGGTCATTATGATTACTATATCATTTGAGCCCAGCAGCTGTCTACTGTTCATTACATTGTGTGAAAATGTCATGATGAATGGACCAAAAATTGCTTAGAATAAAAATTCTTTGTTAACTTGCATTAAAAGTAAAGAATAGGGCTTTTTTGCAATATTGGAGATACTTTTTTTTTTTTCCTTTGGACAGCATAGATATGTAAGTATGAGCTGTTGTGTAACATGTTATTTACACACATTATAACAGCTGCAGTCCCTGAAAATAGAGCAATGATGTTTAGCCAGAATGTTAAGATGAATTTGGATGGTTTTTATCCAGCTGTTGTTATGGATAATTACATATAGCAGGTGCTCATCTCTATCAAGAAAGGAATATCATTCGTAAAACTCACATAACAAACTTCAAGTGCAAAGAAAAAGTGAACCTGACCGCATTCGCTAGACTTGAGTGGAACGGAGTAGAGAACTGTACTTTTACTGTGGCCAGTTTCTCTGCAGGTGGTGCATCAATCTCAGTGAAGCCAAATAAACCGGCCCTGAGGATTTTAATGCTCTGCGTAGCATACTTGGAGAAAGGATGTGTTTGGGTCATGAGCACAGGCAGTATTAATGTGCAGACTAAGGGATAAGCTATATCGACAGTATGTAATTATAAGACATGTTGGCCTGTAGTGGCATATTGTTAACTTAACACTTTTAACGTTATCAAACAGATGAAAGGAATGTTTACTTTACTGTTTTTGTTAAATTATGAGTTGTAAATACATGAATGATGATGACGATGATTTTATTTAATAACTTTCTGTATTATATATAAATATGTTAATTTTGGTTGGTTTGGTTTTTTTATGCACAAAATGTTAGGGAAGAAAAAAAACGAGCGTGTGTGTGTGTGTGTGTGTATGAGAGAGAGCAAGAGAGCGAGAGAAAGAGAATAACAGCGAGTGAGCGAGAGAGAGAGAGAGAGAGAGAGAGTGTGAGTGAGTGAGTGAGTGAGTGAGTGAGTCAACAGCTACTGATCTTCTCTGGGGCTATCCAGATTTACTGTGTGAAAACGTTGCTCAGCTTTGTCCTTTTCCTACAGGTTGTTTATATGTATCTGATGAATTGCTGATAATAAACAAGAAAAAAAAAGTCTGCAGTTTGTTCCGAATGTTAATCAGACTACACCGTATGTGGGGTCACGCTACTGTCATAACACATCTGATGGTAATTATTGAATAACATACACTCTTAAACAAAGATGGTTCTTTTGGGGTCCTTAGTAAGAGGAATGGTTCTGTTTAGAATAATTTCCTCATTAAATGGTTGTTTGCATGGTAAAATGGTTCATCATTTTATGATATGAGTTTAGAACCATTTGCCATTTGTGCTTGCACACAGAGGAATTTGTCTACTGCATTTAACCTTTTCCACACATCGAATGAGACATTTACTGCACTGTACCACCTCTCCTCAATCTGTGAATCCCGTCACTCACACCCCGCAGGTATTTATAGCTCCATCGTCCTCGTGCAACACCATCTGCAGGAGCCTGAAGTTACTACCACCTTAAACCCGCAAGGTGACTTATTTTTTTGGTTGGTGAGATTTTCAGAACGTCAAGAAATATGAGTAAAAATTATGGTATGTCTGTGCTATGTGTTGCAGTAATACCTGTCCTGTCCTGTATCGTAATACCACTTTGTACCTCAAGAGGCGATAATGAGTCACAGTAGCATCATCTTCTACCAGTCCAACATGAAAGGATGAAGAAGTTGCGCTTCTGCCCCTACGGCATATTCTAACCTCTTGTCAATCATTTTATTCTGCTCCCGTTTAGATCCTTTAAGGCCAATGAAAGAAAGAGTACACTCAACAATGCCTGAAGCTCCCGGCAAACAACTATTCTAATGGTGACCATCACTGTCATCATGCCAAAAATCCATGTTCAGTAGCAAAGAAAAGAAGTGATATGAATAGAAGCAAAAAAACCTTATCATTTAATATTAACACTTGTTTTCTTCTATTCACATCACTTCTTCTATTCACTGCTGAACGAGGATTCTTGGTGCATTGCTTTCCACCACTGGAGGCGCTCTTGTTGAGTAAACTGATGAAGTTTGATGCTAAACTCGTAACATTTTTCCTAGACTGGTAAGAAGTGAAGTGGGAGGAGGAGGGAAGGTGCATTTCCTTGTTTCTTATGGTAGGGGTGGACACCATAACTTTCTGGTGATATGTTGCCCATTGTTGTTTGGAGTATGAATTCGTCAGGTTGTCATCTTACAAACTGGTCTTATACAGTGGGGAAAATAAGTATTTGATACACTGCCGATTTTGCAAGTTTTCCCACCTACAAAGAATGGAGAGGTCTGTAATTTCTATCGTAGGCACATTTCAACTGCATTTTATTGCATGAAATAAGTATTTGATCACATACCAACCAGCAAGAATTCTGGCTCTAACAGACCTGTTAAGTTTTTCTTTAAGAAGCCCTCCTATTCTGCACTTATCACCTGTATTAATTGCACCCTTTGTTACCTTTATAAAAGACACCTGTCCACACACTCAATCAACCACACTCCAACCTCTCCACCATGGCCAAGACCAAGGAGTTGTCTAAGGACACCAGGGACAAAATTATAGACCTACACAAGGCTGGGATGGGCTACAGGGCAATAGGCAAGCAGCTTAGTGAGAAGGCAACTACTGTTGGCGCAATTATTCGAAAATGGAAGAAACACAAGATGACTGTCAGTCTTCCTCAGTCTGGGGCTCCATGCAAGATCTCGCCTCATGGGGTAAGGATGATTCTGAGAAAGGTCAGGAATCAGCCCAGAACTACACGGGCCGAGAGCTGGGACCATAGTCTCAAAGAGGACCATTAGTAACACACTACGCCGTCATGGTTTAAAATCCTGCAGGGCACGCAAGGTCCCCCTGCTCACGCCAGAACATGTCCAGGCCCGTTTGAAGTTCGCCAATGATCATCTGGATGATCCAGAGGAGGCATGGGAGAAGGTCATGTGGTCAGATGAGACCAAAATAGTGCTTTTAGATATCAACTCCACTTGCCGTGTTTGGAGGAAGAAGAAAGATGAGTACAACCCCAATGAACACCGTCCCAACCGTGAAACATGAGGGTGGAAACATCATACTTTGGGGGTGCTTTTCTGCAAAGGGGACAGGACGACTGCACCGTATTGAAGGGAGGATGGATGGGGTCATGTATCGCGAGATTTTGGCCAACAACCTCCTTCCCTCAGTAAGAGCATTGAACACGGGTCGTGGCTGGGTCTTCCAGCATGACAATGACCCGAAACACGCAGCCAGGGCAACTAAGGAGTGGATCCGTAAGAAGCATTTCAAGGTCCTGGAGTGGCCTAGCAAGTCTACAGACCTGAACCCAATAGAAAATCTTTGGAGGGAGCTGAAACTCAATGTTACCCAGCGACAGCCCCAAAACCTGAAAGATCTGGAGAAGATCTGTATGGAGGAAAATCCCTGCTGCAGTGTGTGCAAACTTGATGAAGAACTACAGGAAATCTCTGACCTCTGTGATTGCAAACAAAGGTTTCTGTACCAAATATTAAGTTCTGTTTTTCTATTGTATCAAATACTTATTTCATGCAATAAAATGCAAATTAATTATTTAAAATCATACAATGTGATTTTCTGGATTTTTGTTTTTAGATTCTGTTTCTCACAGTTGAAGTGTACATACAATAAAATTACAGACCTCTCCATTCTTTGTAGGTGGGAAAACTTACAAAATCGGTAGCGTATCAAATACTTATTTTCCCCACTGTAAGTCAAATGAGGAGCAGATTTCTTGATGTGGAAGACCTAAAGCTTATGAAAGAAGACCAGCCAGTAGGGAGGTTCAGTAGAGGACTTGGGAAGCCTCTGTTGATAGAAAGGCAACACGAGTCAAACAGGTTGAGGACTGAAAACAGAGTTATCCTGGCTTTGTGGAGGGCTTTAACAACTGTCAGGAATACAGTTTCAATGAAATGCCCTGGAGAGTATCCCCAGAGATGGGACTGGTACTTGTACTAGGCCTGTTTGTCCCAGGGTTCTTTCTCAGGAATAACATGAGAGAGACCGGGTATTACAGTGGAGGGCAGGCTCCATACACCGGAGATTAAGACTGCCAGAAGTTGTCAGGGAAATACAGATCTCTAAAATTAATAATGCTGCACAGAAATCTCTTGCAGAATGTACATGGGACTGGGTGAAGCAGGATGTAGAATCAGATCAGGTCTTTCACAATGTATTCCTCGGTGAGTGCTCTGAAAGCCGGCAGTGCTGGTTTTGGTTCTGTGTACATCAGTCTTGATGTTATGACTGAAACACTTGTCTAATGTTGGCAGCAAGAGGGGATGTGGGAGTAGGAAGAGAGGGATTAAGGAGAGAGGAAAGATGGGAAAATAATTAGTGTGGTTAAGGAAAACATATGCTAACCCTAGAAAGGAAAAATTAGAACTTAGGAAATAAGTTATGTCTGTTATCCTGCCAGGTCTGTTGAAACAACAGATCTTCTCTTCATCTTCTCAGCTTACCATGATGGTGTTCTGCTTCGTCCAAAATTACCATTCACCTGATATTTACAGATTGGGATCTGAATTTCAGCTACAGTGCCGTAATAAAGCTTATTCTGGTTTCAAACTGGACAAATTCAGCATGGTTTTGACCCAATTTTGTCTTAGCCAATAAATTTCCAGCACCAGAACTGAATGCTGAATGTGGGGAACAAAGAGCAGGCCTTGTAGGGTGAAGAACTGCAATGTAATGTCTGGGATGCCCCATGACACACTGACAAAAAGTCTAGCATGTCAGAATGCTTTGCCCATATTGTCCTCTTCACAACCCTCAGGAAAATAACCATTTCTTCTTTCTTCTTGTTTTCTTGTCCCACCAGCATCACACAAAGCGCTTCTGTAGCCATGACTGAGAAGTTCTTGACTCGACGACCTATGCACTCACGCAAAGACATGAACGATGATTGGTTGGCGTCAAACAT
Organism: Semaprochilodus insignis; assembly: GCA_034552555.1. NCBI lineage: Eukaryota > Metazoa > Chordata > Actinopteri > Characiformes > Prochilodontidae > Semaprochilodus > Semaprochilodus insignis. The sequence continues at coordinate 31,668,008 of CM067475.1, forward strand.
GTAGCATTGCCAGTCTCCTGATCAAGACACAGCACAAACTTATTCCACCATGATCGCCATATTTGTAGTCTGATCCCAGCATCAAGGTGCCTATGTCAAACTGATCCCACTTAGCGACCTTTCTTAGATTGCTTTTATACTAGGTTTTTTTTTCAGACCCAGGACCACAGACTCTGTGAGTTCAGTCCATTTGGTCAAGTTTGAAAGCTGTTTCAGAGTCTGAGAGCAGTCCAGATTACCAATCTCTGGTTCACCTAAAACCGGTGGTCTGGGGTTCACTTTCAGTGTATGTGGAAGCTATCCGCTTCCTGTGCTATCTGTGGGGATGTGTAATTGGTTCATTTTGTAAGTTTCCAAGTTCCTACGTTTCAGAGAATTGTTGCAGTCACAAAAATGTTCTTTGTTGCCTGAATTTTTGTATCCAAGGCCAATAATAAAAAGCGACAATCAGACGAAGCTGGTGCCTACCATTTTGCACACCTGCTTGCAGAAATGTGATTTATGGAATTGCACAATTGATCCTCAGTCCGAGTGAAATTCTTGCATGTGAAAGTAAACCAGCAATAATGAGCCCCTCCCCCAAACAAGCCCCAAATTGGCCCTGGCTGAGGACTCAAGTGTACAGAACAGGTGTGAAAGCGCAATTAATCTCCTGAAAACTATTAATAAATACAAATAAGCAGCAGAAAGTAATTATACACCCAAAATTTCTCCACCCTCCTAACTAAATAGAAAGTTTGTGGAGATTTATATGTTCCTACAGTTTAATTCCAAAGCTACTTTTAATGAAACCTTTATAATAGTAGACTAAAGTCCATGAGAAATATGGGAAAATGACATCAGGATCATCAGGATTGTGATTTAGTTGCTTCTCACCATTCTGACGTTTTTTACCATTGTAGATGGTGCAATTACTGTGAAAGCCACTAGATGCCACTAGAAGACAGTGAGTAGAGGTAGGGCGAGCGGCCACACTGTCTTGGTGAATGTTACATTTTGAGGTGATCATCTGAAAAAGCTTTTCAAATTTAGTTGCACAACAAAAACCTTGTATTTAAGGGATTTATGAAGGATTAATGAGTATATTTGTCACTACTCAGTATGCTGTAATATAACTTGACGGTCAGATTCCTTCAGATGAGATCAAATACAGAAACATATTAAATATTGTATATAATTTGTCAGTTCAGGAGATTTCTAATCTCTGGTTGGAGGTCAGTCAAAATAGTTGAACATGGACTGACTTCAGTTTAGAATATAGTCTGCCTCAGGTCATCTTGAAGCCAGCTGGGTGTCTTCCAGTTGGTTGTAAGTTAAATCTGATCCTAATCAACAGGCTTACAAAACTTCTATGATTGTAATCATGGCTTCAAGCCACTGGGAATCTTCAGTCCTCATTACCCAATCAGTAATTATCACAATCATGTCTCTTGGCCCCTTTTTCCAATTGAATTCCTCAGCTAAGAGCAGGAGGTCAGGCAAACTGATCTAATCAATTAAGCCCAGTGCAAGGCCACTTCAAGTGGTTGACTTTGTCCCAACCTCTGAGCTATCAAGATGGGGGGAAATTTGATTAGGCCAAGCAGACATCAGGTACAGGAAAGTGGATGGACGGATTTCCAGCCTATCAGCTCCAAAGACAAGGAAGTTCTGACTGTGCTCAGCAGTGGAAAGAGCAGTGAGTCATTCCAGACAGATCACCTTCAAAATATCAAATTAAGCTTAGTCTATATTAAACAATTAAGAGGAGTGGTTTTGGGCAGACGTTCACAATTCTATTCCCTGACAGAGGCCGCAGTGCTTTCTCCTGCTGTCAAAATGCCCAAGACCAAACTTAAGGAGGAGATGGGAATGATCTAGGGTCGATATCAAGGGCAAAACTAAATAGGGTTAATCTGATGTTTATTAATTCATATGTTTATGGAGGCTTACTCATAGTGTTATTGCATTTACATGTATCCCAGCACAGGTAATTAAGAAGGTGTACTCACACTAAGAGCTGTACTACTGGGACATTTGACAAACACTATGTGCAGTACTGTGCAAACATATACAAACATATACAAGTCATTTATTTTTGCTGTCAGGAGAAAAACAGAAAATACTGTATATGTTCACAAGACAACGACAAAGAAACTTTAATAACTAAATATAATTGATTATTTTAGTACTTTTACTATTGGTATGATTTTTAGTGTGTTCATTTATTTCAGATGCCATTATTGTCATGAAACCTACTTGGCACATCCCATGAGTACAGTTCAATTTATTTAGATTTAGATTTAGGTGAGGCCAATCATTCTCTGAGTAGAGAGTTTAGAGCCATTTTCTGCCATTTGTGTTTACACACAGAGGATTCCTCTTCCACATGTAACCCATACATTTAACCCATCCGTGAAGTGAAACAACACATGCACACACTCTAGAGGGCAGTGAGCACACTTGCCAGGAGTGGTGAGCAGCCCTATCCACGGCACCCAGTGGGCAGTTGGGGGTTAGGTGCATGCTCAAGGGCACATCAGACGTTACTGTTGGTTCAGGGAATTGAACCAGCAACCCTCCGGCCACAAGGCTGGTTCCCTAACCTCCACACCTGCCCCATTACCTTGTTTTTAACTCTGTGAAAAGTAAAGGGATCTTTACCATAAAATAAAATGATTAACATTTATATGATCACAAACACACGTAAAATGTCTGTGTCCACCTTTAATATAATGATTTAGAACTGTCACTCTTCACTAATATTGACCTTCTTAATGAAACGTATTCATTAAAATCTTCGAGTAATGCCATAATTATAAAGTTTTACCTGCAGAATGACCATGAGACAAGTATGTAATCCGATTTTACTTAATCTCACACATACAAAAAATATTGGCTTACAGACATTTTACCTGCTTTAAGTGACTGTGTTAAGCCAGAATCCTCACTGTATTGGTGGATAATTTCACTTGTTTTATTCACAATTTGGTAGCAAGAGTCTTTAGATAAGATGACCATATATACATATATATATTTATATATATAAATACACAAGAAAACATTTATTTGAAAAGTTCAATTAACCATTACCTACATTAAGTATGTAGTTCACACAGGCCTTTAAATGCCATTTATACTGTACATCTTCCTAAAAACTCCACACCTCCAAAGTTAAGTTTTAGAATTTGGTTAAAACTTCTGCTTCTCTCAGTTCCATCCATGGTTCAGGCATGGTTCTAAAAACACCAGCAGCTTCTTTGTTTTCTTCTTTCATTTTCTCAGTTATGACTTCCTCACAGTGGAAGGATGGGCAGAAATACCTATAGATTTTTTAAGTCTGAAGGAAGAGTGGAGCTTGATTTTCTCCTCTCTCTCAAAGATGAGAGTTACTGATAATCTGACTTTTGCACAGCACTGTAGCCCTGTAGACTATTTGCAGTCTAGACTGTCAGTTTGTATGTAGTTCTCTTATCAAAGAGAGAAGATAAAGGATATAAAGAGTCAGTGTTCAAAAAGCATGGCTCTACGAAACAGCTCTGTGTGCAAGCATTAGGGAGGCGATATTAATTCAAATTAATTGGTACAAGTGCTGCTTTTCACTTTCTGTACCCATCTGTTAAGAGTGCACTTCAGAACTGTTGGTCTATGGGACAAAGTGCACTCAAATGAGCCTGTGTGCTACAGAAAAGAACTGTTAACTAATAATGACTCCACCACAGAAGCTCTTAGAAACAAACAGGAAGGAATGAGCTAAGGAAAAATATTGAGGTGGCTGTTAAGTCTCAAAGCCTGAAAAGGAACATGGGTCCACACTTCAGTTCCTCACTCTTGTAACTACATAACTAACAGAACAGCTTTTGCATTACTTACCAACTAGTTGGTAGTAGTTGCAAAATGGATAATCTGAAAGGTCATAATTTATAACTAGAAAAGTGCAAACGATTGCACAGCTTTTTGCGAGCCAAGGGATGGGTAAACCACACATAGTGCAGGTCAGTATGTCTGTGGATTACTGCTTGGGGACCTATCCTGAGTGAGTTAGGTAAAGTTGGTGGCTGTTCGGTTAAGGAACCAATAGGGCTTGAACGGAGTGAAAATGAATGGTACTCTATGGGAATAACGAGAGATGGGGAAAAAACACAAGCAAATGAGTGTGGGTCAGACCAACACTGAATTTGTGCTTGGGGGTCTGCCCCAAGATACTGTATGCAAAACAGTGTCTGTCGGTCGAGCAGAAGTACATTATATAGGTGTTTACTTTTTCATCCCATTCGTTCTTAAAGGGGAAAAACTTTTAAATTAAGCTAAGTTAAGTTGTATATAAGCACCCCATTCCCAATCATACCAATCAATCAATCAATCGAAAATTGCAGGACTAGTTAGTGGACAAAAAATGTGTACCAAGAAGAAGATCTTGATGCTGGCCACGGTGCCTCCACACACAGATTTGTTGGTCATCTTCACCAAGACAAAAGCGGGACTCGTCACTGAAGATGACCCGCTGTCATTCTGAGTCACTCCATGACAGTCTGCCATGACACCATTGCAGTCTTGGTGACGTTGACGTGGTGTTAAGAGCAGTCGTCATAACTGTCTGTGTGCAAGTAGTCCTGCGTCACGCAGCCGTCTGCCAATGGTGCTGGCACTAACGGGATGACTAATGGAGGGCATCACTGCACACTGAATGTCCACAGTCAAGGCTGTTGGGTCATGTACAGTGATAAGGCCCATCCTTCCTTATGTCACATGCGCGACTGAGAGTGAAATTTGAATCATTAGCATGTCTCATGATGTCAAACCTACACACCAAGTTTCATTCCCGTTGGCTGATTCCTTTTGGGTGCTATTGTGCAAACTTGCCTAAATTACTCTTTATTATAATAATAAAGTGTGCAATGTGGATCAAAGAATGAACCTGAATGCAAGGATGGACTACTGCCTGACCCATTGAAACAGTCTACAGAGGCCTCAGACTACAAGGGGTCTTAGAACCTGTCTATGGACTTCACAAGATCATCATCTAGAGGTCGGAAAAAGCTTTGTGAGGCATTTTAATGTTTTTCCTTAGACACTAAATGTAGTTCTACTGCCTGATAGACTTTAAATTGTGCTTTTGCTGTTTCCTGATTGCAGGAAACTTTTGCAAAGACAGGAAGTGAAAATGTCTTCTAAGCACAGAACTATGACTTGCATCTCATAGAGAATCGATGCCAGTTCTCATTATTTTGTATTTGTCCTATACATGCGATCTGTGTGCAGCAATAACTCATTGCATTCCAGGTTCCAAGCTCTGCCAGTGTTCAGTGCTGCAGATGCCCTGGACTTTGTGGAGGAGCATCTCTCAGGCAATGTCTCAGTGTCCTGCCGTCAGTCTAATTGCCATGTGGAAGCACTTGATACACGCCAGCTGCATCCTGCGACCGGTGCTGTGCACCCACATTTGTCTCTGTCAGTGCCTTCGGGGCCCGCCCGCTTCTGCACCCAGATGAGGCACGCTGGCACAGTCACCAGCCTGCATCAACCTGGCCTCTCTTGCGGCCAAAGTCGCTCCCAAATGGGATGATGCGAGTGCAGCACGGCTCATTCTGGCTTTACTGACATTTTTATTCACAATGTCAAACAACAAATAGCTCATTTCTCCAAAGTGTGCTGACAAATGTTCGGTTGAGTATGCTTCTTTCAAATCTGTACATTGGTTTCATGTGGATTAAAAAATGGCCATCTTTGAGTTTATTTAATTTTGGCAGTAGCTGTGTTCATGTGCTGTAATATATTCATATAGAACTCTTGTACAGTAGTGGGACCACCCTTCAGTTATCTAGTTCAGTGTTTCTCAAGCCTGGTCCTGCACATTTTATTGCTTTCCCTGCTCCCAACACACCTGATTCAACTTAGCAGCTCATTAACAAGCTCTTTCAGAGTTGCAGGGGGTATGCTAAAACAAGGAATCCACTAAAACGGGTAGGGCAGGGTACCTCCAGGACCAGGGCTGAGAAACACTGTTCTAATTAATAGTCAGAATGGCTGTTAGGTAAGTAGGTAAGCAGTTTACTGCATAAAAATTAAATATTGCCAAGTAGAATTACTTTAAATCTAGTTGATATAGCTTAAAAGTCTCATCTGTGGATGTGTTAAGCTAATTATAAGATTATTTAAATTTATTTCCAGATGTTTTTACTTGTTTGAAGGCATTTTAGGAAACCACCTGTTCTTACATGTTTCTTAAAATAAAATAATTAAAATGGAATAATTCAAATAAAATAAGTAACATTTTCTGACAATATAGTGAGGAAATTTGATGCACTAAAATCACTTAACACAAGTAAAAACCAATCAGTAAGTTAAATCTTAAAAGGCTTGCAGCATACATACAGAAAGCTTTCCAGCCCCTAAAACTGGTTTTGCAGTTCCTATTTGTTGTGATCCAAATAACCCCTAACAAATTCAGTGATGGTGAGGTCTGGACTCTGGGGTGGTCAGTCCATCATTCTGAGAACACCAGTAGCTTATTTGTTGGATGTGTCTAGATCTCCTTTTCTCAGTGAGGAGCTTCTTGAACAGCTACACTCCTCCTTTCAGACCTCCATAGCGTTGAGGTGCCTTCTCCCAGTGGAAGGATGGACAGAAATACCTGTGGATGTTTTCCGATCTGAAGCAGGAGTGGAGCTTGATGTTCTCCTCTCTCTCAAAGATGAAAGCGGAGGAAAGGAGGAATTTGTAAGATGAGGCAAACTGTGAAATTCATGCTCCAAACAAATAGGGGGCAACATATCACAAGATAATTGTGTTGTTCACCCTTGTTGTAAGAAACAAGGAAATGTACAGTAACTCCTCCTCCCATTTCATTCCTTACCAGCCAAGATAAAACACTTTGTAGGAACAGAAGTGTTTTATTTTGATGTCCAATTAACCAAGCCAGGCATCAAAATAAAACACTTCTGTTCCTGCAAAATAAACTGACTCTCAAACTTCTGGATTAAAGAGAAAACGCTTTTATTTTCAGGTGTATGCTGAAAAGCGTACTCTTGGGTGGATAGAATTCAATTGCAACCATATGCTACAGAGCCTCCATACTTATACAGTGTTCAGGAGGTGATGTAATGCCCCTCCTGCTTTTCTATACATTTCTAAACTAGGTATTGTTGCCATTATCTTAAGGTTCCCTCCAAAGATGTATACATTGAACATGTTTTTAGAACCCATGTCTTCAACCAGAATGCCTGTATTTCATAAATAAATATGACTCCTGACTTCTCAGGACAGTCCCCACCCTGAAGTCTTAGGATTGTAAATTAAGTTGTCCTTTACTGCGTTTAGTCCTGGGTTGTAAATTGAACACTGCTCCTGGCCTTATGTATTATAAACACTTCCCTCGACCTTTGGGGTCTGTTTATGCTGGAATTTCGTAGACTCACTACAAAGGATATATCTGTTCCCTTATGTGTAATGTATTAACAATTTTAGATTCCTTAAATGATTCCCAAATTATTCCTTCAAGGGAATGTTAAGAATCCCACATCAAATTTATTCCTTTTACTCACCAAATGCATCGCCAGGTGTGAAAAGGAGCACCAATGTTAACTTATTTTGCTATTTTGTAAGCAATTCTGAACCATTTCTACCAAGCCTTCCACCAAGAAACGTTCTGACAATTTAAATCTGGCATGTTTGAGTGTTGATAAATAAATAAATAAATAAATAAATAAATAAATAAATAAAAACAACAAAAAAAGTTCTAGAGTTTTAAATATGATAGTAGACTTATATCTGCGTATGTTTAGCCATGTGTTCTGTGGAGTCATGCGGCATTTCAGAAGGCCACCTGCCCGGCAGAGAACCAGGCTTGGGCCTAATTGAAAACCTCACCACTATGCCGTCATGGCACCCGTGGAGTTTGCTCCCCTACTTCTCTGACATCTGCCTGCACAATTGGGCATTCAGCCATGGCAGCTGAACTGCAGCATGCCAGCGCTCTGCCGGCGTCACTCAGCTGGCCCAATCGTCTTTATCCCTCACTTTTCTTCCACTGGGCCATTAGGAAGTGGAAGGCTTCTACCCTGTAATCTCCTGTCCTTTTGCAGTAGATTAGATGGTGTGATTAAAAAGGCAATGCATGCAAGCGAGGGCCAAAGGTACGCTGTGCTGGATTAGACCCACTTGACCTCGTGATTAGTTCCATGCACTTGCGCTTTGTGGTTGGAGTAGAAGCCAGCCTGTGTCTTTTTTTGCGGAAAGAAAGAGAAGGAGGAAAGCGGGTAAGAAAAGAGCTTTTGCAGTGCAGGTGTCCTCTCGTAGATCCACTCCAACATGAGGCTCTATCTTTACACCCTTCTTTCTCATTGGTCACAGCCAACGGACGATGATGTAGTGTTGAGATCAGTGCTAATAAGTAGCATACAACTTGGATAGAAATACAACTTGAGAATAGAAATAGAGCAGTCACTTGTATATCTAGATAGATAGATAGATAGATAGAAAGATAGAGTGGTGCTCAACTTGTGAACCCTTTAGAATGTTCTATATCATCTGATGTTCACACCAACCCTAAAAGTAGAAGTAGGAGAACCAAATTAAACAAATAGGACAAAAATATCGTTGCTCACCAATGAAAAACATGTATCTCCATTTTTGTTGATTTTCACTCTTATACATAATTTAAACACAGCAGCTGCTGTTTACACTGTGTGGAAATTTCATGGACCAACAGAAATGTCCCAAAACTGCTTGGAAAAAAGTGGTTCCCTTGAGTTACATTCAAATTAAATTAGGTTTTTGCCCTCTGCTGTAAAGTTGTCATTTTGAAATGAAAATACATGAAAATCTTCCTAAAAATAGTTTCCTGAACTAGAATTAAAAAATGAATCAAATTTACATAGAAAATGGGACAGCACTGTCCAAAGTCAGAGATCACCTTGCATTTCCAGCCAAAGCAGCCTTTAAGTACAAGTTCTTCATGCTTCAATGGACATTTCTAGAAGTATTAGATATAAGAAGCAGAATGTCAAAGAAAAAAAAACAGGAGTTTCGAAAAGTTCAGGAGTTCAGTTGAACAATGATCATAACAACACAGAAAATGGGACTCCTAACAACTACCTGGAAAGCCTGGTAGACCACCAACACTGTCCCTATCAGATAAACAATACTTAAATCTTTCATCTTTCGTGTTTCAGATCTGAAAACATCCACAGGTGTTTCTGTCAATCCTTCCACTGTGAGAAGACAATGCTATTGGGTCTGAAAGGACATGTATGTGTTTAAGAAGCTCCTCATTGACAAAAGGAAACAAAGATCAAACAAAGAAGCTGCTGGTGTTCTCAGAACAATGGACTGGCCACCTCAGTGTCCATACCTCAATTTTACTGACATGAAGTGTAGAAGACAGTACCAACTAAAACATTAACGCTCCACGATGTAAGGAAAGTGGAGTACTTTTTCTTGGAAAATTTGACCATTCCTTTCTGTTATTTATTCCGAGTGCCTTAAATTGGGATACATTCTCCAGAATTTTAACTCAGTGGTGTGAGGGTACATTAGTTCAGGGGTGCCCACATCCGATCCTGGTGATCTCCCCTCCAGGAGAGTCGAGTTTCAATCTAACACACCTGATCCTCATCTGAACTAACGTCTTCAGGAAGGAAGATTACTGGGAGAGGACTGTTTATCCGAAGTGCAAAAAAAAGTTTGATCAAAGTCACAATATGACCACACAACAGCCTAGAGGGATGCACGCCGTAGGCCCAGACTGGATGCTCCAGCAAAGAGCCGTGGAGGTGCACAGAGCGGTTCATCAGTGAAGCTGGGCAGGGGTGATTAATCCCTGCTGGCTCTATTGCTCCATGCTGGGACTGTGAAGGCTACCGGAGCCATTCACAGCCGCATCCCATCAGCCCCTCTGCCTGAGTTATAGTGACATGTTCGGACCGCCGCTATGCTGTTGCAATGAGACTGCCACAGATTTATGAAGGTATAGCCATGCTGTCTTTTCTCCTCAACTCTCCACTCCCTTTTTTCTTTCCTCCCCCTTAACGGCCAAGCTTGTCAGGGAAAGGAGAGGGAAAAAATGACGGCGATCTATCGTCTCCAGACAAGAACATAGACTCAGCATATGCTGACGGTCTTCTGCACTGACAGCGAATCTCTTGGTTAATGCATAGCTGGGGGAATCTAAGTGATGCCAACCTCTGCATGCATTCATTACTGCTCTTATACACATGAAGTAGGAATTTGGGATAAACCTGGACCTTTTAGGATAGATCTGGGAACGGTCCTGATATTAGATCATGAAGTCATTTGTAGTCCAGTTCATGGCTCAAAAGTCTGATGCAGTCCACTTCAAAGCATAAGCATTGCTGTTCCTCTCTCTTTGTCCCACCCTCTAGTCTAGCCTTTTCCCACCCGTACTTGAACAAGCCACGCCTCCTGTGATGGGATTGGCTATATGCATCGCCTCCTGCGCTGGGATTGGCTATATACCAAGCCTCCTGAGCTGGGGCTGGCTAGTAATATAGCCTGCAGTGCTCGGATTGGCTAGTAGTATCCTACTTCCTGCTATGGGATACGCTAATAGCTCCTTCTCAAAAGACTTACTAGCCAATCCCAGCTCACGTGGGCATGGTTTGCCGCAATACAGGTGGGAGGGAAAAACAAAAAAATAAAAAAGACCCCCACAACGCCTCCCCGTTGGCTGCGCCGAGTTTCTCTCTCCGCGCGCCTTAGAGGAGCGCGGGATATAAAGACCGAGAAAGAGAGAAAAGGGGGGAGGAGAGAGAGAGAGAAATAAAACTCGAACCCGGTTTGTTTGTCGTTTTTCCTCTTTTCTTTTCTTCCTGAGAGGGAACTAACGGCGCTCACTTGCAGCCAGAAGCTTGGCCACAGTGTGACCATGACGGCGCTGCGCCCTGCGTAAAAAGCGCGCTCCCGTGCGTATTTTTCCTTTCCACCCTCTCCTGATTGTTCTCGTGGTGATGGGCTCCGCAGGCTCGTTTTTCCCCGCGCTGAGATTCCTACTCGCCCTGTAAAGCGGATACCAGGTGGGATCTATGGTCCTCACAGCCGAAGGGACACGAGAGGAAGTTTGAGAGCAGAGGGAGGATGCGGGCTGCGTGCTGGTGCGCCGTGTTTCTCCTCACACCAGCGCTCTGTCTGGTGAGCAGCTTTACGATTCACACTTACACTTGTTTTCTTCACGGGGGGAAAAATAAAGGAGGACAAATGAACACGTGTTTTGTCTGCGTACGCGCAAAGTTTCCTCTTCTCTTTATCCTGGCTTTTACTGCGTGTCTGTAACTAGGTTCAAATATGAGTTTAGTGTGTGTAATGTTAGCATGAAAATAGTCTCGAGTTGGCCGTGTGAACCGGTAACATCATACTGGTGAAGTGAACCAATAACATCATACTAGTAAGGTTAACCAGTAACATCATACTGGTGAGGTGAACCGGCAACGTCGTACCAGTGATGTTATCCAGTAACATCATACTGGTGAGGTGAACCAGTAACATCATATTGGTGAGGTTAACCAGTAACATTTTGTGGTAAGGTGAACCGATAACTTCCTACTGGTGAGGTTACCCGGTAACATCATACTGTTGAGGTGAACCAGTAACATCATACTGGTGAGGTGTCTGTTTGGGCAGTGCTTTGATTGTCGCAGCTCTTCATCCTCTAGTTCTGAATCCCAATTAAAAGCGTCCTACAGCGCGGAAAGCTCAGAGAGCGTGCAGTTCCGGCGTTGAAACTCACGGGGGCGCCATAATAAATGGAAATAGACGAGCGCATGTTTTTTTTCTGCACTCGTTTTCAGGAAAGCCGCGCCCTCCTCTGCTCTGATAGGCTGCCTAAGTCCCGCTCTCGTGGGCTCGCTGCCCCATTGAGCAGACGGTTTGGGAGCATGGACCGCTGGCCAATCCTGGCGCAGGTGGGCGCGGTTTGACGGAAAACGGGTGGGAAATGGAAAACAGCGCCGAGCGGTTAAGGGGGATGTTTGCGCTGGTGGATGAAAACCAGTCTGATTATTCTGTGAGGCTTCAGGTATTCAATCAACACGCCATCGAACATCTCACACGCTGCTGTCCATGGAAAGCCTTTAGCTGACAAGTGAGTTAGCGCAGTTTTCCTCAACCCTGGTCCTGCAGGCACCCTGTCCTGGACATGTTAGTGGACCCCCTGCTTTAACACACCCTCCTGCAACTCCTAAAGGACCTGTTAATTTGATTATGAGTTGAATCAGGTGTGTTGGGAGCAGGCAAAGCACTGATATGTGCAGGGCAGCGTGCCTCCAGATGCAGGGTAGAAAACCTTTGAGCTGGAGCTGTAAGTGTATTGTATTTGAACTGATTTGGTTCCCAACAATATTCCCGTCTGTCTGGATTCCACTGAAAGGCACATTAAGAAGCTTTTCCTTTGTTTTTTCCATAAGTGCCCGGATGTAGTTTTATGCCATAATAGTAAACTAATTATAGCGGAACCGTAGAGAAACAGAAAGGCCTTTAAACAAGCAGAATGGCAAGTGGGCGTTCCCATAAAGAAGCTTCAATATTATATGACATATTAATTATGGTTTATTAATTTCCTCTTATTTCATCGGACTGAAGCAACCAGAGATGTCCGCATTACTGCAACTGATGACCGCTAACAAGCAGCAGTCGTTCCCTGTTCCTGGTGCTTTCTCTTTCTCCTCGCGCTCCTCTTAGTTGGGGAGTTTCAGACATCTCAAAGCCTGTTATCTGGACAAGATGTGAGAGGAGATGTGGAATAATCCCTCAGGCTGGGGGACCATCTCTTATCGCCCCTCTGCTCAAATGACCCTAATCCTATCTGACTCCAGAAATCTCTCATTTTAATTACCGCTTTAAATAACCCAGAAACAGCCAGTTTAAATATAATACACAGAAATATAATACAGAAATAAACAGAGTCCAAATCACACCTCACCACACAAAAGACTTTAGGAAGGAAGTTAACCGAGAGCGCGACA
>CM067475.1:31683463-31709052 GCA_034552555.1 Semaprochilodus insignis
ATATATATATATATATATAGCCCAGACTCATCCTCATGATCACGTTGCCGCTGTCTTGTCTCTGTTTTCGTAAACAGCATCATAAAATTCACACAGACATGAGCCCAGCACGGCTATGGAGCTAAACCTAGTGAGCCGCACAGACGCATCACATTATTTATGCCATAAAATAGTGAATCCCTGCCTTCCTGCACGCTCTTCTCGTACACTCCGGGTGTTTGGAGGTGCTGCTTTAGCTGACTAGTTCCACTCCACTTAAGCCTCCATTGGAAAGCTGTGGCCAAGGTTCGCACTAACCCACTTGAGTCTAATGCAAGGCCAAGCAGGTGTGAAATGACTTGTTCGAGTAAAACCCCTCAGCCTTTTGTCCATTAAACCTCATCCGTGCCTCAGAAAGCACAAGCACGGCTCTCCATCACCTGGGGAGATATCAGCATGCGCGCTTTCACATAGACAGTGACAGTAATGGGGTTAAGTAGAAATGGCAAGACCCAGCCTCAAATCACTCTCTAGGGAAGTGTATATATTAACCACTACATCAGCAGTACAATCATAGGATCTTTCACTTTCACTGTTATTCTTTCCTTCTTAAAGATCCTGCGTTTTTGTGTGCTTTATTTCTTTCCCTGAGGTCTGCTTGTGACATTGTGGACTTATGTACTGTTATTTGGTCTTTATATGACCATTTTCAACCTTATCTTATGTATCGTTTTAAGACTAGTTAGACTGATATATGTAAAAGAACTGTTCTGATTGTCTCCCTTCATAAAGCAGTTGAAACACTGAAACGCTGCTTATGGCATCATCATTTAAATGCATGACTGAGCTGCTTCTATTTGATAGCTGCATTGTTTTATTGTGGCTTGTGAATGAGTGATATGTTTTCAAACAGTGCTGCATCATTCTGCATCATTCTCAATTCTTAATTTATAATTATGCAAACGACACCATTGACGTCCATTGACTATAAGCCACATTAACATGTGTATTGGTCACACTACTCTTTTAGAATTGGAATTAGAAATTAGAACCATTTGCCAGTTGTGTTTGCACACAGAGGAATTTGTCATCCGCATTTAACCCATCCATGAAGTGAAACACCCACATACACATGCATTAGTGAATGCACACACTAGGGGGCAGTGAGCACACTTGCCAAAGCGGTGGGCAGCCCTATCCACTACCTGGGGAGCAGTTAGAGTTAGGTGCCTTGCTCAAGGGAGCTTCAGGTTCATGGAATCAAACCGGTAACCCTCCGGTCAAAAAGCTGGTTCCCCAACACTCAGTCCACGGCCATTAAAAGGTTTTCAGTATAGGCGATGGTCATGTATACAACAATTTGATTCATATACATAAGCTATTCAAGCTATTCAAACAACCCATTATGAATGATGTCATTATTGTGATGTCACCAAAGCCAGTGTATTCTTCGAATCAAAGCAGCTTAGTCATGCATTTTATTGGCAAACATATTATAAGGAATGTTTTAGTCCATCTTTTCGCCGTGAGAAGACAACTCAGCACTGTGGGTCTGAAAGGATGTGTAGCTGTTCAAGAAGCTCCTCACTGCGAAAAGGAGACAGACACATCGAACAAAGAAGTTGCTGGTGTTCTCAGAACAATGGACTGATCACCCCAGAGTCCAGACCTCAAAATCCCTGAATGCGTTTGGGATGGTTTGGACTGTGAATAGCAGAAAATTCTAAAGCAACTTTGGAAGTGCGGACTCTGGGGTGGTCAGTGCAATACCTTGTTTTTTGTGGCAATGCAAAAATGACATTTTATTATATATGTGTAGCGTACTACTGGGCAGATTGAATTCAATGGCAACAATATGGTACAGAGCTTCCATACTTTTACAGTGCTACATTTTTGTGTAAGATAATGTATCTAGAACCCTTTTTGCTAAGAGTATTTGAAAGTAATAGTAAAACTGTCCATAATAGGGCTGATGTGAAGGCAAAGGGCCATTGATGGACATGCTACAAGAACTTTCTGGGAGCAGTACTTATCCTTGATATAAATAAATGCAACATCCGAGAGCCTTGGCCAATTCAGAGATAGTGGATATGTAGGATTCAGAGTAAGAGACATGAATGAGTGTGTGTGTGTGTGTGTCTGTGTGGTGAAATGCTGTGCTTGAGCTGTTTGTGTCATGCAAGTGTGTTAAGCCTGAGTGATGTTAAGCTCTGAAGTGATGTCGAGAGGCCGGAGGAGAGCGTTTGAGGGAAAGATTGAGGAAAATATGAGATAAATAAGGAGAAGCGGCATGTTTAGCCTCAGCGCAAGCTCTTTACAAGCACACACACTTCTGTGTCGGCACATATAGTACTGTGCAAAGGTCAGAGACCAGTCATTTATTCATTTATTCATTTCATTTTCTGTTCAAAGCCGCCGTTATATACAAGCCATTCGTTTTTGCAGTGACAGAAAAAAGCAGGCAATGTATACTGAGCAGAAAATTACACAGAATTTCTTACTCTTATTTATTGTGTCCATACACAGCCTCCATTCTGTTCAAGAGACTCCCTTTCAGTTTCACTCTCCAAGTTCAGCTTCCAAGCAATCCAGCAATCCACCTTCAGTGGTGTTGAGGTCTGGTTGTGTCTCCTTTTCACAGCAAGGAGCTTCTTGAACAGCTACACATCCTTTTCGGACCCATAGCGTTGATGTGTCTTCACATTGTGGAAGGATAGAAAGAAACATATTAAAAGAGGCACATAAAAGAGTGTAAAAGCTGTTTGAACTGGGAACTAAATAATTAAAGGGTGGTCTCTAGCTTTTGCACATTGCTCTGCATCGACACACACACACATATATATGCATTTGCAGTCTATGTGTTCACATTCATTTCACAGTTCATTTATCACAGCTCACTTGCTCTGCTGAAGTGAAGGACCTGTGTATTGCAGTTAAGGGCCTTTGCATCATGTTAATGAAACTCCAGTACAGGTAATAACATTATCGGCAGGAGTAAGAGCACTGCATGTATTTCATGTAGGTCAGAAACCACATAGTCACATAGCATAGTCCTGAACACTGTTGACTCAGATACGGGGTCTGCAACAGGCCTGGACAATAAATTACGTTTTTATTATTACCATGAAAAGACCTTCCAGGATAAACACATTGTCAAGGTCTGTGTTAATGATAACAGAACATTTCAGCTGACCGCACACCAGCAGGGTAAAGTAACTCAACTGGCATCACGTATTACATAGCATCTAGTCTAAAAAGTCTAAAAAAAAGTGCGTTGGCTCACATATATATATGTGTATATGTATATATAGTTCCAAAGGCTAAAATTAAAAGCAAAGTAGGTTTGTCCTTCTCCTGTTAACTTATCATTTTGGTTGGAAATAGGCTTTGTTCCTGCAGCAGTGATATATGTGATTTACTTTATGTTTACACAGCCGCATTCACTCAGTCATGTTAATTTAAGTACGTTAGTTTATCATTAAGTTTATAATTTAATAATAAATTCTGTAAATATAAAAAGAACTTCTCAATATCTTTATTAATATCTCTGTGCAGTTCAGCTATTGCATGGATTTAAACTCCATCAGCTGAACACTTGCTTTAATAAAATGAATGCTTGATTAGGTAAACTAGGTCTTGGATTTTGAATGTAAATACTGAATCTCCTGGCTAAGATGAATAGTTAAGCTAATATGGTCACATGGATTACAATGTATTACTTTAAATAGACCCTTACTATATGGCCAATAGCTCTGCACAGTGTGTGTGGGTGTGTGTGAGGTGAGTGCTGTAATGATCGTGTGCTGTTGGTATTTGAAAGGTCTACTCACACTCAAATTTACAGTACTGTGTACAGAATAACATTATGTTTTTTGAGATGTTGAAGATGTCTATGTATTGTGTTGCAGAGATATCTACTTAGGTTAGCATGCCAACCAGCTAGCCACGCCCAGTCCTGTCTAGTAATACCACGTTGTATCCCAAGGGTTGAGTCAAATTAGTCTAACATGAGAGGATGAAGAAGTAGCACTGCTGCCTTGACGGCGTATTCTAGCCTCTTGTCAATCATGTAGAAGGTGCTGCTCCCAGTTAGATTAGTTAAGGGAAGGTAAACAATGGAAGTAACAGTAAACACAGCAATATCCAAAGCTCATGGCAAGCAACCACCACCACCACCTGCTCCCGACAAGAAACCACAATTGGCAGCAAACAAAAGAAGTGATATAAATAGAAGCAGAGCAAGAGTTAATGTTGGTGCTGCTTTCCATCAGTGGAGACGCTCTTGACCTGTTAGGGAGATGAGGGTTGGTAAGGAGTGAAGAAGGAGGAGGAGGGAATGTGCTTATCCTTGTGTCTTACAATAGTAGTGGACACCACAACTTTCTGGTGAAATGCTGCCATGTATTTGTTTGGGTTATGAGCTTGACAGTTGCGTCATCTTACAAACTGCTCCTTCAAACAAGCAACAAAGATTTTTTGTGTGTGAACGATGAACTTATTTGCTTGTTTGTTTGCTGGCCTCCCTTATATACACTTATCAACTTTTTTGACCCTCTATCCTCAACCTCCCGTGTCCAACCTTTATGTACCTCTCAACTTCACAATCACACAGACAGAAAGCAAACGAGAGAGAAAGAAAGAGCGAAAGAGAGAGAGTGAAAAAGGTAGTTTCAGGACATGTCATGAGGTGGAGACAGTACAAGGTTGGTTTGATTAATGGCCGCAGTCTCCACTCTCCCCTTCACAAACTGCTCCCGAATTTCAATCACACTCACAGGTCAAAGGTCAAAGCTCACTAGAAGCACCGAAGGGCAGCGGATGTGGAAGAAAAAAAAATCCCACCCTAGACTGACCTGAGCCTGCTCTCAGTGGGCAATTTTTCCATCTGCACTATATATAGAAGCCTTTTGCCCAATC
Source organism: Semaprochilodus insignis (assembly GCA_034552555.1). Lineage (NCBI taxonomy): Eukaryota > Metazoa > Chordata > Actinopteri > Characiformes > Prochilodontidae > Semaprochilodus > Semaprochilodus insignis. Next base: position 31,688,360 of record CM067475.1, read on the forward strand.
CTTTGCCTCGTGTCAGCTCATGATAGGAGCTCCTTCAAAGTCTTCATGCAAAGCGTGTGGAAAGGCAGGAAAGACCAGATAACCTCGATCGGTGCCCAGAGATGCCGAGGCAGTGGACGTCTATTCATGTGTTTAAGAGGCTGGAACGGCAGAGATGAAAGTGAAATATTAGAGCCATAAACATCAGTCACACAGCAACAGTGATGGATTACTTCGCAAGTGTGGCCTGTCTGTGTTTGGCCAAACATCTACCGCCATTACGCATTGGGAAGGAAGATAAAGGTTACCAGGAAAAATAAATCATGATAAATTTAGACTGATATGGGCAACATTTATTGAGCTACATATACAGAAGTAGTGTCTCTCAGTATGGCGTTTGGACCGCCATGCCAGGTATCTCGGCATTGGACTTGTAGAAGTTCCTAATGGTATCCTGTGATAATCCGTCCCATGCAGCTTGAATATTCTCACACAGTTCCTGCAGATTGTGCAGTAGGATTGTGCAGGACAAATTGGGAATGAAGGTGTCCCACTGCCATTCTGAGTCACTCCATAGCAGTCTTTCACGACACCATTGCACTCTTTGGTGACGTTGACGTGGTGTTAAGGGCAGTTGCCGTAATGCCGTGTGCATGTAGTCCTGTGCTGTGTAGCCGTCTGCCAATGATGCAGGATGACGTATAGAGGGCATCACCGCAATCTAAATGTTCGCAATCACAGCTGTTGGGTCAGTCACGGCTCTTATGTCACATGCACAGCTGAGATGAAACTTGAATCATTTGTGTGTCTCACAAACAGACCTACCCACCAAGTTCCATTTTGCTTGACTCCTTCTGGGTGCAACTGAGTGTATGTCCAAGATACTTTTTTCCTTTCCCTGTTTATATCATTAGAAGGAGTTAGGCCACACATATGGGCACAATACACTGGATCAACATACAGAACTGAAGCTCCTGTGTGTTACAGTGTTTTCTATCACTGTATAAAAGAAGCTCCTGAGCTACTGTCCTTATTGTTGGATGCACTGTGATTTGCTGTGAGTTTCTGAACGAGTGTGTGTACACATTCAGAACACAATTCACACTGCTGTAGAAATGCTTATTATTGATTTCATCAGAGTAACTCAGAAATGGTGACTGAAATGCAAAGTGTATACCTATTTGTGGTACATTGTACAGAACCAAAAGATACAGTAGAATAGTGGAACTCTGTCTGGTGCAATATAGAACCATTCTTGTTTGAAGATTAAACAGATTTTCCTGAAAAAGAAGCACCACTTAGCCATGCAAAGAGACATTTTTGCCTTTATGCAGTGGTTACTTGAGTGTTCACACTTCTATATATAACTACCGCCTTTACGAAAGCCCTTGAAGAACCATTTGTATGTAATTAATGGAGATTTCAAATCAGTAAAAGCTGCTTTTTGGCTGAGCCCTAAAGGGGTTAAGAAAGAGCACAAGGTACTGAGGAGGCACCGTCTACAGTAAAGCTCCCTTGTCGACTCCAGTTTGAAAGCAATACATCAGAATGGCTGGGATGTGGGCTGGAGGTCTCTAGTTTCACTCTATGACTGGTGAGGAATCTCGACGTTCTATAGTGTGACCATCAACTTTCAGTATATGCTTGCAGACTTTATTCCCCTTTCATAAGTCCACCATGAACCATATTCACTTTCCTGGAGTGGGTCTCAGCCCACATAGGGGGCACCATATCAGACTGAATAAACAGAGAAAGGGACCAGCTCATAGAACAAATCATAGCTTTAGAAAAATGGAAACATGGAAAAATAGAAAAATTGGTAACGCTTTACATTAAGTGTTGAATGACTAACATGAAGTAATGCATTAGTGAACATGAAGCAACCCATTGACAATGTCTCAGTGCTTAACTAACTACATGTTTACATGTAACAGTTGTTACATGTTTACTTAACATGAATTAACCGTTGTTAATGTATTACTTCATGTTAACTAATATATTAGTAACTTCATGTTAGTTAGTCAATACTTAATGTAACATGCAATGTAAATTATAGGTAGTAGAAAAATGAAATTGCATTGTATGCTAAATAACTTACTACTAAGTGTACTAAGTGTTAAAGGCAGGGGAAGATGTGGGTAGGAACTAAACTCTGCAGGAAATCAGATCAGTTTAGTAACCACTGCCTTAAGGGTTATATATTTTAAAACTGACAGTGAGTTATGAGGGTTTGTTTATCCAATATCATTCCCTTTAGATGCAGTGTTGTGTGGCAGTGAAATGGTGTGAATTTTGTGCCAGTTCCAGATTTTGTGAACTGAATTTGGATGTCTGTTTTCTGCTTAGAGTCAAGTGTTCTGAGTTGGTATATGTTCTATCATAACATGTTACTCCCAACTTAAATGATTAGATTTAATTATCAGATGCCTTTGTATTCATTTCTTTTTGAGTCTTGGGTCATGACAGTTTTAGTTTTAGCAGCAGAACTTTGTTCTGAGCTTGGTGACTGGAGCTCCAGCAGGAGCAGCTTGCGTAACACAACAAAGTATTCAGTGCACCACCTTTTCCATTTAAATAAACATTTTGTTATGCAGCCCAGATTTTGACCAATAAGGAGTTTAGTGTAATAGTGCTCAATTTAAAAATTATATTATGGTCATTAAAATCTCTATTGGACTACCCCTCGCAAAATATCCCTATTAACAGGTCTGTATCAGCGAGATCCACATTTCCTCACCTTTTTAAATTAACAAGTTGTGTGTAGTATGGAAACATTATGAAAATATTATGGATTTGTTATGTTGTTTTTTTATGGAGTAGTCGATATATGGAAACTAACCAACATCAATTCATTTATTCCACTGTTTTTGGGATGTTATGAAAATCAATGCATTTACACACATCACAAAAATCAATGCATTTACATATATCCATTTACTTAGAGCAGTTTAGTCACATTCATTCATAATGAAGTTATAGAAATGAACCTCAGTACAGAGCAGCCAATCAGACAGGAAGTTGTTTACATATTTCAGTTGTAAAAGAAATATGGAAAGAAATGAGTCTTGATTGTACTAAGCCGCTTGATCAGTTGATGGGTTCTACTTCAGTTCATCCCAAAGGTTTTAGATGGAGTTCCACCACTCCAGAGAGCACAGCTCCAGGTCCAATCTGCTGCATTGGATCCACTGCTCCATAGGCCGATGCCCCAGTGTTACTGGGCATGGGATTTGTGGCTGTTCCAGAGAATCCCATTCTACTGGTTTAAGCTTTTCTATGGAGGTTAAGCTGTAAGCATTGTCAGCATTAGATTCACTATAAAGTAGATGAATTCACTAATTAGAAGTGCTATCTGGATACATTTGGGTTTGGTATTTTTGATACCCAAGAAAATGGGTAGATGACACTGGAGTAGTTATGTCTGTACATTATATGACTCTTGAGAAGACCATCATTTTACCTTTGCATTATAGTCAGTTTTGTGCAGGATCAATACAGCAGTTGACACTTTTTGGGAAATATAGTGTATATAAACATAGAAATATACCGGAGTCTACTTGAATAAAAACGCTTTATTAGGTGGCCTCTCATAGCCATGCTAATGAGCCTCTGTAAGAGTGTGTTGTTGTCAGCAGAGTGGCTGACTTTACAGTCTCTTTGGTCTGTCGTTCACAAGAGTGGTTTTTTTTTTATATTATTTTCAGTTTTTCAGTTTCGTCTTGCTCCTGCTGCATAATGAAGCCAATTTTCTCATCAGAACCGTTAAAATCATAGAATTATCCCTTCAGGAAATGTCACAATGTTCCAGTTGCTGCCAAATATACCGGCAGTGGTATTTTTATGGAGAGAAATAGTTCTGTCAGTTTCAAGCACGGAACTGTAGAGCACATCTCTGTCGTACTCAGCAGCAAACAGTGGCACAGAGCGTTCTACACGTGCAGTGTAGTGTTCGGTCTGTCCTTAATAGTTTATTCCTAATAGTTTATCGTCTGAATCTTTTGACTGGCTCAGAACAGTGTGTGAGATTTACGATGAAGCAGAAATTGAATTTAATATACAAAACTGCACTTATCATCAAAAAAATTGTTGCACCAAGAAGGAATCAAGCAACAGGAATGAAACTTGGTGGGTAGGAACTTTGTGAGAATCAAGCTGCATGGGATGGATTATCACAGGACACCATTAGGAACCTCTGCAACTTCATGCTGAGATATATGCATGTTGCGTTAGCAAACATGGTGGCCCAGCGCCATACTGAGAGACACTACTTCTGTATGTGTAGCTCAATAAATATTGCCCATATCAGTCTAAATTTATCATCATTTATTGTTCCTGGTAACCTTTATCTTCCATCCCAGTAGCACTGCAATCCAACACTTCCTTCTGGGTGCATCTATTCTTTTGATGACGAGTGTATGTTTTTATTATTGTGTAATTACCTTTAACTACAAAGTACTGTGTTTAGAATGAGCCCTTCATCTCTACATATGAGCAGGTCATCTTGCAGCAGAGGCTGCCATGTAGAGCCACCCTGTTTCTACAGTAACCCAGAACAGACAAACCCAACACTGGCTATAGAGAGTGACTTTTGTGTATTTGTGTTGTTGTGGCAGCACCCGCTGGAGGAAGAAGAAGAATTAGAGGTTGCTGCCGGTGCTGGTTAACGCTTCTGTGTTGTGAGAACCAAAGTTTGAGAACCCAAATTGTGACACATGAAGGATCATTCTTATTATATACCACAAAAAATACTAGGAAGGGTGAATCCTCATCACTTTTCAAAAAAGTGAAAACATAAAGAAGCAAAATTAAATCTGGACAGGCAACTGCAAAAAACCTGACTGCCACCATAGGTTCTGTTATACCCATGGAAGGGGATTGTTTCAGTTAGTCGCAAACTTCACTGCTATAATTGTATGCACTGCTCCTTTAAGAAACTTACTGTTTATACTTGTGACAGTGAAGATATATTTATACAAATACCTGTGGGGTGCGAGTGACGGGGTTCATAGTTTGAGAAGAGGTGGTACAGTGTAGTGAATGTCTCGTTCCCAGTCTACAGGAAATTCTCCTCAGAATTGTGCCAGGGAAGGCATCCACCAAATCTGGGCAAACTGCGCATTTCTTTGATGCAAGAGTGTCTGAACATTGACGTGGCCTACATCCAGAAACTTGTCCAGTCCCTGCCAAATCCAATCAGAGCTGTTATTTGTGCTTGTGGTATTACATGCTATCAGGTACGTTTCAGTCACAGGTGACTAATCTTTTTGTCCATTGAGCTTAGATATAGGCATACTGTGTGCACACTTGCTTAGTCCTGAACTTAAGAGCATTTGTAGTTGGAGAACAAATGGAGAGAAATATCAATCCCTAACCTTTTCACAGCAGCCATGAAATGGAATTTCCACCTGTTTTAGAAAAGCTCCCTCGGTTGAATTACACCATTTTCGACTTCAGCAACATTTATGAAATATAATATGTCATTAGAAATGCATAGGAGTTACAAAACCATAAATAAACTGGATATTTGTCTTTGTAAAAAAACCAAGTCAACGTTAATGACTGGTAGTTTGACATGATGGTTATAAAATAACCATATCATTTAAAGTCTTTATCGCAACATGCTGTCTTTGTGGAACCCTACAAATTGTTTTCACTCTTTATTGCTCACTAGCAGCTCAACACATAACATAGTCATAACATTTCGAACCCACTGAGCCAACAGTGTCCTAGCTAATCTGATAACGGAGCGACCTAAATACAACATTTGACTTGGTAAAATACATTACAAATATCAGAGTTGATTTCCACTCCCTTGGTGGACTGGCCACCGAGAGCCCTGCAGAAAGAGGTTCTGAGCAATGGGCATTTACTGTAAAGCTAAGCTGCATGTACGCATGAGTTTAGCGTATGTGATGCATAAATGTATGTCTGAAATGAACTGGAACGGCAGTCAGTGTTACAGAGATGCTCCCCTGCATGTGCTAAGAAGCCCCCCTGGCAAATCTTGCATCAATTTATCAAACTTTACCAAATGAATATTCAGAAATAATTAATATTTTAAACCGTGTTGTGAAATTTAACACTGCAATTGTGTTAATCATGGTACATATTTCATGTTGGCTTCCAATTTATGTCTTAATAAAAAAACAACCCTTCAAACCCAAATGCGCTGCTCTCTCTGCAACTTTATCTGATACAGCTTGAATACATTCAAGTATACTAGCACTCAAAGGTTTGGGCCATTGCTTTCATTCATATGAAACCAATTTCTTTGGAGATATGTGTATAAAAATGATTGTTTGATAAAACTACTTTCTTAGAAGTTTCAAATAGTTTGTAGGAAGCTGTAAAAATTAAGATGTTTCTGATGTTGTAAGTGATTTCATGATAATTAGGAATGAAGTTATAAAGAAACCGAGATCCACAAGTTCTCATATTTGAAAACCAGTAACCAAATCTCACTAATTAAATAGCTATTCATAGTCTTTTGTGACAACAATTTCTAAAAAACATACAGTTATGGCTCATTATTTAATAACACATCATACCTTTTGCTTTTACTTATCTCAAATACTGTAAACTGTGCATAAGTTCTTGGTTTAAGTTTTGGTGTCTAGTTTGTACCATTTCAATCTACACTGTATGAGTTATTACGGAATTATAATTACTATGATGATAAGTGATCCCACAGTATTGTGTCACTATTATCCATCAACCCATAGTTAGGTCAGCACATTCTCAGGGGGTTCTGCGTAAGGAAATCTCAGACATGCAGTGATGCACATGGAGTTTCAGAAATATGTACACCAGGGCTATTCAGACATAAAAGGAGGGAGGCACCTTACCCTGGGGAGTTTCTTCCCCTGAGTTTTAAGGTAGTACTAGCAGTACTAGTTAATTAGCTGATAATGTTAATACTGTAGGTTTTGTTACATATATGAGCACTACAGACAAAGTCAACAAGTGGACTTGTATAACTACAAATAAGAGTTCTGCAGTAATGAGTACTGTTCACTTCACAAGTCAAAATAAAGATGTTACTTTCAGACATGACTGACAAGTTTATAATTCCCCTGAACTTTCTACAATTCTGCTCAGTTCGAGAGTGGAGACACTAATAGTCAATCAGACTAGTCCAAGGTGAATTAACAGTAGACACTGTGTTCATTCATCAAGGTACAAGCTATATAAATCTACCCTAAAAGGAAAAAATAAATAAATAAAAATGATCATTGCAGCAGATTTTGGTGCAATTATGTTCCCTAACTGAAGCTGCTAAAGCATAGTCCCACTGAAAAGAGGGGTACCACAGTACCTATTTTTCTGAGAGTGTAGCATAAAAGGTCTGCTTTACAGTGGTGGTGATTGGAACCAGGGTTCATTTTACAGAAATATCTTCTTGTTTTAAGATCAGATCTGACAGGTCAAGATCATTTTTCACAAAGTCATTTTACAGAGACAAATTTCTCATCTTAATATAAGATCTTTTTTTACCTTGTCTTACAGCATCTAATCTCTTAACCTACTTGGTTGAAGTCAACAACCAGTTGTTGCAATCAACAATATGCACAGCTGAAACGTAAAACAAGTAATCAAAGTAACAATTAAACATTAGTTAGCCAGACAGCTGCTGTTACCAGAATAATAAAGGCCAAAACAAAAGTGAAACTGAAACCAAACTGAATGGTGGTAAATCTGAAATTAAAGCTTTTTATACAGGGACTTCTTTGCATTACAGTGCCCTGCATGTACACTTTAACCATGAATATGGATTTAAACTAAATGTTTTAGGCCCAAACCTTTCAAACCTACTGTAAAGCCATAGTTCAGGCATCAGGTAGTATATTCAATGTAGTTATTTTCTGTGAGGGAGCTTTTAGAGGTGGACGTCTGGTTCCCATCACCACCACTGTGAACTATCCTGACTTAGTAAGTTTCCCTACAACAGAACATTTCACAACAAACCACTCTGAATGACTTTGCTCACTTTTGAACCCCTAAATCATGTAGGAATTGTCAAAAAATTGTGGAATTCCATTTTCCAATGATCAGGTTTGTGTCATTTTGAGATATGTTTCACTGTGTGTGTGTGTGTGTGTGTGTGTGCACGCACGCGCACTTGTCACATTTCCAGCTCCAGTACTCAGCTGTTAGTCTTCTTCAAGTCGTCAATCAATAAGTAATACAGAAAGATCTTACATTCTTACATTCCTCTCATTATTGGAGAAGTGTGCGGAGAGCGAGAGAGAGCGAGAGAGAGAACACTTGTGTGGCAGGAGTGTTCGAACACTGTCTGACTGTTAACAAGAAGAACAGACCAATCAGACTGCTTATCACTCCACATTCATTGGATGACAGTATTGCATTTCACGGCTGGGCTCAGGAGATTTCAGCCTTATTGATTTCCAGAGTTACAGTTTTTTTCCTCTGCCCGGGTGAGCGCACCGTCGGGGCAGGGAGCTGAGAGGAAAAAGGAGACACAGAGGAGAGGGGAGAGGCAACATGGAGGATTTAAACGCTCAGGCACTTTCACTGACACCTGCCACTCACTGTCGAGATAAGATTCATCTGCTGACTGAAGCCGTAAAGTGGAGGAGGATGATATTCAGTAAGACTTCAGAACAATCCAGTGATGCGCCCTCTGTCTCTCACCCCTTCTCCCCATTCTCTCTCTATCCATATACCTGCACTGCTCTCTCTCACCCCTTCATTCTCTCTCTATCCCTATACCTGCACTGCTCTCTCTCACCCCTTCATTCTCTCTCTATCCCTATACCTGCACTGCTCTCTCTCACTCCTTCATTCTCTCTCTCCCTACCTGCCCTGCTCTCTCTCACATCTTCATTCTCTCTCTCTCTCTCTCTCTCACACACACACACACACACTTTCATTCTCTCTCTCTACCTGCCCTGCTCTCTTTCACCCCTTCACTCTCTCTCTACCTGCCGTATTCTCTCTCTCTCACACACCCTTTCATTCTTTCTCTGTACCTGCCCTGCTCTCTCTCATCCCTTCACTCTCTCTCTACCTGCCCTGCTGTCTCTCACCATTTCATTCTCCCTCTCTCTACCTGCCCTGCTCTCACCCCTTCATTCTCTCTCGCTCTACCTGCCCTGCTCTCACCCCTTATTCTCTCTCACCATTTCATTCTCCCTCTCTCTAGCTGCCCTGCTCTCTCTCCCCCTCTCCCCTCTCTCTCTCTCCATTTACCTTCCTCTGTATCTCTGTTTCTCTTTTTCTTTCCTTCATTTTTCTTTCTTTCTTTCTTTCTTTCTTTCTTTCTTTCCCTGCCTCCCACCCTCTCTGCCTCCCTCTCTCTCATTTTCATTTTTCCTTCTTGTCTGAGGCTTAGACTTAAGCTTAGAAGAACACTGTTTCCCTATTCTATGAAAATACAGTGCCATGTCAAAGACCGACTGTACACGTTGCTTGATTCAGATATATATTTTGGCTCCACATGTCGCAAGAACACATCACATCAAACTGAAAGAACTAAAATGTGTTGATGTAATGTAGTCACTGCACTTTTCCAGTGTAGAGCCTTTTAAATACAGGATCAGCTTTTAATGCACTGCTGCAAATCACGTATGTACAGTGGGCTTATCGGGCTTCCATCTCTAGGTGCTCTAGAGTGTGTTTTATTATCTGCCATGATTTAATGAGGGTCCTCACGGCTAAACGGTTTTGTGTTCCTGCCACTTTACTGTAATGTCCACATGTTTATATGAGTCTTTATTCACTGGATTCCAGTAGCAGAACACTGCAACTAGCTGCATGTATTTTTTTGCTATGCCGCTGCAGCTGCTTTAAGTGTTATTTTGTATTCAGTTTTTTCAACTTTTTCTATTATTTAAATGATTAAGTTTTCATACGTGATAAAACCTTGTTCTTAACTCTGCAGTTTAAACATAAAGACTGCTTCACAACTGGAACTCATTTCTCTAAACAAAAAACAGTTCTATAAGTTCTATAGATTTACACGATTTACATGAACATACATTCAAAAGGAGAAAACTTCAAACAGCTGTGTTGATGTAATGTATTTCATTCATATGAACACAATACATTTAAAGCACATTCTTTTTTATTACAGTGTGTGAAGGCTTTGAGCTATGGGATCAAATAACTGAGGTGATGTAAAAACTTGCTCTGTCTTGCTCTGTGCCACGGTGGAGTTTTTAGGCGTCTTCATCAATGTTTACAATGACCATAGCCTGATGACTGATGGTCACTCAAAGTCTTAGAATCTTAAGAATACTTAGTAACTCTTCCTATGAATCCTGTATTCATAATGTCATCTAAATACATTTATAATGTGTCATAGGGCTTACATAATTCAACTTATAATACCAAGCATAAGCTTGTATAATTACTTAGAACTAGTTATAATTACAGGCATAACACTTTATACAACAACGGCAACTTTATTATGTCAGGTTTCATAATGCACTATATTATCTGTTCATAAGAACATTATAAGTATGAACGTTGTACTAGATCAGCGTTGCCTATTTGAATTTTGCAAAAGCAGAACAACCTATTACATTGCGTATCCCGTATTACCGGATAGACAATCTCATTTCACTTAGAGCCTGTAAAGACCACTTATAATGCTCTATGAGGCCTAATGTACTGAAATGAAATGTATTACATTATTACATTAAAATACATTAATAACATGTATTACATTTAAAAAAAACTCACTTCACTTAAGACCTGTAATGGCCCATCATAAAACTATATAAAGTGTGGCATTACAGGGGAAATGACAACATTAGGGTCTATAGTCTTCTCATGGACAGATTGACATCATATGGACACAGTGAGACATTATAAAGTTGTATACTCTTACATTATTAAATATTGTGTATGTCATTATAACTTCACAAGAGACGTTAAACAAGCTTATGCCAGGTATAAGGTGTTATGTACGTTACAGTATATAATGCCTCATAAATGCATTTATATTGCATTATGAATACAGGATCCATAGGAAGTGTTCAGGAACTCATCATAAACATATGCACTCATCTCAGAGGACAAAACATTTTTCTCAGAACCAGAGCACACAGAACAACAAACTGTCAGAGAGAGGCTAGTGCCCATAGAGATCCATTCAGTATGGGATTCTTTCAAATTTAATCGATCAAATGAAATAATTTATGATTTGCTTTGTAATAAGCTGTGTAACAAGCTCCAATGGCTTTAAATCATCTCATAGGAAGGTGAGTATTCGTGAAATTACAAAAGGAATCTATAAACAATGAAATTGGGGTCTCACACAAAAAATGGTTCATCAGATCATAATAACATGCAATGCAACATTTAAGTTTATGTGGACAAAAGCCAATTCAAAATTTAAAAAACACTCCAAAACACATCCGCCCAGATTTTAGCCCAGTTCCACGTTTTAGAGTATATCACATGACAGACAACCCAGTCTCAGGAAGGAAACTATTATTATTATTATTATTATGTTCATGTTACTGGTTTTAAACTGTTCTTTTAAAAGACTGAAGTCAGTTAAGCTTTAGGTCCTGGATACCCGAGTAAAGTCCACCAAATAGGATGAAAATGTTTAACACCAACTGGGCACTGGGACACCAGTACTTTATGGTTAAGGTGGATTTAATGCTTGTTTAATGCTTGTTCGATCATATATATTCTGAGACATTTTGCAGTTATAACTGAAAAGCAATATCACAGAATATCACCATATACAGATATAGACAATATTACACTCAGCACTACAGGAACGCACACAAACACGAACACTGTAACTGTCGCAAAAGAAGCTGAAGGTCAAATTACACAAAAGCGTGGATTTTCTAAACACCTCTGAACATTTTTGCTTGCTTCTGTTCTATTTGATTAATTTAACATACAGTGCCACTCAAATGTTTGGGGCCACTTGTCATAATGTTGTTCCGTTACAGCTCAACAGTGTAGACTGAAAAGCTATAAACTAGACACGAAAACTTAAACTAATACCGTGTCATGATTTACAGTGTTTTTGGAACAACATAATTAGCACATAGAAAAAATATGAAAGTGTTATTAAAGAATAAGCTATAATTGTAATTTTGCCATTATGTATTATATTATACTTATGTATAGTATAATTTTGTCAGAAGTGTACTATAAATAGCAGTTAATTAATGAAATTTGGTTATCAGTTTTAAAAATATGAAGCTTTGTGGATGGCAGTTTCTTTATAAGTACTTCTTAATACTGTGCAGATTTATTATGAAATCACGTACAGCTCCATTTATCAAACAAAATACCTTCATTTTAATAGCTTCCTACAAACTGCTTAAAACTGGTAAGAAATTAGTTTCATTGTAGAATAATTTTATACACATATCTTCAAAGAACTCAGTTGTATAGGAATGAAATCAGTTAATCCAAACATTTCAGCAGGGATGTATAGAGAAAAATATATATTAAATATGGTTTAAGCAAAATATATTGTTATTGTGTTATTCCAATATATTAAACTTATTAAAAGAAATAAGAAATAAGAAAAATGTCATATTGTAAGTTAACTTAATTTGACCAGGAGATTTTATACGTCGGTAGTTGATGGGTGAACAAGACTTATGATGACATGAGTGAACCATGATAAAGTAGTTTTACAGTCACAGTTATGAAGATATTTACTATTTATTATTTGTTAACTCTGAAATGTAGGCCTTGTTTCAGCTGAGTTTCTTACAGATTGTACACATTCAAACACTGCATGCATATATGTATGTATTATTGTTTTTAATCATTGATCTATTTATCTATCTTACCCAATAAAATAACTAGCCATGACCTTTGACTTCGGACTCCTCAGAGCAGCTGTTTTGATTGATGTTTATATGCCATTCGAGTCTTCTTTCCCCCCCAAACGGTTAAGACAAGGTTAAAGGAATGAAGTTCTCCTGTCCTTCTCTTATAAAGCCCCCTGAAGTGCCTCTTTTAATTAGGGAGGCTGTGCTTTCCAGTGTGTGTATTGCGGAGTGTTTATCAGATCGATTGCGGATGATGGGAGTAGTGAGGGGTGGGAGCGGTGTGGCATTGTGATAGATGCGCTCGGTTCTCCCAGTGCAGCCTGAGCACTGCCAATCTGTCACCTCTCAAAAGCTATTACTTAAAACATTAGTCTGCCCCGTAGCAGCAGCCTCTCAGCTCCAGACAGCTAACCATGAGCGCTCACAATGTCTCCACTGGGAGAGCACTGCTGCAAAACGGTGGAATGCAGCTACATCTGTGTGTGTGTGTGTGTGTGTGTGTGTGTGTGTGTGCACTGCTCCTTTTATGCATTTCCAGGATAAAAATGTTGCAACTAAGAAAATACAAAGAAAACACAGGAAATGGCTTATTTATTTATTCATCATACATCATTACATATATTTCAAGTTTCATTTAAACATGCAGTGTGTAATATTAAAGGCAACACAGGGACAGTATTGTTTGTTAGCTTATTTATGCATTTATTAGTTTTTCACTGTATGTTTTCTATTTAAACTCTGAAAGGTCTTTTTAAAAGGTTAGTGTTAGGTTTAAGTTTAGTTTTAGTTTCATTCTCATTACATATAGATATTTATACTTAGATATGATGGGGATATAAACAGGACATATATTGATGTCCCATATAAGACTGTAATAATTGCAATCTTTAATGATAATAATTACAATTATTGTGGTACTCTATCAGGGCTGCCACAACTGACTATTTTGATAGTTGATTATTGAAGTTAATCATGGATTGTTCGGATTATGAATCACTCAGTTACTAAATAACTCTTATGTAGCTGTCAGAGGTTGTTTTATCTTTTGTGCATTTGCAAACTAACAATAAAGACAATAGAGATGAATACTTCATTCAAATATTCACTGTGGTAATGAACTTTACTGCTTATATAAAAGCTAATTCAACTCCAACATTTTAAAACCAAAAACAAGCAACACAGCAGCAATAAAATGTCATCATCAAGCAAATAAAAAAAATCTACCTAATTTAAATGCATGAATTTGTGCTTTGTGCATTTTGCTGTCTGTCTACACTACATTCTACAATTACAGGTTTTTATTGAGACACAAACTAATCAACTAATTTGATTGATGTCACCAACTAATCAACTATGAATTTGCCAACTAATTTGGTCTTGAATTTTGTTGATGAATCGTTGCAGCCCTAATATTTAAATATTCATATTCTGTATATTTTACATTCTACATATAGGTAAATATAGAATATAATATGAGACATGCATTCTTTTCGTTGTCGTACTCTGTGGCCCCCCGAAGGTTCACTGCAGCCTTCCTGACCTGTCATAACTCCTCTGCGATGGCAGCAGATTTGATGTTTACTGCCGAGGCTGTTTTCGAGGCTGTTGAGCTGGACCGTCCACGTCTTTCCTTCCCCGCAGCTCTTCTATAGCCAGACATGCAAATTCACTGATCTGATCATTCAGCTTGACAGTTTTCAATTTCTTTCTTAAAGCAGCGTTTCCATACAGGGCAACAGCCTCCGACTGTGTTCTGAATTATTACTGACAGCTTCCATAAACCATACAGCATGCTTTTAAATTGATCCATTTACATGTTAAAGAAATCTCGTGTTGAAATGTCTTTAAAAATGACTGCTGTGATTTATTTTATCAAATTCTCTATGAATTGGCTGTTTTCAGATATCAACCTTAGGAAACCTCTGTGATGAAATATTTCTCTCTCTCTCTCTCTCTCTCTCTCTGTGTATTCAAATCTGCAGTACAAATCTGTGATCTACTGACTATACAAAGCATTCAATGAATGGCTCAGGCAGTAAAGCCGCTGCCAAACAGCAGCAGTATTAATTGAATAGGTTTATAGCTGGGATGTTCCTTAGAATCAGCACAAATGCACTACTTAGTTTCTTCTTAAGATACAAATGGGAGCTTCGAGGCAGTGGTCTGTGTGACCGTTTATGTGTGTGTGTGTGTGGTGTATGTGTGTGTGAGTATGGTGTGTGTGTATATTTTCTCCTGTGGGGCAATTCATTATTACTTACAGTTTCTTTCATACATGCATATACAACATTATTACATAGCTGCTATATAAAAAATGTATCTTCATTTTTACCAAACTCAAAATCAATAATATTTTTATCATTTGAGCTCAGCAGCTGTACTTTACACTGTGTAAAGATTTCATGATGCACGGACCAATAGAAATGCCTGGAATTAAATCTCTGCATATTGGCTTATACTGAAAGTGAGAAATGTTTTTTTCCTCTCCTGTCAAATAGGCTTTTGTGGAGATACTATTTTGTCTTTGGACAGCCTACAATATAGAACACACAACCCTGTATCTCAGTTTTTGTCTAAATTTATTTATTTATTTATTTATTTATTCATTCATTCATAATTTGAAAACAATAGCTGCAACAGAAATGGTCTAAAATCCCTGGGTATAAAATCTTGTTCAGTTAGCTTCCACTGTATACTTCCTGTTATCTTGGAACCTTCTATAGCTGCCATTTTGGAAATACAAGGTTTGTTCCATCTGCAACGATAGATATATACACTATACATTTGGCCCACATTATTGTTATATGTAGGTTCCTACATGTGCACAATACATTTAGGCTATATTAGCGTAATGTGTGATTATATTATATTATATTATATTATATTATATTATATTATATTATATNGTAATGTGTGATTATATTATATTATATTATATTATATTATATTATATTATATTATATTATATTATATTATGTTGTTTCCCCCTACTGTAGAATTAACAGTTGTAGGTTACAAGGTTTTGTTCCAACAGCAGATATATATAGAATAATACGTATAACACATGCGTGTATGGGGAATTATCCCTATGTCATATAAACACAGTGATAAACTGAGCTACTCATTTTAATAACAGTTCTCTAGAGAAAATGCACTGTAAAAAGTATTTGGTGTTTTAAAGAAAAGTCCAATAAGTTTCATTGAAAAGTCTATTTTAATTTAAGACAAGGAACTTATTATGTGAGTTTATTGAACATGTAGTAGTAAGTAACAACAAGCATTGTCTTATATTGTGCTAATATTTGAAGTACAATAAATAATCTACATTTTAAGGCAACCAGGCTACTGAAAATACTTTGTACAGGTTTTACAGACAGCTATCATGGGGAGGGGGCACTATAGCACTGCGCCATTAACACACCACTGATGCTATCACTCATATTTCCATCTCTATCAGGATGCGGTGCTCAGATTGCATTGCTATTACAAGATACGAATGAGATTTCTAGGTATTCTCTTCAAAAACTGGATGTATATGAATATACTGAATGCATAGAATATGGCACATTGCATAGAGTCTAGTTAATTCCCTGATAGAAAACAAGCACTCAGACAAAGAAGTTGTATGAACATGTTGATAATGAATTAATGATGCTACATTCAATCAGCTATAGCCAGCATTTAAAGTCTTTGCTACCTCCACATAAAATATAGTCCCAATTCATGTTCATAGCTTGTAAGAACTTGAAAAGTATTATAATATATTTTTGGCTTTTTTGAGCATGAAAATGGATTTCGATTCATCTTGTAAATCAAAAGATTAATTGTAAGGTCTAAAGATGATATTTTACTGCTCATTAATTCTATTAATTTCATGCAGTGTTTAATTATTGGTTCAGCTGTATTAGCATCACTGCTCCTGACTGCCAAACCCTGCTGCATTTAAATCAGAGTGTCGGATACTGCTGCCTGCGTGTGAGAAGAAGAAAGTGGAAGCGGTGCCTGTGCGGCTGCCTCCGCTACTCCAGGGCTCGCTTTGATGTGCTATTAGTCTGTGAAAGTGCATTAGACCAATGGGACAGTGTGTGTCTCACCAAGTAATACTTAGTAATCAGAGCGCTGGATAACCCAGAAGGGGGTTTTGAAATTAGTTTTATAATCTCCACTTGACACAAATATATCCACTCCCTTTTAAGTAACACCCTGAGAGCGTGTTAGAGGAGATGGAGCAGCAGCATCACCACGGCACCATGGCAAAACAGCGATAAGGAAGATTTTATACTCTAACGTCATCGCAATAACATGTTGGCAATTTGAGAGACATGATATGGTATCACTTAAAGTCTGATCGAACAGAACCGTCCACAACCCGACTTAACTGAGCGGTCGAGTCTGGAGGAATTTCATGCCTGCTCTACGTGTAGGGAGTGTCGCTGCAGTGTACATGTCTGTTAAAGTGAAATTCTTGAATTCACTTTAATTCTAAGTCATTTTTGATTTCAAAATCTCTCCATTTTTGCCTATTATAAGCCTTTATAAACCTTAGTTATAAACCTTCATTTTCCTATCCTGTAAAGTTACCATTTTGTAGATAAGAAGTTTTGCAACAGCACTGATGTTGCGAAATGTGCACCAAGTATTATTTTGTTGCTATTCAAAAACAAAAAGTATCTCCATAGTAGTGAGTTTACAGGGGAAGGCAGGAACATTCTCTACTTTCAGTGGAAGTTATTGTAAAGAGATTTTATTCCAAGCAATTCTGGATCATTTCCATTAGTCCATTTATCACAAGATTTTAGATTATAGGGCTGCTGCTGCTGAAAAGATATTAAAAAAAAGTGAAAACTGGAAAAGATGTTTCGTTATGGTTATTGTGTGTTTTGTTTCTGCAGATCAGATAACACAAATGTAAATAAATTACTGATGTATATCATATATAGTCATACGGAAGTTTAAACACTCCAGTTAAATGTCATCCCATACAGAGAACAAACTTAAATATGGCATTTTCCTGCACATTGTAGTGCACATGTGTGCAATTTTAGAGAAAGAAATAACTAAACTAAACTTAATAACTAAATTAAGCAAATAAACAGAAATTTTGTATTAATGTAAATATGATTTGGTGAATAGTTTGTAATATGTACATTACCACTCAAAGGTTTGGGGTCAGTGGTCATAATAATGATTGTTATTCAATAATAACTCATACAGTGTAGACTAAAACACTATAAACTAGACACACAAAACTTAAACCCATTCTTTATTCACAGTTTACAGTATTTTAGACAACATAAGGTTAAAAATGTACACGTGTTACTAAATAATAAGCTATGACTGTCTATTTATTTGAATTACTATGAATATCGGTTTAATTAATGAGGTTTAGTGATGTCTTTTCAAATAGGAGGCTTTGTGTGAAGTTTCTTTTCTCTGTGTCCGTTCATTCTCTAAGCTATACAGATTTCTCAATTATCATGAAAGCCCTTACAGCTCCATTTATCATCAAAAATATCCTCATTTTTAAAGGACCCTATGAATTTGTGAGAAATTTGTTTCATCATGTACTCAATTTATACATAGCTTCAAAGAAATGCACTTAAAATGAACAAAATCAGTGTAAATCCACATTATATGAGTTATTGTATATGAAATAACAGGTACCAGTATGTAGCAGACGTTATTTACAATTATTACTTATTATATGCCAGCTAGTTACCAAAAGAGATGCATATTTTGGTTTCAGAAGTACTAAAAGCAGCAGAGGAACCAGAAATCCCTATTGTTCCTGGTACGGTGGATGAAGAATAGGGGTTACCTGTTAAGTTCTGTTAAAGTGGTGTCGTCTGTTAAGTGTATATCTGCATGGAAAATGGTATTTCCTATCAAGAGAATGGAGACTGGGAGGTGACCCTCCCTGTACAATTGTGAGAGATGATAGCAGTGCGTGGCGAAACCATTTAAGGTTAAATCTAGCATACAAAATCCACTTTCATTTGTAATGCTGCTGCTTTCCTGCCCTGCTGTAAATGCAAGTCATTCTGAATGAATCTTTTCTGCCTCTTCCCCTCATTCTGCTCTCTCTCTCTCTCTCTCTTTCTCTCTCTGCCTTGTGAGTTTACACACACACACACACACACACACACACATCCTCTCTCTGTGTAAATCTGACTCAAAAGAACATAAGCAGCTCTGAAGGTCCTCAGCCAGCCAGCTGAGAGGCAAGCACCCAGATGCATCATGGGAATCCTACGCACCACCTTGTCAAGAATCCGTGAAGCAGCAGCAGTGAATTATAGGCTTTCACACACCTCTTCTTACGTTAAGGAGGCGTTGAGGTGTGGCGGGATTATTCTGTACAGCTGTTGAATATTCAGCAGAAATACTTTGGCTAAGTCAAGTTGACTTAATTCACTGTATTCTTATTGCACATGGATGTTGATATATTTGGCAACTGAAAGCATGTTAACACATCTACAGGGATCAAACTTAAATATGGCATTTTACAGCAAAGGGCATCATTTTCGCTGCACAAACCTAGTAAGTTCTGCAGAGGATACGTATTTTACCATTTGTTTAAATATATTCAGCATATAAACAATAACAGTGAGGTATAATGTGAAGAAGTAGAGGACGTATTAACTTATTCTTACTTAGAAAATCAATAAGAAACAGGTCATTTGTTAAGAGGTGCCCATAAATGCTGTTGCATACAACTGCAATGCTAGCTGCCCTTTGTATATGTTACATAGCATTTAATATGTCATCGCTGTCCATTTTTGACAATTTTTACTTTTATGCGTCATTTGAACACAGCAGCTGCTGTTTACACTATGTGAGAATTTCATGATGAATGGACCAACAGAAATGTCCCAAAATCCCCCCAAAAAATTCTGGTTCCTGTAAAGTTGCCATTATGGAAATACTTGTTTTCCTTTGGACAGTAACGATATACTAACATTAAAAATATATATAGCATTTTAATGAACAATGAACCAATCCAATTGATGCAAATGACATGTTGCCACAAGGTTTAGGAAGCCTCTGGTTAATAAAGCGAAACCACATCAGGGTCATCTGAACCTAAGACTCTATAAAAAGAAATAAAATAAAATAAATTATGATCATTTTTAGGCATTAAATGCCCAAAGACCCTACCATCTGAATTGGGACTTTTTGTTTCATTGGGCTTGGGCTACTATTTATTTTGAAATTTCAAATATATATATATATATGGACCAGTTGGACCAATTCTGTTGGTCTGTCTGTCATGAATATTCACTAAACTGAAAGAGTAAATAGATCTCTTAAACTGTGCAAAAAAAGAGACAAAAGTTTTACACAACTTAATATGTATTAGAGGTGGAGATATGGCAGAAATATAATACTGTGATACATCAAGAGTATATGTGGTGTAGAGTCTTTAAGATCACCAACAACATCCATTTAGTTGGGTGTGTCTAAGCTTTTGACTGGTACTGTACATATATGTTATGTAATGTATGGATATTTATAATGGGGCCCTGTCTCGATGAAATGATGAACAAAGAAGGTATAAGAGAGGTGACAAAATAGTCTTGTTTGGAAGAATAATTCTTTCAGGCTGAGTACTTTGTGTCTGAACAATGAGCAAAAGAATTTATTGATGAATTCTATCACCCATCTTTGTGTTCCAAATTAAAGCAGAATTTCTGTATCTTGTGTTTACACACACCTTGTGTCTACGCACACGCTTTCAGGAGCTTATGCCTTTGCTTTTTTTCATGTATTCGAGGTTTGTTCAGTTGCTGGCACTGACTGCAAATAAATTTTGTTGAAATGAAAAAGGAAACAAGATAATAATTATGTTGCTGTAATAAAAGAACTCAGTGCAGTAGAAAAGCTGCTGTACTGATTAAATACCCTTCACCATTCATACAGAGAGGGATACAACGTGGA
>CM067475.1:31709237-31743846 GCA_034552555.1 Semaprochilodus insignis
TCAGATTAGGTTTTTGCCCTCTCATGTAAAGTTACCATTTTGGAGATACTTGTTTTTCTTTCCACAGTGATGATATATATTTAGTATACTAAGTACATAGTTAATATATCAAAAATAGCACACTTTCAGTACTTTAATCATGAGTGCAAGGAAGTACACTAAATATACTTAAATTATGTACCCTTCAGTGTACTTTTTGTTCTCCTGGATAAAGATACAGATGGTTGTTCTATTTATACTGTGCATTGCACAAGACAGAGACCACCCTTAAGGTTTATTCATTTCCTGTCAAAACAGCCATTGAGTTATTAGTTAGTAGCATGCCCACCCATAACTCTTATTACAGCCTCCATCCTTTTCAGGTGACTTGCTTTGGGTGTTTTAAGAAGAAAGGGATATTTTTCCAAGCCTTCAAAGTTCAGTCATAGAAGTTAGTTGCATTTTATGCTATTCACAGTCCATATAATCTCAAACACATTCAGTGATATTGAGGTCTGGACTCTGGAGCAGTCAGTCAGTTTTGAGAATACCAGCAGCTTCTTTGTTTGATATGTCATATCTCCTTTTCTCAGTGAGGAGCTTCTTGAACAGCTACACATCCTTTCCGACCCATAGCATTGAGCCGAAGGATGGACAGAAACACCTGTGGATGCAAGGGGATTATATCATATCCAGTGTCATCAAAAATATCTCCTGACCTCAGGACTGCTGTTATCCAGATGTTATTTGGATGGTGAATCATTCTCTGAAATAGTGGTGTGTGTGGTGCTAGTATCAGACACAGCTTGGGTTTTTACATGCGTCTCTGTCACTGCTAGGTTGAGAATGGTCCACCACCCAAAAGTATCCAGCCAAGCGCAGCTCTGTGATCAGAAATTAACCATTGATTAAAGGCTAGAGATTGCAGAAGATTGCAGTGTGGACCTACATGTTCTAATAACATGGCCAATAATCACAAACTCACCAGACAAAAAAATTGTCACCTTGCGTGTTTAAGGTGGTAGTAACTTCAGGCTCCTGCAGGTGGTATGACACAAGGATGATGAGGCTATAAACACCTGTGGGGTGTGAGTGACGGGATTCATAGATTGAGAAGAGGTGGTACAGTGCAGTGAATGTCTCATTCCATGTTTGGAAAATGGCTCCAAAGCAGATGTTAATGATTGGCTAAAAGGAGTGATTGCATTTGGGTGTGCCAAATGCCATAGTGTGAAGGAAGTAGCTGAATTTGCAGGTGTATGGAAGCGTACGGTCATACGGGTCTACCAGCAGTGGCTAAAATCCCAGTCTACAGGAAATTCTCCTCAGAATTGTACAGGGAAGGCATCCACCAAATCTGGCCCAACTGCACGATTCTGTGATGCAAGAGTGGCTGAACACGTGGCCTACATCCAGAAACGTCCAGTCCATGCCAAATCCAAACACAGCTGTTATTTGTGCTCATGGAGATATTACATGCTATAAGGTACGTTCCGATCACAGGTGAGCTTAAATGTAAAACATTGCTAGGGTGTGAATGCCTGAATCAAGGCTGATTAGCTGGCTTTAAAGAAAGAAATCTAGTTGTCTAATAATATATACCACAATAAAGTTTTCAGCTTCCTGTGGACAAGCTGTAAGTAGAGCTGCTAGCTGGTAGACCTTGGGAATTTGGCCGGATTTAGTACGCCCACTTTGAACAGCACAAATATGGGGCAGTTTATCTCGGCAGTAAACCTCACTGGAGTATGTCTGGCTCAGCTGGACTCAACAAGCCTTTCAGCAGGAAATTGCATTAGTTTACTGGCATCAGGGTCCGTCTCGGGCCTCGCTTATACTGGGCTTCTTTATGAATATGGTGCTGGGTTTAGCTCTTATTGCAGTGGAGCAGCCTGTATATCCGATAGGCTGCAATATATTAAATCTCTCGGGCCTTCAGTAGGCTGAGCCTGCCGAGCAAAAGGTTGGCCAGGTACGCCAGAGCCGGGCTTCATTGTGCTGAATGTGGGGCCTCACTTGGCGGTGTGTGCTTAAAGAGTGGTGCAGGCGTGCCACATGGCTTGAATGGAAAGCAATTTAGCAAAGTGTAATTGGAGGGAAGTGATAAGGTTGACTGTCTCAGGTTTCACCGCTTAAATTTCATTAGGTTTACGGTTTTATTTATTTATTTATTTTACTTTCCTTTTTCATTTCTTGGAAGAGGCTCTCCCAGTGTGACTCCTGCACAATTGCTGTAGCATTCATCATGAGTGCTTTTGTAGATTATGCAATTATTTTTGGATTGTACTGTTTTTTTCTTCTTCTTATGAATTCATATTAACGTGTTTTCCTCTTGTTCCATTTTCTTTTAAAGGGTAAAAGAAATGTTCTCTGCACTTGAGAGCGCGCTTTGCACTCGTTAACACACTCTCCCGCTCCTTATCAGCTTCACGCACACACATGTTCGCACGCGCACACCAACCTAAATGGCTTGCAGCTGAAATACAAAGGGAATCACGCTGGGCTTGAAAATGCAGCCTGATATTTGCTCTTCATTTCAGGTTTAATCCCGCGGTACGAGGGAGGAAAAGGGGAAATTATGTGAATCGTGCTCAAACATTGATGATTGCATTGTTTTGGCAGTGTTTGCATGAACAAATAAGGCATCGGGCCACTATCAGTGTAGCTGCATATCAGCTGCAGATTTGATTGCTGCTGTCACACGGAGAAACGAGAGGGAAATGACACTGGAATGCGTTTAGCGCAGAGCCGAAGCCCTCCCGGCAGGTTAGAGTCACTGTCAGGCACTGTAAACTGTAAGTGGCCTTGTCGATGGCCTGCCCAAATGGACACCAGCATATTGATCACTGGCATTCAGTTAAATGGCCCTTGAGGGGGGTTACCATGATAGTAGTCTCTATCTGGTCTCTAGATTCTCTCTCTCTCTTTCTCTCTCTCTCTCTCTCTCTCTCTCTCGCTTTCTCCTCTCCAGTGCCAGTGTCACATTATGTCCGCAAATCAATGTAGGACAGTAACAAACCACAGGCTGTCCGCAGTCGTGGATGCTGAGCATGCCGCCGGTGCCACTACACTGCAGGTTAGAGTCACTGTCAGGCACTGTGAACTGTAAGTGGCCTTGTCAATGGCCTGCCCAAATGGACACCAGCATATTGATCACTGGCATACAGTTAAATGCCCCTTGAGGGGGGTTACCATGATAGTAGTCTCTGTCTGGTCTCTAGATTCTCTCTCTCTCTCTCTCTCTCTCTCTCTCTCTCTCTCTCTCTTTCTCTCTCTCTCTCTCTCTCTTTTTCTCTCCCTCTCTCTCCTCTCTAGTGCCAGTGTCACATTATGTCCGCAAATCAATGCAGGACTGTAACAAACCACAGGCCGTCTATAAAAGCGCAGTCGCGGACGGCAAGCATGCCGCCGGTGCCGCTACACCACCCCTTTTTCTCCCTGCCTGAGTTATTTGTGTCCTCAACCACTAAATCATATTGATTAAAGCTTGTCATGGATTTGAAATGAGGTCCTGTGGGGTCACTCGCAGCAGAAATGGCAGTTTATTGGATTACAGGCTTAATTTGATTTGGAACGAGGATCGTGCATTATAATGTGCGCCTCCCCGGAGAGTGCTGCTCTTCACCTGACTCCTGAACCTTCTCCAGTGCTTTGGAAAAAAACACACACTGCAAACATTCCGCTAGTCAAGACTCACATCATCTGCAGGGCGGATGCTTCTGCTTTAGTTTGTTAAGCGGTGCTTTCGTGCAGGTTTTGTTGGGTTTCATCATGCATGTGTTAGTGTTGCATTGTGCATGCTTTTTTCCAATACATGGTAAAGAATTCAGTTCTCTAACTTTCCACACTTTTGATTCATTAGTGTAATAGGTCAACACCATGCCATTGCTGCATTCTGCCTATAAGGGAATCTGTATTACTTAAACCTGATAAATAATGTTTTGGTGTGTTTATTGTTTTGTTGTGATTATTTAAAATTGCTTGAATTATTGGTGAGATGTATTTAGTAGCAGAGTACTGCTATGTAAGTCCAACATAGTCCAATCTGTTGAATTTACATAGATCACTTCTGTATTCGCATATAGTTGCCATACGATAACATAATAATTTTACAGTTTCACAAAAAACACTTATCACTACTAGTTTTAATGTTGAAAATGAAAAGTTATAACAAGTTATACCAAATATAAATATTTGTTTTTAGAAAGCATTCATAGTCGCAGAGTAGCAGAATGGTGCTATATAAGTGAAATATAGTCCAATCGGTCAAATGGACACGGGACACTTCCACATTCGCATACATTGTAGTTGCCATATGGCAACAATTAATGTTACTGTTTTCCAAAATAAAGTATCACAGCAGGTTTTAATGTTGAAAATTAAAACTTAACCCAGATAGTAAAAAAAAAAAAATTATATCATTTGAACAATGCATTTTTGGAGCCCTCAGGTAGTGCATGACCTTCTCAGTGTGAAGTGTCTACGGAAAACAGGGAGTTCAAACAGGATTCCCTGATCGTGTGACATCATAAAGTATTTGTCCTTTCAAAGTAAAATATGCTTCTCCCACATTTAACTGTAAATAAATAATTAAACTGTAATATGCAGATCTTTTATTACTGCCTTTCAGTAAAATTGAGATAAAGTAATTGTTGCCATATGGCAACACCATGCAATACAGAGCTACAGTATTAGATATATTCTAGATTATTACAAACAAATACGTCCAGCATTTTTGAATTGAACACTGTTTGATATATCACTGTCAAAACAAAACTTTTCAGAATCAGGGCATCATATTTTTACACTTGTAATGGAGGTTGATGGCAACAAAAAAAAAATTCCAAGTAATTCTGGATTATTTCTGCCAATGTCCACAACGTAAGAAGGAGCTAGTCTTTACAAACTATGTTAAAATATGATAAAGCATAAATATACAGGTTGTACTGTCTTACTATAAACATCCCTGTTAGTGAACCTGCAGTCTCAGTCACATATGCTCTACCCACAGAGGTCTGAGGTCTGGACAATCTGATACCTACTGTATTTTAATCTGATGGATCAACAGGAAGTGGTTTTGCAAACCATTGCCCACTCTGCATGCTGTGAAGAACCTTTTGGGGTGAAATATATTAGCTGTCTTCTTTAAAAGCTATTCAACAGGGTTTAGAAGCAAGTGAAATGAACCATTTCAGTAAAATGAAGCGCTTCATTTCTCGTAGGTGTGTTTTTGTTGTAGACCTGGGCTGAAAATTGCTTGTCCCAACACACGCAGATCTGTGGATGGTTATTTTCTGTGCAGGTATATAGTGACCTATTCAGACTGCATGCATGTGTACTGTGAGTACAGTGCTTGTTAACTCTGCATCAAAGAGAATGCTGTTGATGAATGGTAATTCATGAGTATGTCACTAAAGTAATAGTGGCATATTAATCTACATGCTAACTCATTTGGATGTCAGCATCATGGTGGTGTCAGTTGTCACTGCAACAACTATCAGTTCACGTTATAAGGATGGTAATTTAAATGTGTGGGTTGAAATGTATGAATGGAATGAACCTACTAGAAAAGAACGTCGTCAGCCAAGCCAGAGAAGCCAGTCTTCACTTGGGTGCCTTTATGCAGCCTCGCATACAGGCACTGTAGCCATGTAATGATACATGAGGGGATCCAGGTCTGGAGGAATAAAAAAAGAGAAAGAATTCATTTGGAGAAGAGCAGCGCAGCTTCAGTTTATTATTCCATCCCAAAATCTCATTAAGTGTGACACTGAAGATTAGTTCAGAGGGAGAGGAGTGGAGAGAAAGGCACCCACAAATAGCTGAGAGGAACCTCGCGCTGGCTTTGTTTGCCATCATTAATTCAAGCCTGGAATGGCTCAGAGGAAGGCCCAGAGTCACTGATCAGAAGAGGCCCGGATATGACAGCTGAACAGGTGCCCTCTCTCTCCCTCTCTCCCTCTCTCTCTCTCCCTCCCTCTCTCTCTTTCCCTCTCGCACTGCGTACACACTCCTCTTGTTTGCCTCCTCGCCTCTTAATTGGGGTGATTGGGCGGCGGGGCCATCTGCGATGCTGACAAAGGAAAGCCTGCTTTGATTTATGGGGCCTCAGGACACATTAGTCTCGAGATTTCCCCAGTAAATATCTCTGCCGAGAGCCCGACTTGGAAAAATCGGCATCGCGCTGCATTAGTGACAACTTCTGCTGCGTTCCGAAGAATTCAAATCTACTGATATTTTATAGAGCTTTTCGCTTTTTAAATGGGTTTTCGTGGAAGAGCATACAGGCTGTCACATGAATTTGTTTCAGTTATGATGACAAATTGTAAAACAGTAGGGTTGCCAGAGAAGGACGTGAGTATTTGATTATGGAAAGGAAAAAAAGAAAAGGGTTTTAATTATGGCCTCAAAGAAATGCTCAAAATGTCAGAGAGCACTCAGGACTGGCACCCGTCGGTATGTGCCTTGCATACTGATGTGGGTCGTCATCAACCCTAATCCAAGCCTATGTGAGGCATCAACTTCTGTCCTTAAACTTGAGATTATAATTACATGGTTTTCTGATAAGTAAACATTATTTTAATAATTACACATTTTCATGGTTTTGCTGAGGAGGATGCATCACTTGACATGTTAAACTAAGCCATTCTAACCAAAATGACTCAAATGACTTTTTTTCCAGGGCTGCTGACCTTGGAACATGGTGTATTGTTTATGATGCAATCCCCTATTTCATAAAAGCATGTCAAAATAAGTAACAAGTCCTGTGTTTTTGGTTATGCCACCTGACATTTGAGGAAGAACAAAGGTTTTTGCAGTGAATTGAGTACTTTTAAAGTTTCAAACAGGAAATGTATATTTACATTATAACTGTTATATTTACATTTTTATGTAAATTATTTTTCAATAAATCACCTCTAAATTACCGGTTTTATATAAATGACCTTTTATCAGTAACTAAAGTAAAACTAAAGAATTGAAAATAATTTTTATATGGATGCACTGAATATTGTTTTACATAAAAAAGAAATTGATCATTGGTTTGATATATAGGTTTAAATATGTAATGTATTTATTTAATAATTATTTTGGGGGGAAATAACTTGCATACAAAAAATGCATGTCATGTGGATGACCCATTAATAAATATCCAGAAGTGTGTTCTCTGTAGAGTTTTCTAGAGACAATGACCATGGTCATATGACTAAGGGCAATGCAAACTCCTAGGCTTGTAGAAAATACAACCCGGTAGAAACTTGCTCGTTCTGCAGTAATAACTTCACTGCTGTCTAGACATGAGAACTTCATCATTGAGCAGACACGTGAACATTTTAGAGTTTTCTGAAGGTTATGACCATAATCATATGACCAGGGGCAATGCAAATTGCTGTGCTCGTAGACAATACACCCCATTAGAAACTTGCCCGAACTGCATTAACAACTCCACTGCTGTCTAGACATGAGAACTTCATCACTGAGCGGACACATCAACATTTTATGACTAGCATGATAAGTACATGGAAAGCAGTGCAGACTGGCTAACTCATTCTTAGGCTTAAGGAATATGAATGGAAGTTTAGACCTGGTCCTGGGCTTTTTAAGGGATTAGAGTAGGTATAGATTAGATTAGATTAGATTAGATTAGATTAGATTAGATTAGATTAGATTAGATTCAACCTTATTGTCATTGTGTAGAGTACAGGTACAGAGCCAATGAAATACA
Source organism: Semaprochilodus insignis (assembly GCA_034552555.1). NCBI lineage: Eukaryota > Metazoa > Chordata > Actinopteri > Characiformes > Prochilodontidae > Semaprochilodus > Semaprochilodus insignis. The sequence continues at coordinate 31,716,940 of CM067475.1, forward strand.
GTTAGCATCTAATCAGAAGTGCAAAATACAGTATTGTTTATATGTAAAGTACAGGAAAGTAACCATGGCAAGCGATGCAGAGGTTATAATATGTACAGTTATGGGCAGCGGATTGGTAGAAAAATACAGATGTTAGAAGTATAAATATAATATACACACAGTATATATAGAGTGAGTGGAGACAATACAATATAGGTTATGTACTGTGTGAGCACATATGTAAGTATGCAGAGTAAAACATAACATGACGAGTGAGTTTATATACAGCATGTACAGTAACTGTACCAAGATGGCGGCGTGAGCGCATTGCGAGGCTCAGCATCTCACCAGTTTTAGTAACATATATAAAGCTTTTACAGCTGTATGGATATGGTGGGCCATATGTACAGGTATACTATTCAGGAATAGCATGTTGCTGGTGACCATCACACCATACAAAGAAATCATATGACATAAATGTGACATACAAAGTGGGCTTAATGAACATGTGAAGAGTCCTGCAATACGTGAAAACTACAACAGAAAGAGACTCCAAGTTGCTAATTTCTCCCTGTAATACACATATCATAAAGCTCTGCAAACTGCTTTCCGTAATAATACACAACAAGATTTTGGACTAAATTCATAGCCGGTCATGCAGTTGTAAAAGAACAGGTTTTATTTCATTTACATTGCCTGCAGAGGAGTGAACGCCTGAAAAGGTAACTGTTCTATAGTGTCTTAAATTAGCTTTGTTACTGATGTGGCTAGCCCGTGGTCATTTTGGCACTCATGCACAGACACAGTCTCAGAGAGACACATGCAAACACACCGACATCCACAGATATGCGCACACATACTCTTTGGACAAAAGAGCCCGCTGTAATGGTGCATCTAACAGCCTTCTTACAAGGCCATTAGGCAGTTCTAGTGCATGGACACAGTGTGATATTACAGTGCTGCTTAGCAGCTGTCCAGCTCCTCTGCTGGGCCTCATGCATCCCTGCCCCAGCGGCTTATCCCAAAGCTCAGCACCTCGTCATGGCGCTAATGGGCTGCTGCTCCATGCTTCTGTGCCCCCTCCCAAGCAACACACACTAGAGTGAGGCAGACAGAAAAAGCCTGCACAATGCTTTGTTAGCAGTAGTGGATTTAGCTGGAATCCATCTTCATTTTTGCCTCTCCTTTTCATTGCTCGCGAATTGGGCACAGCATAGGGAGCCTGGTTTAGGATTCAGCCTATTGGGAAGGGGTGCATGTGCCGAGAAGGAGATGCATGCACTGTTCTCTGTTTTTTCTCAATGTTCAGATGCTGCAGATGCTGTAGGCACTTGGGAAGGAGGGAGGTGCTGCTGGTATAGAGTTTATGCCCCTTCTATTTTAGATTTACATTTACATTACTGCACGTTTGGCATACGATTTCATCCAGATCGACTTGCAGTTCAGTCATGTTACAGTGGGAAAGCAAATGTAGCATTAGGAGTCTAGTCAAAGGACTCTTATTGGCACAATGTGGTGTGCTTGCCCAGGTGGGAATTGAAGCACGACTGCACAGTAGCGGTCATAGTCACTACGCTATACCAAAGGATTCGTTCTCAACTAATCTATATAATTGACCATAATCATATGACCAGAGACAATGCCTAGTCCAATGTCTAATCCAAGGACTCTTATTGGTACAGTGTGGTGTGCTTGCCCAGGTGGGAACTGAAGCCCCAGTGCACAGTAGCAGGCATTCTCAACTAATCTATACAATCGATCTCTTCATGCTCCCACAATGTTCTTTTGTAGCGTCTGTTTTGAGGTTGGACAAGCTTTACAGGACATCCCAATAAAATGACAAATGGCCAAAAAGTCACATTCAACATAAAGGCTATGTTGTTTAGACACACCCAACTAAATGGATGTGTTTGGTTATCTTAAAGACTCTACAGGCTTACACAACAATACATATCCTGCCATATTCTGCCATACATTTTGACACTCAAAAAACCTTTTTTTTAGCACAGTTTAAAAGCTCTAGTTACCCTTTTAATTTAGTGAATATTCGTGATGGACGGACCAATAGAATTGGTCCAAAACTGCTTGGAAAAACAGCTTGTTATATCAACTTCCACTGCAGGTTAAGAAAACGGTTTTATCCTCTTGTAAAGTTCCGTGTTGGAGGGGTTTTAAGATGGTCTGTATAATTCCATGAGTGCTATTTTATAGTTTGTTGCCTTCACTTTTATTCTAAAGTAAAGCATTAAGATAAAAACAAGAAGAACCTTCAATGAGTAGCTGTGTCTAAACCTTTGACTGGTGCCGCACTTCTGCTTCACATCTTTACTGTTACTTGTACTCTCGTTTTGATAAAGCTCTGCTGGGTAAAAAAGGGAACAAATGTGAGCAAACTTCTGGTAACAAACCCTGAAAGTTCTCTCTGTACACAGCATAAAACCCTCTCTACTCGTTCGCTCCTCATTTTATGAAAGCCGCAAGCACAATGCCCATTATTACCCGGCCTTCAGTTAGCCTTCAATCTCCTGGCTGTTTCATGTAGTGACTCTGTTGAAGACACAATAGTAAGCTCTTGGAAAGAATTGCCACATTGTGCAAGGTTACTGCAGTGAATGCTCTTCATAGGATCCTGCTGCTGCATTTGATTGCTTTCCTAGACTGTATCCCATTGTTTGGCTGAATTTGGTTAAGCCTGTTCTGAATTTGGTCTGTTGTTTGGCTATTTTTAAGAAGACCTCCAGACATCCATAATACATTTCTCATTGAATGAAACAGTGTAGCCTCAATCAGAGTTTCGAATAGGTCCTTCTGAACATGATTACATTATACGGCTTGCAGCTAATTTAAAGAACAGAGCTTTTGAGGAGCCTGTATTTCTGCACGGGAAGCGTTGTGCTTTCAAAGACAAATAAATCTGGCGACAAAATGTCAATAACCAACACGTGATGGAGCTTAAATGCCAGCTAGCGCTCTAATTGACTTATTGATGCATATTAATACCTTGATTAGTGCAAATTAACACTTAGATGGAAACACAAATGTGCGGCAATAGCGTAATTGCTTTTTTTCCGAATTAGCTTGTGTAATTATTCCATTTAATCCACTAACTTTAATTACTACTGGAATCTGGCTCTGCTTCAGTGGAAAACAAGTATCTTCTACTGCTTGTTTTCAGAACGGTCGGTTGGACAAGTCAAAAGGCCTGTTTTATGTTTCTAATGGCACTCAATGCAGATGCATACAGTCTGATCTGAACTATGCAATACTGCTAAATCAGATCAATGCTACGGCAGCTGCCACAGTCATGTGGCGAATTAGCGCTAAAGAATCGCTTCATAAAGTGATTTGGTTCGTTATGCCGTCTTTGCAGACTGTTCAGTTCAAGTTTCTGTTTATGCGTTAGCTATTCAGCATGCCATTTGGTTCAACTCGGTTTTAATTAGAGGAAATGTACATTCATTCCTTTTCGTGTATACGTGTGAACGTCATGCTGGGAGTCTCAGTTCAGAGCAGCACTCTAGCACCTCTTAAGCTGATCTGCTGATATTTGTCCTTTTTTATCTCACCAGATGTGTAATATTTACAGTATTTTGATGAGAGCTCCTGCTCTTGAAACGTATTTGACATATCAATATGTCAGGCTGCGTGAGAGCAACTGCTCCTCTATTTATTTTGTGAACCAACGGACTCCCTGGTGGTGTCAAGACCACTGATGCATACAGCTACAATCGAAAACAAGTTTTACAGAGCATGCATGGGAGACAGGGTAGCACTTTTCTGTATGAATTTTAATGGGGTAGAGATTTAATGCCCTGTAACATCTGACCGTTAGGAATGAGAGCTGCCGGTGTAATTCTGTTCATCTTTATTGTCCAACTGCAGACTGATTTTGTGGTTGAAGGTCTGTAGAGCTTGTGGTAGAAAAGCTCTGCACTTAGGCCACAGATATGAATTCTGTGGAGTCAAAATATGTCAGTTAAAATTTACAATTTACCACTATTCTAATGCAACTATAGAATTACATAAGCATAGGATTACATTTAAATTAAATCCTCATTCTGTATTAACAGGGTTGAGTCCGTACGCCCAACTATACTTTGTTGCGTCCATGTCAAACAAAGGCAAAAGCATGGAAAAAGTCCAAAATACAACAAACTTGTTGAGTTCAAACGTTTGGAATCACATATGGGAAAAAGACCAGTGTGTAACCTCTAGCAGTGAGATTGCAGATGACAACCTACTGAACCTCTCTCACACCCACCCCTCCATTTCTGAGAACCTACATTGACTGTCAGGTTTTCGGCCATTGCCTGTCCCAATTTTGTTTGGGTTCTCCATGTTTTCACTTGTTTGATGAGGGCCCAGCCACCTTTGCTTATTCTTGCACTACATAATAAGTATGAGTCTACATTTGTCAAAAAGTGGGCTCTCAAATGTGTCTCATTAGCTAGCATGAGTGATCTAACAATTTATTTTTCCAAGCACCCTCATATCATATTCGAATTTTCACGTTTCACGTTCCGGCCCTGGAGTTAGAGTCTGGCAACCGGAGGCATTATAATAATAAGTGCTGCTCCATTTAAGATAGAACAGGAAACTCTGAACAAAACACTGGAGAATAAGAAGTAGACTTAAGTCTCGTAGTTTTAGAGCTGGTATGGCTTTTTGTGAGGATATTTACACTATCATATGTAGATTCATGCTACATATTGTTTTCTGTACTGAGCTACTGATGTATGCACTACTGTAGGGCATTTTCACTAGAATTCTTATTTTTTCTGTGTCTACCAGCAGGTGCTGTATCACCACCAAAGTATCAAGCTGCCACTTTAACATAAAAACATACAGGCATTAAACACAAAATGCAAGAGGTACCCTCTGCAGCCAGTGGGTAAATTGTCTGTTCTGGACTACTGTAGAAACATGGCGGCACAACATGGTGCCCTCTGTTGGATGAGGACCTCTTTCAAAAGCTAACAAAAACACAACTACTTGTAGTTACAGGTAATTCTACACTAATGAAAATATAGCTTTGTATACTATATTCCATTAGTGCTAATAGATCTCCCTAATAGATTGTATACACTGCTCCTTTAACAATTTGTTATTTTAAATAAAAAAATTATGTTAAAAATATGTTAAAAAAAGTGTTTTGAATTTTTTTTTCAATATTTCAAAAATATCTTTCAACAAGTGAATAAAGTCTTGAATAATATACTGTATCTATAATTTGTCACTGTCCATAGAAAAACTAATCTCCAAAATGGCAACTTTACAGAAGAGGGCAAAAACCCCTGTTTAGGTTTAATGTAAGTCAATAGAACCAGACTTTTTTCAGAGCAATTTTGGGTCATTTCTGTTGGTCCACTTATCATGAAATTGTCACATAGTGTAAACAGCAGCTGTTGTGTTCAAATGATGCAGTGACGATATATTAAATGCCCTGTGATGGCCTGGTGGCCTGCCCGGGGTGTTTCCTGCCTTCTGCCCAGTGAGCACTGGGATAGGCTCCAGCTCCCGTCGTAACCCAGAAGGATAAAGAGGTGGATGAATGAATTTTTAAAATAGGGTGAATTCTGGATTGTGACATAATTCTGAGCTCCATAAAGCTTCAGCCATTTTAGAATCTTGTGCGGGTCCTTCTATCATTGTGGTCATGACATAGTTGAACGGGAATGTGGAGAATTACTTTTCTGCTGGCTTGACATTTATAATAAAGCTAGTTCAGGTGTCCACATGCCACCCTGCGTTTGTAAAGGTCTATTCGCCAGTGCGTATGAACTCACCCTTCACCAAGCTGCAATGAACTGTACTCGAAATTGCTCTTTCAAAGTTGCTCACTCTGTGAATGTGTATTTTCCCTCCAGTTATTAGCCATAAATAATTGACTGGAGTCTTTAATCATGCTTCCCAAGCATGTACTCACTGGCCATAAAACACACATCATTACACTGTTTCAACACAGGGCAAGGGCTGACTGGCCCATTATCCCAGGTGAGATGGAGAGTAATTGATCTTCATTAGGCTTTCCTTTTTTTTTTTTTTTTAATTCTCCTTTCTTCTGAAAAATATTCAACTCATTTCCCAGAGCTCTTAATCAATATGAGCTTTGGGCAACGAGTTTAATGAAGTATGTCTTCATAAAGGCTAGGTTAGAGGAACCATTTGGATGATGTGTATTCCAACAGTGAGATTGATCAGTACGGTTGCAGTCGAGCTGAATGCTCGATCCGGCCTTTATCGGACAGCCCTTGGATTCGGAGACGTTTTGAGAGCAAATATGTTTTTCGATTTGCAATTCAAAAGCAATCTTAAGGTTAGCTATCGATTGCTTCTATGTTTTTCTCTGCAGATGTCTCAGGTGAGCCACCCCGGCCCACCCTCTTGCAGTGTTTAAACCTAGCCTGCATCGCCCTTACCCTGACACGCGCTGTGAGGCAATTCCATCCGAAGGGTCAGCCTGATTGGTAGCGAAACCTTATTTTCTAACTATCGATCCTGGGGGCAGCCTACGAGATGCAAAAACCACAGCAAGACGGATCTGCTGTCACGTCTTACAGTAGAAATCAGGCAATCAATGTCACAGCACTCCGCTGTGCTCTGTATGAACCTAATTCCACTCATTGGCACTAAATGGAGAGAACCCGGGGGTTCATCAATCATCAATTCAAGGAGCACTCGCTGGTTAATAGTCTGCTCTTTACTCACTGAATGGCTGCCACCATTATCAGACCAGGCTGCTGGAGATCCCTTTACCAGCACCGTCTCGTCCGTAGTGTTGGATGAGGAGAGGCGTGGGGTGAAGGCATAGAACAATGCTGTTGGAACTTTGATCGCTGGGTTCTTTTTCTCATTCGCCACGCTCTGTTCCATTTCCCAGATGGCTCCTGTCAGCTAATACTCTTCCAAATTGAAGCTTGCGGCTAGGATCGATTATCTCTTTTTCCCTCCAAATCCATTTGATCTGTCTTTTTTTTCCTCTCTTTTTCTCGGGATGCTCAAGCAAGGAGGTGGGGGTCAATATCTGTGAAGCTTGAAGATTAATATCTGCTACAATTTCTCATGGCACGCGATGCTAAATTAAACACTCACTTGTTTAACATTGTTTGTGAGGTCAAGGCAGCTCAATAAGCAACATCTTCTCTGTTGTCCTCTTAGGTTTCAAGTGTCCATGGTTCCATCCCGGGGAAATCAGATTTACTCAAGTCAGGAAGTCCCAAATCAACGTTAAAGCACATATGGACAGAAAGCAGTAAGGACTTGTCCATCAGTCGGCTGCTGTCACAGACTCTACACGGGAAGGAGAATGCCACAGCCCTGGACCTGCGCTATGACACGCCGGAGCCCTATTCCGAGCAGGACCTTTGGGACTGGCTGAGGAATACCACTGACCTGCAGGACTCCAGGCCCAGGGCCAAGCGGCGGCCCATGGTCAAGACGGGCAAGTTCAAGAAAATGTTCGGCTGGGGAGACTTCCACTCCAACATCAAGACGGTTAAGCTCAACCTCCTCATCACCGGCAAGATCGTCGACCACGGCAACGGCACCTTCAGCGTCTACTTTCGACACAATTCCACCGGCCAGGGGAACGTGTCCGTCAGCCTGGTCCCACCCACCAAGATCGTGGAGTTCGATCTGACGGCCCAGCAGTCGGTCATCGACGCCAAGGACTCCAAGTCCTTCAACTGTCGCATCGAATACGAGAAAGTGGAGAAGGGCTCAAAGAACACGCTCTGCAACTTCGACCCGTCCAAGACATGCTTCCAGGAGCAGACGCAGAGCCATGTCTCCTGGCTCTGCTCAAAGCCCTTCAAAGTCATCTGCATCTACATCTCCTTCTACAGCACCGACTACAAGCTTGTGCAGAAAGTCTGCCCGGACTATAATTACCACAGCGACACCCCCTACTTCCCCTCTGGCTGAAGCCTGCTGCTGATGCCCCCTGCGTGAAGGACAACAAGAGGCAAGGATGGGGCTCCCTTCCCAAGCACAACAGATATGTGTTTCTTGTACTGTCCCAAACAGGCCTACCTAAAGTGACCCAAGATCTCGATTCAATTTGTTTCCTGTGCAAATATCTTACAAACAGTGATAATTCAGAGGGGGGTTAAATGCTGCTGTGTTTTTACGTTTTAAGGAAGTGTCAAGTCTGGTTATTATTTTAGATTAGTTTATTTGTACTTGTTACTGTTTTGGGTGGTTTTATTAATGAAACGTTGCATAGATTACTGTGTCTAATCACAGTTGTAGGGGCTAGTAGATCCTGGCAACTGCCAGCTGTGTTTCTTCTTCTTCTTCATTGTTATTATTATTATTATTATTATTATTATTATTATTTACACATTTATTTCTGTGTATTTTCATTTCCAGATTCCCTCGTACAAGTGTTTATTTCTTAAATACACTTTTGTCGAGACTGTTTGGTTAGACATTCGTTAGTTCCTTTGTTTCTTAACCTCATTAACGATATGCCCAAGCGAGGACAGTGCACTGTCAGCCAACAGTTCACCACAGCAGTGGTGCAGTAGGGACGGACGTTTGTAGTCTGAAAGGAATCAGTTGTACAATATCCAAAAAGAAAATATCCCCTTATCCACTGCTCTGTCTGAGGTCCTTGAGATCCCCCTAAGCTTTGCTGAATTCCACCCCCCAGAGCCGAACACCTGCCTGAACCCTAAGGACGGCCCAAAAAAACGTGTCGGCACACAAGGAAGTGGCCATTACGGGAGATGAATGCGCCTTGACTACAGGGGCATGTTTTCTACCTTGCAAAAAAAAAAAAAAAAACAACAAGAAAAAAAAAAGGAAAATTAAATTTGAGAACCACGGCTCTGTTCTAGTACTGTAATAATCCTGGATGGTTCAGCCCACACTGTCTCTTGTAGTGTTAAGAAGATCCAGCAGTGGTTGGAGGGCTTGCTCATTGCCATTATACTACACAGTAATGTATCAGATTCTATATCTTAGAGCTTAATTTGTATGAATGGTTTGTATTTGTACATAGTCGATCCCAATGGAGCTGCTTCTGTATATGCCCTCATCCACTGTCTGTTGATCCCTGTCCCTGCGCTTCCCCCCTCATCTCTCTACCCCCAACCCACACCCTTCATTCATCCCATATATGCTTGTTCTTGGTTTCTCTGACAAAGAAAATGATGTTGCTGATGTAGATGTGAACTCCATGAAACCTATGCTCTTGTACAGAGGCTGTAAAAGTTGTCAAAAAAAGTATATATATATATTATAAGTACTTACCATCTGTATGACCACAATTACTTTCAGGGCAAAAAACTGGGGTTGGAGATGTATATATGAATAAACTACTGAAAGTTTTATCAGTTGATTTTCTTGAGTTGTTTGGAGCTACCTGAAATGAACTCGATGCATTTTAATGTTGTGGCTTAGACATTCATTCATTCATTCATGGTTGGTATAGTGTAGTGGGTAACACCGTCGCCTCCCACGCTGTAGACTGAGGTTCGATCATCTATCAGGGTAAGCACCCTATACTGTACCAGTAAGGGTCCCTGGGCAAGACTCCTAACACTACCTTCACCTTCCTGTATAAGAACTGACCAATTTGTAAGCCGCTCTAGATACTGTAAATGCATTGAACACATAGCTTTATAAAGATTCACTTTCCATCCCATTCTTTTATTTGTGGGACCAGCCCTCCCTCTTCCTGAAAGAGCAGCTGAACAATTTCTGTGGAAATCCATGGAGGGTTTTCTGTTTTTTTCAGATGGTCTGTATCTCAGTGCCAGTAAGCGAGAAGGAGGGGGGCGGGGGGGATTGAGAGCAGCAGGCCAATAGCGTCTGTTCTGGGAGCTCACAGTGGCACCTGCCATACAATCCTCTGACTCGGCAGTTAGGATCAGCAGTCCCTTTTAAAGTGATTAGAGCCTCCGGTGGGAGAAATCCACTGTGTTTAGCTGGCTCACAACTTATCAGTAATTAAAGAGGATGCCAGGTTTCTGTGTTCATCGGCTCTCTGTGGGGGGGTGGGGCTTCTACAGGATTTCTCAGTCAACAGCTCTTTCCAAAGTTTGCTCTGAATGCTCACTTTTTAATCAGGCCTAAAGATTTACATTTGTGTATGTGGGTTTTTGTCAACATTCAAAACATGTGACCTATCAGTATGGAAGTATATAAAAAGGTCAAATTAAAACATATTCTGAACTACTATAACGTATAAATTCTACACTCATTGTGAAAAGAATAGTTGCACAAATAGTTGCACCGAGAAGGAATCACCCGACAGGAATGAAGCTTGGTGGGTAGGTTTGTCATTGTGATATATGCAAATGATTCAAGTTTCATGCTCGGTCACGCATGTGATGTAAGCAAGACAGGCCTTATTCCTGTACCTGTCTGACCCAGCAGCCACGACTGCAGACATTCAGCGAGCAGTGATGCCCTCTGTGAGTCATCCTGTTGGTGCATACAGCTGCATGACACAGGACTACATGCACACAGACCATTACAACTGTTGGCTTGGTAGAGACAACCAATGAATCCTTGTGTGGAGACACCATGGTCAGCACCAAGATGAACCGTATGTTGTCATGTGTCACATGTCCAGAAGGCCTAGTGTCACTCCACCCCTACTGCAAAATCTGCAGGAACTGCGTGAGAATATTCAGGCTGCATGGGACTGACACCATAATGAGACGTATGCATATTGCGTTACCATATCAGTCTAAATTGTTCATCATTTATTGTTCCTGGTAACCTTTAACTTCCCTCCAAATAGCATTGCAACACTTTCTTCTGGGTGCAGGTATTCTTTTGTCGATGAGTGTATTTGAGCTACTACACTGACAGATATTTGACTAAACTACCATGAGTGCTCACTTAAACAGTAATTTTACTCAAAATGCAGTTGAGGTTAGTGTCATTTTATTATATGCCTTTACATGCTAGTCAGTTTGGATTTTTGCTTATGAGCTAGCGTGGCTAAAGAGGTAAAAGCTTAGTTCATCCAGAATTAAATGTAGGGAATTAACCAAGACATACATTGCATGCATGAGGCTAACGTTGCTAACAAACAGTAGATGTCAATAGTCACCAAAAATATATTCTGGAAAAGGTGCTTACAAGTGTTCATCTACATGGTGAAGTTTGTTCACATCAATAAGTATGCATGATCTTAATGATGATCTTGATGCAGTTTTGCCCATGAATTAGCAGAAATTGTTTGCTAACAACATAAGCTTGCAGCCTCATGTCTTGACTGATTGACAATATCTGGGGAAATTGTGTTTATTTATTTATTTATTTTTTTGCTGAACCATTCAACACCTTCTCTACGGTGCCTTCGTATATTATTCAACGCCTGGAGTTCCCCTGTTTCCATTCTGTCAACTTTTATTGACAATTTTACATGAAATATAATCACTTAGGAATGAGTTCATCAAGTCTCACGTCACGTACAAGCAGCTAACACAAAGATCCAGGAAGTCGGTGTATTGTCAATGATGATGCATTCAGTACATTTGCTCGGTCCATCAACGGCCCCCTCCTCCCGCACCAGAGTCAGAGAAAACTGCATTTCTCCCCTCTGATGGGTCAGAACATTTCGATCTCTGAAACATAGCCTGCGGTGGAATCATAATTAAGTGACAGAATAAGCGAGTAGACTATTTATTCAATTACGTCGCTGCCTGACACTTCCCTCACCCGAGCCGGTCTCCTCTTCATTTATGGGCCTGACTATCATGTGCATTTAATTCAAACGTTACTCAATACAGATTACCTGCTAAACACCTCTATGATGAATGTCTTTAATACCTCTAGATCAGATTTAGCAGTCCGCTTCCCCTTGTTAGCACCGCACGCCTGTCCCGGGAGGGAGAGAGAGAGAGAGAGCGAGAGAGCGTATCTCGGAAATCGGGAGCCTTCGGAACAATGGGCTTTGGTGCTTTGCCCAACATTAAACCATCCCTGCCAATCCCATCCCACTCTTAGCCCCTTGCTTTTACCTCCACAGAATTTCTGTTTTAATCAAAAGCGGAATGGAAAAAGGACCCTGCATGCCTCTGGGATATTTTTCCATTAACCATTCTGACACATGACTGACTGTGGGGGATTATTGGTTTTTGAAGAACTATTAACAGCTGTACATTTGCATTTTAATACAGTTCTCCTCCACTACTAATGCAATTTTGGTTCTCAGCTTTGTTGCCTCCTTGTTCCTGGAGCAATTCAGAGCAACAGCGAAAAGGCCCTTCGGCTTTAATCATTTTAATTGCCATGAAAAATTAGTTTTCATTAATCACTCCTGAATCTTTGCGAGCGAGCCAGAGCGCCATTACAGCTTCCCTCAGAATGGTCGCTCATCCTTTCCCAAAAGTTTTTCCGCAGCGCCAGCCAAGTTTGGCCTTCAGGATTTTGAGCGTCTGAGGATTTCAAGACAGCAAAAAATCTCGCGGTGTACTTCACTTCACTTCACTTCACAGATTCGAGGTTTCCTTTATTTTCTGCAATGACAACTGACAGTCTTCATCCCATGGGGCCTCTACGTTTCTGCCTCCCCCCACCGCAAACCACGTTTCTGAATACCTTAATCAGTCCCCTTACCTGCTGCCTATTTAAAGCATGCATGTATGGCTGAAGACGCATTCAAGGTCATTAGTATGAACTGTGAGCAGCTTATTCAGATGTAACATTTCCTTTGATATCCTCGCAGGAGGCTGGGGGAGCGCTCTGTGGAGGAACGGTAACCTTTACCTCCATTATCATTTTCTCCCTGTGCTCTGGATCTAGCTCCTTCTCCTCCAGTGAGCAGGTGAGCACGCAACATTAGACACCTCGCATAGGCATCTCATTTGAGACGACATTTTCTCTTCTGAGCTTTCGGTTGCCTCGCGCAACCTCAAGTTCACTTGGTTGAATTATTTTGTCTATAAGCTGCGCCAATGGATAGCTAAAGCATAATTGACGTAGCAATGGTCCACCCACAATATGTTCTTTTGTTCAAGCTTTACAGATACCTGAGATACTGTCATGCCATTCAGTGCAATTCCATAAACAAAGTGTTGAAGTTTGTTCTTGTCTTCTATTAGTTCTATATACACCATACTGCCAAAAGTATTCACTCATCTGCCTTCACACATATATGAACTTGAGTGACATCCCATTCTTAATCCATAGGGTTTAACATGATGTCAGTCCAGCCTATGCAGCTCTAACAGCTTCAAATCTTCTGGGAAGGCATTCCACAAGGTTTAGGAATGTGTTTATGGGAATTTTTGACCATTCTTCCAGAAGCGCATTTGTGAGGTCAGACACCGATGTTGGATGAGAAGGCCTGGCTCACAGTCTCCACTCTAAATCATCCCAAAGGTGTTCTGTCAGGTTGACGTCAGGACTCTGTACAGGCCAGTCAAGTTGTTCCACACCAAACTCGCTCATCCATGTCTTTATGGACCTTGCTTTGTGCACTGGTGCCCAGTCATGTTGGAACAGGAAGGGGCCATACCTAAACTGTTCCCACAAAGATGGGAGCATGAAATTGTCCAAAACCTCTTGGTCTGCTGAAGCATTAAGAGTTCCTTTCACTGGAACTCAGGGGCCACGCCCAACTATTGAAAATCAACCGCACACTATAATCCCCTCTCAACCAAACTTTACACTTGGCACAATGCAGTCAGACAAGTGCCGTTCTCCTAGCAATCGCCAAACCCAGACTCATCTGTTGGATTGCCAGATGGAGAAGCATGATTTGTCACTAGAGTCCAGTGGCAGCGTGCTTTACACCACTGCATTCGACATTTCCATTGTGCTTAGTGATGTAAGGCTTGGATGCAGCTGCTCGGCCATGGAAACCCATTCCATGAAGCACAAAGTTGGCAACCTCTGCACACTATGTGCCTCAGCATCCGCTGACCCCGCTCTGTCATTCTACGTCATTTTACCACTTTGTGTTGCTGACATTCCCAGTCGCTTCCACTTTGTTGTAATACCACTGACAGATGACTGTGGAATACCTAGCAGTGAGGAAATTTCTGGGAAGGCATTCCACAGTGAGGAAACCTCTGGGAAGGCATTCCACAAGGTTTAGGAATGTGTTTATGGGAATTTTTGACCATTCTTCCAGAAGCGCATTTGTGAGGTCAGACACCGATGTTGGATGAGAAGGCCTGGCTCACAGTCTCCACTCTAAATCATCCCAAAGGTGTTCTGTCAGGTTGACGTCAGGACTCTGTACAGGCCAGTCAAATTGTTCCACACCAAACTCGCTCATCCATGTCTTTATGGACCTTGCTTTGTGCACTGGACTGGAATTGTTGGAATTGTTGCACAGGTGGCGTCCTATCACAGTACCACGCTGAAATTCACTGAGCTCCTGAGAGCGACCCATTCTTTCACTAATGTCTGTAGAAGCAGTCTGGATGGCTATGTGCTTGGTTTTATACACCTGTGGCCATGGAAGTGATTGGTGGGTGAATACTTTTGGCAATATGGTGTACATTCTTGTTATCTGTGGGTGTTTCATTTGTAAGCAGTGTTGATACCAAAAGCTTAGCAAATGATATCTCGATCATTTGTCCCCCTCTGGGGGACAGATTGCCAAAAGCTTACCCCCTGGGGAAGAGTTTGCCTTCTGGAAGAGAATTACACTGAGGAGACCCTGGGAACATTCACTCAACAACGTTATTTTTTTTTTTCAGACTGCATTCCAGAATCCGAGCGCTCAATAAACTTACACCACATCCAGAGTGATCTCCTCTCTTCAATCCACACCAAAAAAAGAAATTACCACAAAAGCAAAAGACAGAGGCCACCATCTCCATCTGTCTAATTTTCAGCCACACTAATCACTAAGTATCCAGGGTGTGTTGGAAAAGGCATCTAAAGCTTTAATTGCTCTACTGGAGTTTGGCTTCATTCTAACATAACTATTATTATCTCCGATTTCCCAAAGACTACAATACGAAGTCATGTGTTGTTGGATAGGGGGGAATAACACCCTATAATCCTGTAAAGTTTGATGCTGTTTCTAAATTTCTCTGGCTGTCCGGACCTCTGCCGCTGGCATCAGATACAAATTTATGAGAATCCATGTATGTATGATTTCCTGAAGACTAGCAATACAATCCAGTGCTTGCTGGAAAGGGCATGTCACACGCTACTGACCTGTGGATTTTTAAGAATTGGAATTTTTAAATTTGCTCAATACAAAGCATTTTGTTCTCCTGTGGTTTTATTCATGACACCACCAGCAATTAATTAACGTCAACTTGACTTTCATCAGAATCAGGATCACTTTATTTCACTGTGTTACACATACAAGGAATTTGTCTCAGTGACTGCACACACGCAAGACGTGTAATGCCCTAAACAAACGGTTATTCATGAAATGACTGTCAGCTGAAAATCTGATGTCGTTCAAGCTATACTGAAGTATGAGGTAATCATTTTTCAGCATTAAACAATAATACATATATAAGCTCACCAGACCAAAAAATCTGTGACTGAAGCATACCTAATAGTGTATTATACCTCTACGAGCACCAATAACAGTTGTAATTGGATTTGGCAAGTTTCTGGATGTAGGCCACATCAATGTTCAGACACTCTTGCATCACACTATGGTCTTTGGCACGCCCAAATGCAGCCACTCCTTTTAGCCAAGCATTAACATCTGCTTTGGAGCCATTTTCCACACATCTAATGAGACATTCACTGAACTGTACCACCTCATCAGTCTATGAATCCTGTCACTCACACCCCGCAGGTATTTATAGCCACATCATCCTGAACCTGAGCCTGAACTACCACCTTTATATATATATATATATATATGTATATAATAATTCATATTAGCTTTTCTATAAGAGTGTCCACCATACCTGACAAATCGTTATTGAATTTGCTCTGTAGTGTGACATATTAAACATATTAACATTTCACATATTAAAATTGTTGCTAACCTTCTCAGAACAGGTACTATCCGTGGACGGAGCATGGTAAGGCCAGTTGCGATCCCATTTCATGAAAGAGGATTCAACCATCAGCAGCTGTTGTTTTGCTTGGATACACATTATGAATTTTGCCCTGAAGGCTATTGTTCTTGATTTAAACAATTAAATTTTTTAAAGACGTCAGGACCACCCCTCTCTCCTCTACCCAAACACCTTCCAAAAATCTATTTAAACTAAATTGCTTGAGAAGAGAGAAAAGATGGCGCGGTAAAGGTTACCCTCACATTTAATAACCCAAATTTCCCTGGGGAGGCCTGGGGCCCTGTCTCTAGACTACCTTCTCATAGAGGTGTTTGGTATACTTATTAAAACTTTGAAAGCGCATTTTAATTAACACAGATTGAGTGTGAATGTGCGCGTCCTTTTTAATTATATTTAGGGTAGTCATGTTTTTTCATGAACGCATCCCAGACTTCATGGGCTGATGTAATCTTCCTTTTGGTATAATTTCAGATACTGGGTTTTAATTTAGGTGTATGAAAATTCTTATTACACATTTAAAAGTACATTATCAGTGCATGGTACAGGTTGAAACAAGCCATGGCCTTTAGCCTTACAGCTTTCAACTCTTCAGTAAGTACACTTCTGACAGAAAGTCACGAAAGGCAAAAGTGATGGAAAATGATATTTAATCTTCTATAAGGTGTACAATCTGATGGATAAAAATTCTTAAGAAATAAAGAATCTTTGGCATAGGCCATGTCCTGGGCCTTGGGGCGGAGCCTACTCCCTGGACAACAGGACTGGGACCAAACTGGTGGTTAGGGGTGGGGGCGGGGTGGGGAGGAGAACGTCTTAATGTCAGCACCTGAAAGCAGCAGAACAGGAACAAAGGTTGAATCCTTTTAAAGAGAGGTGATGCACTGCAACTGGACAGAGGAATGAATGAATGAGTGCCATAGCACTGGAGTCTTCCTGGCACACTACTGACCTGTGAAGTTTGACCTTGTTCTACCATTTCTGCAACAGTCTACAGTGCTTCAAAGAGGAGACATTAAATTCCATTACCTCTGGTTTGCCTAAGACTACAGCAATAAGTCATGTGTCATTAGAGAAGGGGCATAATGTTCCATAATCCAGTAAAGTCTGACATCAGTTCCTTCTATTTTCACCTCAAATTTTACTGGTTCTTCAAACCTCCACTGTGTGTGAGCATCTCGGCAAGTCGGATACAAATTTGGCACATTCTAGGTCCGCATCTCCGGAACCCTGAAGGCTCGGAATGTGAGCTAGGGCTCATAGGAAATGGTATGTCACACTCTACTGACCTGTGGACTTTTAGAGTCACTTGTTACAAA
Organism: Semaprochilodus insignis; assembly: GCA_034552555.1. Taxonomy (NCBI): domain Eukaryota; kingdom Metazoa; phylum Chordata; class Actinopteri; order Characiformes; family Prochilodontidae; genus Semaprochilodus; species Semaprochilodus insignis. The sequence goes on from CM067475.1 coordinate 31,734,203, forward strand.
GTGTACACTTTAAAAAAAATCTGAAGTCATACAAACCCTAATACACAGTAAAACCATTAATGCTAATGCTTATAGTATAAGTAGACATAGCATGTTTGACATTTAGCTGGTTCTACAGAACTAATTAGGCCACTTTGCTTGTTGTCATGTAACTTTTCGCACCTTATTGGTCTCAGCCTACAAATAAGTCTATTTATTGTTCCTCACATAAAACATCTTATTTCCTTAAAAACAGTTAATTTATGAAAATCTACAACAAGCCAAAGGTTTATATGGACTGAGAAAACTACTGCAAACTGTAGAAAGATGAAAAGGTTGAAAAGGTTTGTGAATGGTTCTTGGCTTGAATGGACTTTAATTTACAGTTCTTTAATCTGTAGCTCTGTTAATGGCCAGGCATGGTCTAGACTTTTATTCCCCACTTAAATAATTTAACAGTAACCCAGCAAGTTTGTATCCACTTATAAAGTCTAATGCCCAATCTGATGTACTAACCATTCCCTTAAGGAAACGGCATAGTGGAACTTGTGAACCTTTTCATGATCACTTCCTTTAGTAAGGCACCACTGAGGGTTAAAATAGATCTACATTCCTTCAGTATCAGTCTTCTTGTTAAGACATACAGGTCCAAGCCTCTGCTGCATTGGCTGAGGCTCTTGTCTTTTTGAAATGTGCTGTGTCCCTTGTTGTTTGAACAGATCAGAGTTAGTGTCATTCTGCATCTTTCGTTGTGATGAAAAAGAGAAGAGGAATGGCTGTATGCCCCTGGGCATAAAATGGGCCAAGCCCAAAGTAAAGTGGTTTTTAATGATGGTGATTTGTCCTGACCAGAGTCCAGATTTAAATGTTATAGAGAATATTTTGCCTCAGATTAAACACAAACTAACTTGCCAATGTTTTTCAGCTGTCTGAAGTCATCTGTCCTTTTGAGTTTAATAATATGGTCTCTTTACAAACTTTGTAAAAGTTTGTCTGCAAGTTCACCCACAAAACCTCACTAAAAGAAAAGAAAGGGAAAAGCTTCCCATACTAAGTCACTTTAGTTTGTTAAATGATTTGTTGTTAAGACCATTAAAAGCTCAATGTTTTTCCATTTGGGGCTTGGTACATTTTTTGCCTGGAGGTGTAGTTGACAAGGTAAGTTACAATTCCTAAACTAACTTAGCTAGCATTAGAACACACCAACAAAAGCCAACCTGGCTCATTTTGGATACCCTTGATATAGATATTGGATTTTACAGGGAATTTTTCTTGCTATAAATCTAGATCTTTGTGTTTTGTGTTCTTAGTCCTTTTTCGGTGCTGCCCAGTCAAAGATAGGCTAGTCAGTTAGTCACTTTAGAGAGCTAGTTAAGGCAAACTGGCCTTAGATGGCTACTTATCTTCATCAGCCCTTGTCTGACCACCAAGACTGACATCCAAAACAAAAATATGTAAGTTCGAAGCAAGAAACACCCTATAAAGGTTTCCGCACAGGGAAGCCAGTTTGGCTTTTGCCTGTGGGTGCTAATGTTAGCTAATGTTAGTTGACTAACGTTATAGCTCACTGGTGCCAAACTTTGCTTTCCGTCATTCATTTAAAGAACTGTAACTTATCAACTGCAGCCATTTCCTCTTCTCTTCCTCATCACAAGGAAAACAGCAGAATAACAACAGATAGTTCTCTTATAGTCAGTGTAAGCAAACACAGTTTAGGAGACCATCATTTTCATCCATCATGTTTTAACAAGTGGTTTGTTTTCTTTGTAACTGCTGATTAGTAAATCTTTAGACTGAAAATAGTCTGTGAATTAAGACAAGTACAAAAGGCATGTCATTTGCAATACTGATCTTTTATATCTGAAAGGTACTGTACACGGCTATTCTGTGGCATTAAACCCTGTTTGGCAACTCTAAATTAAAATCAGAGTCATATTGATTGAACCAGAGGGCATGAAGGAAAAAATATGAGGATACAATTTCATTTTTAATAGAGCATCTTTCAGGGCATTGTAACCTTAAATGTGACCTGACCTCTGCATTTAATCAGCCTATTTCACAGGAGAGGAGGTCAGTTCATGGTTCACAAGATAACCCCCCTCATATTTCAAACTGATATAACAGAGTGTGTGTGTGAGAGACAGAGGGAGAGAGAGAGAGTAATCACTAACACGTTTTCTGCTATCAGACATGGTTAAAGACAATGTCTACTAGAAAGAAGGCTCTTTGTCAGGGTTATCATTTGCAGACATGAAGATGTGGGTCTGGCACTGAGACATACAATATACAGAGCGGATGCTTCATGGCAAGGGTAAAAGAGCTGTTTGGATTTGCACACACACCATCCCAAACCCACCCGTAATAGGATTAATGTAGCCCCCAGCCATGCTGTTCCGCCTGGCAGAGGATCAATCGAAAAAAGGCAAGAGCATATTAAAAGGATTATAGATTAGCAATTAGATGTCTTTTGACTGCAGGAAGAAAAAACTCGGAATGAGGTGATGGAGGTTCTGCATTTGAAGTCAGCAGTTCAGAGGTAAGCAAAGGCAGCACTGTGAGAGAACCAGAGACTATAACTCACATTAGAGGTGTACAGAGAGAGAGGTAGAGAGAGAGGGGGTGGAGAAAGACAAAATAGAAAGAAAGAAAGAGTAGAAAGAGATATAGCAAGAGATTGAAAGAGACAACAACGAGACAGAAGAAACACAGAAAGAGGAACAAGGATAAACAAAATGAGAGTGAAAAAACAGAGAGAGTAAGAAGAAGGCAAAAGGGAGAAAAAGATGAGAAATAAAATCAGAAGGAGAGAGAAAAACAGAAGGGAGTGTGAAAGAGGGAAAGGAAGAGTGATATGAAAGAGGAGAGACAGAAAACTAGAAAAAAGACATAATGAGAGAGAACAGAAAGGGAATCGGTTAGAGAAAAAAAAAAGAGAGGAAGACTCTGATAAAGACAACAGTGAAAGAGAAAGAAGAAGGGTAGAGAGTGAGAACTAAAAAGAGAAAGACAGAAAGGTAAGAGAGGCAGAAAAAGAGAGAGGATAAAATATAAATGGTTGAGAAAGAATCAGAAAGAGAGAGGAAGTGATGAAAGAGAATCAGAGAGAGATTAAAGGGAAGAGAATGAGAAAGAGTGTGATAGGAAAGAGAGGCAGAGGCTAGAAGAATTAGAAAAGAGATAATGAGAGAGAGAGTAGAAAGAGAATCAGTAAATGAAACAGAGATAGATAGATAGATAGATAGATAGATAGATAGATAGATAGATAGATAGATAGATAGATAGATAGATAGATACTTTATTGATCCCGAGGGAAATTTAGCAGCCAGTAGCAGTTACACAATACAGCACAGTTAAACATTAAAACAAATACAAAAAACAGGGTTGCGAGAGGAGAGCGAGAGGAAGAGAAAGAAAGTGACAGTGATGATAGAAAGACAAAGAGAATTAAGAGATAGAGAGGAGAAATAGAAAGACAGAGTAGAAAGAAAATCAAAGAGAAAAGGAAAGACAGAAGAGAAGGAAGTGATGGCAAGAGAGAGAAGTTATAAAGAGCAAGGAGGAGAATCAGAGTTGAAAGAGATGAAAGAGTGAAAGAGGAGAAAGCAAAAAAGGAGAAAGATGAGAAATATAAACAGAGAGAGAGAGAGAGAGAGGAAGGTGAGATGTTGACTTGTGTTCAGTGATATTCTGTAATGCTGCTACATCAGTGTAACGTACGGTGTCAGTAGCTTCCTGGACAGGATGGTCCAGCCCTGTGATATCTTTCAATCTTCCACACACTGTGAAATCACGCTTCACCTCACAGAACAAGAACAACAGCTCTTTTTTCTGCTTCGATTTTTTTTTCTCTCAACGGTGAATTTTGCAAACATGGCTCAAACTGAAGTAGTGGGGCAGGAACTGGACTGTGTCCAATGTATATTGATTTGTGGTCCACCTCAGCCCTGTTTTGGTGTTGGTGTAGAATGCGGTGTGGAAGTATGTCCACAAACAAATGGACTACTTCATTGGTTGTGACAGCTCCATTGCGTTTGATGGACAGGAACTAATTTCTCCATCATACGCAAATAAAAACAAAAGAATGGGACTGCATAAGTGGCTTATTAGAGCCAGGTGTTGTGCAAACCCTATAAATGCAAATAACTCTCGCCGCTCGCTGCTGCCTGAGCTTGCTGTGTCTGGATGCACTTCTTTTTAGGGGCTGCAGTGGAGGCACTGTTGTGCAGTTCTCTGCTCTGTTAGAAGAACATATACAGAAACATTTAAAAACTTAGGGCCCTTGGTAGTTGTACTTCTACATACTGGCCACTTTATTAGCAACCCATTCTGTTGTAGCTCTATCGTGCTGGTGTACACTTAGGGACCGTAGCCCATCTGTTGATGCATAATATATGCATCCTCTACATCTATCAGTGATCAGCTTATGACCACAAAGATAAACCTCTGTCATTCTTCCAGTAAAGATGGGGGATACCCCTGATTTTCCGTCTGCCAATGGTGCTGGCACTAACAGGATGACTCATGGATGGCATCTCTGCTCGGTGAATGTCCACAATCGTTGGGTCACTCCAGGCATGTCAGACAATCTGTTGCTTCTCCCTTTCTCGTGTAGGTTTCACCGATCCTCCATGTCACTGGTCAGTGCCTTCTTCTATCTTCTGCTGCCAACAGTGTGCCATGGTAATATCCACATGGCACACAATGCATTCATTAGACCATCCCGCTTACCGGGGCCCTACGATGCGACCCCTGTCCAACTCTTCCAACTGCTCGAATTGTTTTCAGACTGTTTTCATTTCAGAATGGAAAGCATGCTCAACAGGACGACTTTATATAGTCAATCAGGTACAGCGATAAGGCCCGTCCGTGCTCACGTCACATGCATGGTCGAGCGTAAAGTTGAACCATACACATGTTTCACAATGTCAAACCTACCCACCAAGTTTCATTCCTGATGGTTACATCTTGCATGCTACTCGTGTAGCATGGAGAACTAATAGAGGGATAACAGAGAGATCCAAGCCTAACTTAGGCTACAAGGTCTGAGAGCGAGAAGATGTACAGATACAGTAAAATTGAACATGCTGGGCAAAATTTACTACTGTAGGAACGAGACAGATCTACTGAAAGCTCAGCATGAAAGCTGATCTGGAATAAGGCCTTCATCCATCAGTGTAGTTTCGCCGTGTGATGGGAGAGAGTGGATGTAGCATAGCGTGACCGTACGGACTGATATTTATCAGATGCTGAATTAATAGGCAGTCTCTCCGCTCTCCCCTGCCATGACAGGCTCATCGCAGAGCCAGTGCCAGCCACTCCTCATCATGTGCTGGTGTCAGCAGCAGGCCAGCCTCTACACGCTCACTCATCCCACCCAGGAGATGGAGTCATGAATCATCTTCATGGAAGCTCCACGCTGTCAAGAAGCGCTTCAAATATGCATGTGGTAAATCGAATCGTAAATCAAATTCCCACATGCGGTTTTTCTACATGACCAGGGGTTCAGCGTGGACTGTTGTTGCTTTGGGTGGCAAAACGCTTTGCAAGTGTTCTCGCTGTCATTGTCTGCAGCTTGTATTACACTGATGAGATGACTCTTGCTGCTTGTGTGTACCCTCATGCCAAAGCGAGGGGCTTTCTTCTCTGGAATTTTTACCCTTCCGGCCCACGCTCTTCCTTAAGTGTGGCCATTTTTCTCGCTCCTTTCTCTGGGTGGCCAGCTTCATCAGTGAACTCCTGACATAATCCCAGCATGCATAATGGCTGCTGTCAGCATGGCTGAAAGGAGGACCGTGAAGAACTTCCTCTAGAGTCATCGTTATCGCGTGTAAAGCCTTGTACTTAGCCCTGTCACCTGTAATTAGCATCAATGGAGAGCAGCCGCCGAGCTGACACACTGTACTATGACATCCTGTCAAAGCTTCCCTCTCGCTCTCTCTCTCTCTTTTACCCTCTCGCTCTTGCTCTTTCGCTCTCTTTCACTCTCTCCGTGCCTCCTTCTGTTGTTGACCAAAGGGAAGTTAACACTGAGTGAGAGAAAGAATTTTGGCAGTGAGCAGCTCTATGTAAGGCACAATGTCTCAAACTGATTCTGGATATTATCATTTAAAAAAAGACGGAATAAAAAAAACATTGATTGCATCATTGTAGCAACCCGCTACTAACTCACACTGCCATGGATAGGAAGGGCATGCAGAGCAGGCCTTGCTCAAAGCCTGTTGGAAAGTGCTGGTGCCAGGTAGGAAAAGGTAAAGCTGTGAACAGTTGTTGTTGATGCTAGTTTAAGTTTACATAGGCTGTTCTATGTGAGGTTGTTGGTGAGTTAGATGGGCCTGGTTAGGTGTGTGGTTAGAAGTGACCTGCCTGCTTCCCGGTTGTTTTAACGGTGACCCCAGCTGTGGTTCTCACTGTCGCTACCCAATTTGCACAACCTGCCCCATTTGATACAGATGTATAAAACCAAACACCTAGGCATGCAGACTGCTTCAACAGACACTAGTGAAAGAATGGGTGGGCATTTTAACAAAGTGGAAGTGTTTGGGAACAACAGCAACTCAGCCACAAAGTGGTCGGCCACATAAAATGACAGAGCGGGGTCAAGTCAAGTCAAGTCAAGAGGCTTTTATTATCATTCCAGCCATGTACAAGTACACAGTGGAGAGAAATTACGTTCCTCCAGGAATAAGGTGCCACATGGAACAAAAGAGTACAAAGTGCAAACATGCAAACGTAAGTGTAAACAAAAATTAAAACTAGAAACAATACAATAAATACGATAAATTAAACAGACATTAGACACAGTAAACAGACAGGACAGTGCAGCACCGACACAGCACTCATTTTCGGACATGAGGTAGTAGAATAAAGTCAGCAGATGCCACCAACTTTCTGCAGAGTCAAGAGAATGGTACTTGTCTGACTGCATTGTGCCAAGTGTAAAGTTTGGTGCAGGGGCATTATAGTGTGGACATGTTTTTCAGGAGTTGGGCCCGGCCCCTTTGTCCCAGTGAAAGGAACTCTTAATGCTTCAGCATTCCAAGAGATTTTGGACAATTTCATGCTCCCAACTTGGGAACAGTTTGGGGATGGTCCCTTCCTGTTCTAACATAACTGTGCACCTGCGGGATGCGGGGGATGACTGCAGGATGAATTAGAACGGAAACTGCGAGCCAGGCCTTCTCGTCCTGCATCACTGTCTGACCTTACAAATTCTTCTTCTGGAAGAATGGTCAAAAATTCCCATAAACACATTCCTGAACCACAGAAGAGTTGAAGTTGTTATAGCTGCAAAGAGTGGGCCGACATCATATTAAACCCTAGTTCATATGCGTGTGAAGGCAGACTAGTGAATACTTTTGGCAGTATAGTGTATATACCATTGGTCGTCTCCACCAAGACAAAAGCGTGACTCATCACTGAAGATGACCCACTGCCATTCTGAGTCACTCCATGACAGTCTGGCACGACACCATTGCAGTCTTTGGTGATGCTGACATAGTGTAAAGGGCTGTCGTCGTAACAGTCTACATGCATGTAGTCTTGTGTCGTGTAGCCATCTGCCAACGTTGCTGGCAGGATGACTCATGGAGGGCATCAGTGTTCTGTGAATGTCTGCAATCGTGGCTGTTGGGTCAGTCAGGTACAGCGATAAGGCCCGTCCTTGCTTAAGTCACATGCAGGTCTGAGCATGAAACTTGAATCATTTGCATGCCTCATGATGTCAAACCTACCCACCAAGTGTCATTCCTGTCGGCTGAACATACAGCTGTGAATTTGCCGTAAAGTGACACACATACAAAGCCAAAAACGATTATGGTCATAGAAAGTGGAACACGATTTGGACGACCTGCCCAATTTGAACGGTTCATGCTCAAATCTACAAGCGGTTAGTGACACACATCTGCTGCTGCTGTTTAATACAAGAGCATTTGCTTATTGTGCTATGTGTCCAGCATCTTATTCTTCTCCTATGCCATAATGTTTTAGAAGTCCAGTGGTCTGGAGGGACTTTCCATTAATTCAACTGTTAACCTAACGTTTTTAAATGTAACAGGTCTGTGCAAGCATGACAACGGTCCAAACCTGAAGGTCGTTGATCTGATCTTTATTCACCACTGCTTACCAGCATTTTTGGATTTGCTCTCTTGTAAACGTGCAGGCAAACAAAAAAAAAAATATTCATCTCTAGGATGAGAACAGGATGAGAACGAGGGACGGAGAACAGCTTTAGATAGTAGGGCTGAGATTGATCCCTTCATCTAGAAGCACACTTTGGATTACGACCTGTAATTATGACAGAGATTGATCTGCGGCAATCAGGAATTTGGTGAAACGAGATTATGACCATAGCCGAAGATTTCCCCTAGTGCTTTCTCTGGAGTCACGTTACCGCATCTGTGACTCATCAAGTGCACCACAAGGCCTCAGTTCATTTGTCTAACTTATCCACATGCAGAACAAGTCTCATTTTAGCCACTCTTACCACAGTTTAATCAGGTAACGGTGGATTGTGATGGTTTATATCCACCCAGTTCCCCGTCAGCGCATGGCGGGGGGTGGGGGGATGTTTGGGGTGGTTGGGCATCATTTAGACACAATATGACAATGTTACCTACCATTCAAAGGTTTCCTAAGCTAAAACTGGATGCTCTTGCATGATTATGGCCCAGTCTTATGACATTTATTTCCGTTTTGATGTTTGAAACAGCACTGATTTTACTTCAGGGGGAGATTGCATTATTGCAGCTGCTGGTGGACATTAAAATCCAATGAGATGCAGGAGCGAGAACATTAGTCTATTAAAATGTTTCTCCATTCGCAGCATCCTAATGACATTAGTGCTTCATTTTTCAGCGGATAACGATATAATGCCTTTCTACCTATTTGTGCCCAAAGGAGACACTTTTGCATAATGAAAACATTTTATCTGCTTTGCTTTTCTCCGCACAGCCTCATTGGAAATAGACGCTTGCGTGTAATGTCAGTGCAGCAAGGCAGCTTTGTGGTTATAGCAATTGTAATTACACAGGTTCATTAACTTTCCTCAGAGGCTCCGGTTATAGGGCGGTTTGCTGGAAATTTACATTTCCAGAAAATGAATGCCGAGAAACCAGACATATTCAAGGTTAGGCTCTTTATATGACCTCTCAATATGTATCTTCGATTCAGTAATAGTACGCTAGAGATCATAGAAACAGGAAACTTCTACTTGTTATTCCCTGTTTATGGTCGCATCTTAACAAAGCACTCCGTAACGATTGACAGAAGGACCACATATGTTTCACAGGAATCTGTGTAAATACACTATATGTGCAATAGACTGCAGACATCTGCTCAGCCAACGTTTCTCCTGAAATCAGGGATAATAATATGGAGCTTGTGGAAACAACAGCCTCTACTCTTCTGGGAAAGCTGCACACTAGATGTTGGAACGTTGCTGTGAGGATTTGATTACATTTAGCCACAAGAACATTAGTGAGTTCAGGTATTGATGTTGGAAGCCAATCCAGATTATCCCCAAGATCCATCACTTCAGATAAACTGTTCCGCTACTTCATAGCTGGACTCCAGCTCAGCATTTAACACAGTGACTCTGGGCTAATGCTCAGCTGCTCAAAAATGTCCAATTGTCTTGATGACCCTTTTATATATATATATATATATAT
>CM067475.1:31747943-31763965 GCA_034552555.1 Semaprochilodus insignis
CCGGACGCTATATTCTGTAATTAAATCAGGCTCCAATTCAGATCGTTCATCATAGGCCACGTCTCTTTTAGTTCAAAAATATGTTCCTGTGACTCTGCTGACTTTCTAAATGAGGAGGGCATCAGATCTGAAACTTGATTTACTGATTACTAGATAATGTATATGGAGAAAAAACATGAACGAATAGTCGAATCGTCGGCCAGGACGGTGGAATCTGATTCGACTGACAAAATTAAAAAAAAGTCGGGTACAGCCCTACGTATCAGGTTCTGAACATATTTTTGAAAACCCCATTCATTTTTGCCATTGACGTTCCAGTTGTGTGGCATGCCAAATACGGGGATAACAACATGGCGCAGACTACAAAATGACAAAATGGTGGTCTATGACACTGCATTCCAGCATAAGAACCTCACCCCTACTTTAAAAATGGTGGTGGCAGTATCACAGTTGGGGACAGTTTTGCTGCTGTTGGACAGCTTGCCATTGTTTGATGGAGCTATGAATTCTAGATTGCATCAAGAAATTCTACAGCAGAATGTTAGGGCATCTATCCATAAGCTGGACCTCAACAGAAGGTGGTTCCTGCATAAAGTGAACAACTTTAAAAACATCAGTTAGTGTGCAGTTAGTCTTAAAACACCAGTAAGTCTACAAAGAATGGTTAAAGCAAAAGAAACAATGAAACTGCTTAGTTAGGTCCAGACCTTAATTCAGATAGAAATGTTAAGGCCCATCCTAAGGTGTGGTGTTAATGCAGGGAAGCCCACCAATATAATAGCGCCAAAGTAATGACAACTATGTAGTTCTTCTGACAGTACAGTTGGTCGTTTGGGTAGATTTTAAGCCATTTCAAGTCATTAATGGGTCAATTAACAGTATTAATCAAATGTTAAGTGATGTAACCATAATGCAAAGTGTTTCCTTTTTAACAGGAGTTGATAAACCATGGCAGTCTTTGATTCCCTCTCTCTGAATCTTGATAGCAAGCTGAAGCGAAATTTTCGCATGGATTTAAAAAAAAGGGTAGATCCTTAAAGCACATCTGGATAGTGCTTATCTCGCTGAGTAGCGCTGTGAGTGAGTATATGTGTTAATAATTTGTGTAGATAAGCAGAACCGTTCCTGAAAAGTGGTGCATCTTTGAAAGTTAATAGATGACATTATAGAAGACTTTATCGTGCTTTGTGTCTCATCATCAGGAAGCAGCAGTGAGCTCTGGAGTGCCTCGGAAAAGGCAGAATGGGTGGCAGATTTAAACGACGGAAAAAGCATTCAGTGGCCCCCCCTTGCACACACACACACGCACAGTCATATGTGCACACATATGCATGCGCACGCACACACACACAACGGATGGAGTGACTGCAGCCTGCTGCTTATAAACGTTAGTGAGAAAATTCAATTATCACAGGCCCACACGCTTCATGCCGTTTTGCCTGAAAACGTGGACTGAGCGGCTTCTTTCTTCCAAGCCTGATGTGGTTAACTGGATCTTGCGAAGGCAGCGTGATTGTGGAGAGAGGTTTTAGAGCAGGCGGCTCTAAGTGCATGGCAGAGTACTACTAGAGCAGAAAGGACTAAGGAGGCAGAAACAGGGCTAAGAAGGCTTTTGCCACATTTCACCAGGTTGCGGGATGAGCAAGGACTGATTAGACAGAATGAGCGGAGCAGAAAGGAAAGCAAAAACAACATGCTCTTCAGCTTTGACCAGTTAACTCGCTGTTTTTGTGGGACATGCAAGTCCATCACTGCATTATTGTACTAGTTGTAGTCTTTTGGCTTTATATTTAGTAATACAAACATACAAACAAAAATAGTATGAATTCAAAGGTATAAACAAAGTCAACGGTGGAATTCAAAAGTCCAAAAGAACACATTAAAAATCTGTTTTTGTTTTTGTTTTTTCTTTTTAATTTGGAAATAAACAACAGAACATTAAATGAAGAAACGTTAGGACAAGTATTCAGGCTGTCTTTAAAGCAAAATTATTTAATTACTGATTACTAAGTAATTTTTGAAGATTCTACTTGCCATAAAAATAATTATAATGAAAATTTCCTAGGACAGTCTCACTGTTAAATCAGGAATGGAATGCCACATGGAAGCATTTTCACTAGTCACTTTTGGACCCCACTGCATGTTTATAAAAGTATATTGTTAAGATATCACAAATGATTACCTTTATTATGTGCTTAGACACGGTCAGAGGAGTCATGCAACACATTGCAGTCAGTGATTTCCTAAAGTCTGCAGCCCATGGACATTGCCAAATGCTGACTTTCCTCCTTTGAGATAACTTGTCAGGCTTTTATTGCAGCCACCTTCAGTTGCTGCTTGTTTATGGGTCTTTTGTTTTCAGGTTTGTCTTCACCAAGTGACAGGCATCCTCAGTTGGGTTGAGCTCAGGTGACTGACACAGCCATTTAGGAACATTCTGTTTTGTTGCCCTAAGAAGCTCTTGGGTTGCTTTGACTCTATGTTTTGGGCCACTATCCATCTGTACTGTGAAGTGCCATCCTATCAGTTGTGCAGTATTTGATTGAATCCGAACATAAAGTATAGATCTGTACACTTCAGAATTCATCCTGTTTCTTCCATCAGCTTTCACATCATCAATAAACACCAGTAACCCAATTCCATTGGCAATAATACACATCCATGCCATAACACTGCAATACAGCACTGCCTCCACCATGTTTCACAGATGATGTGGGATGCTTTGGCTTATGGACCCTTCCTTTCATTCTCCACACTCTTCTCATTATTCTGGTACAAGTTAATATTGGTTTCATCTGTTCAAAGAATCTTGTTCCTCGAGTGCTACATCTTGGGGTAAATATCCTGTGTTTACGTTCATAAAGGCGTCTTTTGACTGTAGACTTTGACAATGATGCTCCAACCTGCTCTAGAATGTCCTTGACTCGACTAGATGTTGCGAAGGAGTTTTTCTTCACCATAGAAAGAGTTCTGTGATCATCCATTTACAGCCCTGTTGAGCTTGCCAGTGCATTTTTTCTTTTTAAGAAAGCACCAAATTGTTGATTTGGCTACTTTTGCTATCTCTCTGACAGGTTTGTTTAGTTTTTCATGGTATTAATGGTCCCCTCCACTTTGGGTTGCATATTAAGAGTTCTAAGACACCACTACTAAATGCGTAGACAACACTTGGAATGGGCTCCAGACTACTTGGAATGGGCTCCAGACCACTTATCTCCTTAATTTGTCATGAAAAACAAGGGAATAGGCCACACTTGGCCAAGAAACCGCACATCAGCCAACTGAACAATTACTTTTAAGCCTGTGAAACTAGACGGAATATGTAAAAATTGCTCTTCCAAAATGGGTTGGCGGTAATTCCTAAATGGTTAATGCAATATTTTTTAAAACACGTTTTGGAATAAATGTCTACTTGACAGCTTCTTTTAAAATCCATTGTGTTGGTGTATGGAGGCAAAATTACAAAAATATGTGTCAGTGGCCAAATACTTATTGGGTAAAACTGTATTGTCACCAGTAGTCTTGACTTGACAAGATCAGAAGCAGCACAAATTCAAAACTTCTAATGAACTGATTCTGAACTTTCCTGGTTTCATACAGTATGTTATCACCAATCGGTGCACATGTCAGTAAGCTCTAAATGGCATCCTGACTGAGACTTGGAAGGTAAATTATGCCAGAAAAACGGAGTGTTGTTCTTGTGGCTCATATCCCTCACTGCTGTTGAGTAAACTATGCACTTAAGTGATTTCCATATATTTTCCAAAAGTCCACAATGAAGTTTGTTTTTTCAACCAGAATGCATTTATAATCTATTTACACAAAGTAAGCTTTATTTGCTTTGTTCTCAGGCATCGCATTACAATGTGAACTATTTAATATGTGTTAATTATGCAAAAAAAAAAAAAAAAAAAGAAAGAAAAAAAATTTGACAAAGAACCGCCTGCAGCCAGAAATCAATGACTACTTGGAGCCTAATGCGTTTTAATCTCTGGCATGCCTTAAATGAATGCACCAGGCTGATCCTCCTCTGCCTAGGGTCGCCAGCAATCGCTAAGAACCCAGCATGCTCTGGGGCCCTCCCTCCACAAGCCCACTTCCTGTGCCTCATTTCCTCCCTGAGCAGCGCCAGCTTTTTGGCAAGCACAAATACAATTAATCAGATGATGGGAGTTTTTCATTTCCTGTTGTGCCTTTTGAACCAAAGTAAACACATCTCTGTTAATAGGCTGACATTGATGATTTAATGACTTAATCCCCAAGTAATCCATTAAGAAACAGGGGTCCAGCAGATTTAAGCTTAGCCCATCTAGTGCGTATTGTGGACGCGAGATTGGGTTACTTATGCTGCAGACCTCTTATCTTTTTTATTTTTTTATTTTTTTACTAATTTGTGAGGGCCCATTTTAAGAAACAAGTATAAAATAAGCTTTATTTAGTATACTTTGTTCTTCATGACTAAAGGTTATTAGTTGTCATAATGTACAATAAACACTGCTAAGGCAAATTATTGAACACAAAGTAAATTCACATCTCATTAGTGTATGTTTCTTATAGGTTGTAGTTAAGGTCAGATGACTTTTGTAATTAATTGCATTAAAGCTTATATTACTGTATTTATTTAATGTTAGAATTTAGAATTTATTTAATTTTAGAATTTAATATTCTAAAGTAGAATTTTAGTCACCAATACTTAAAAGCTTAAAAGTGTTAAACACCTCACTAGGATCACACATTTGATAGCTAGTAATGAAAGCAAAATAAATACAATTATTCTGTATATTATATCTGCATTAGGTAATAAAGATAAATCACAAAGAATCACTTCATTAATTGTAATAATGCTCAATTTTATGCAGCATCAATTATCATATAAATTAATATAAATGTAATTTCTATAAAAATGTAAACATGAACACAGCTTATTTGTATTTTGTTCACCCAAAATACTTCACTAATACATCAGTATGTGTCCCATACAATACTTCACTGATAATATACTAGATACAACATATGCAAGTTTAGATACAATATATATTAATAATGTAATTATTTAGTGATTTCCATATAAAAGACCTCCAATGATGTACAAATACAGATCACATGAATAAATCTCAATGCCCAGTAAATAATCTCTGTAGTTAATTTGGGCTAAGCAAATAACAAGACCCCCCAGAAGGTGTTTCTTAAAATAAAGTGATACCCCATATTGTATCACTTTGCATGTATAGGGTTTAAGCACCAAAACCAGCTATAATCAGTTCTACCTGACCTTTTTTATCATTAATTTATACTTAGAATTAAGTAGCCTGTTTTTGTTTAAAACATTCCAACATTAACTGAAAATATCAACAGAATGTGAATAATTGATGGTTTTGACGGTGTGTCTAAGACATCTTTGTATCATATTGCAGAGATATCTACTGAAGATAGCATGCTAGCCAGCTAGCCTCGGCGTGTCCTGTCTTATAATACCACTGAACAGGTGATAGCAGGTCACTGTAGTGTTGAGTCAAATCAGTCCAACAGGAGTGGATGAAGAAATAGTGCTGCTGCCCCAACAGCGTATTCTAACCTTTTATCAATCATGTTGGAGGTTCTGCTCCCGGTTTGATCAGTTACAGATGGGTAACCAATGATGGAAGAGTAAATGCAATGATGGCTGAAGCTCCTGGTGACTGACTGCTGCTGCCCGCTCATTGCATGAATCCACGTTCAGCAGCAAACAATAGAGGTGATATAAAGAGAAGCAGAAGATGAGTTAACATTGGTGCTGCTTTCCACCACTGGAGATGCTTGTTGATCCTGAACTAACAAAGTTTCTTCTTCATTTCCTTGTTTCTTACAATAGGGGCGGACACCACACCTTTCTGGTGATATGTTGCCCCCTGTTTGTTTGGGGTATAAATTTGTTATGTCATCATCCTACAAATTGTTCCTTTATGGCCGTAATATGTATATGTTACTGACAGTCTGTGTACGTCCAACATGAATCATCCTACAAATTGTTCCTTTATGGCGGATATATGTAAATGAACTCTGTTTTGTTTGGCTGTACTGTATTGTGCCTCTTTCAAAAAGCAGTGCACACTCTGTTCAACAAGTTCAACATGAATAGATGGGGAGCTGCTGTATGCAATGAACAGGCAACATACCAGGTTGCCGATGTATGACAAGCTCTCTCCCTCTACCTCAGACAAGCATCAGACAAGCTCAAAAAAGCGCTGTTGACTAAGAGAGGGAGTGACCAAGGAGAGGAGCAATATAAACAACGAGAGCGTGAGATGTATAATGTAAGATAATAATATGCAGAGAACACAGTGCACCCAGCAGGAGGCGGCTGTGCCGAACTGCTTGTTTTCCAGATGCAGATGTCTAAAATTATTAGTATCAGTGCGCATTGATAATCAGGTTATCCACAGAGACCTCGCACTGGTGGGGGATCCTAGTTTATCTGTGAGATTCTCTTTCTCTCGCTCTCCTTCTGATCATCTGATCATGAGGAGTCAAGGGTGTCTTCAGTTCTTACAATGTGACAATCATGTCCAGCGCAGAGAAGATCACATTCTCATCCTCCAAAACAACAGGCTGCTTAAAAGTGTAGTAGGCTTCAGCACAGTAAGCCTGTACACTGGAGTCTGTGCATACATACACAGTAGCATTCAAATGTATGGAGTCATTGTTTTCAGCAATAGTAAACAAATCTGGCTGTAGATTTGTGTATGAAACGATTCTAATATGCTGATCCTGCCCAGTTTCATTGGTTTCATATCATTTGGTGGACATTGGGAAGCTGTAAAAAAAAAAGAAACATTATTCTACAATGACTGAGAAAGCATCAACAATGACAATTAAGTAAAACTGATTTCCAGTCTTCACCTTTTTTCGAAGCAGAGACCAAATCCTGAAACAGACAATGTGACAAAAATAATGCAAATATATAACAAAATATGTGACCTGTGCAAAAGTGTCCAATATGTTTAGCTCAGCAAATACAAGGACATTGTACACTACAATTTCCCATTTTCATATTTATTCCCTATAGAGGATGTGTCAAAAGAACTCCACCAAGTTTCCACATTTCAGCGTAATTAAACAGTTAACATGGCAGAGGAGTTATTCTAAGTGGTTTGGTGTAAAACATTCCATTCTAGAGAAACTTACCGAGTCAGTATTGTTTACAGTGGTGGTGACAGGAACTAGACATCCACCTCTAAAAGCTCCCTTACATAAAGTTATTACATGAAATGGTTATGAATACACTATCTGATAACTGAGACATTGGGCCTCATTCACCAGTATCCTCCTAGGTTTATTCTTTCTTCTTATTACATTTGTTCTCTGCTCTGGACATGGTTGTCATGTTGTAAGAACTTGAGAAAGGGCCTAATAAGAAGGCTACATCTGATTCATGATGTGTTCTTAAACCACAGAATTGTTTGCAGAATTGTTTATCTAAGAGCGAATCCCAAATAAGAAAATACTGGTGAATGACGAGAATTTTTCTGTACAAGTAGGTTTTAAAAAGAAGTTTCTTCTTCAGAGTGGTTGGTGAACGAGGCCATTTGTTTTACTGTAGTTCTGTGAAGGTTTGGTCTAAAATGTGTTTTAATCAGATTATTTTAATCTGTTCACACCAGAGAGATACATGTAGGATGTATGGCAATGACAGATTAAAAATACTGTAAAATACTGTTTTTATATTGATAAACAATATACAACAAAATCTAGAACACCTAATTCACCCTGGCTATTGCTTAACCAGTTTTAAGTACCCTTCCAAGATGACGGTTGTAATATATTTACAGCATTTAGCAGACGCTCTTTTCCAGAGTCACTTTGTATGTATGCATTTGCACATGTAGGTTAAGGTAGCGTTAGGAGTCTTGTCCGAGGACTCTTATTGGTACAGGGTGGTTGCCCAGGTGGGGAATCGAACCCCAGTCTACAGCATGGAGGTGTGACCCACTACAATATACCAACCACATGTGTTTTAATGACACTAGCCCAACTACACGTTTCACTATGCCAGATAAGCCAGGACAGAATATGGACTCCACAGAATATCATTCAAAAACACAAAATATGAAGTATTGCTTTCTTTCGGTATAGCAGTAGATATGCCATATTGAGACTAGGTACTAACATCATCTGAGCTGTTTATTGAGTTATCACTAGGTTAATTCATTCACCATTCAAACTTTTAATAACCTTTAAATCTCATTTCATAATTCTGTGATGCAAATTATTTGAATTAATGATATTTCATAGCTGTAGTATAGTCATATCAGAGCTCAGGCATTGCTGGTTGGATCATTGCTGGCTGGATGGTAATTGAGGTAGCAATACATTCCGAGTGAGAGAATATTAGCTTGAGGGAAATCACTCTGATTAAACTTTGAGACTCGACTCATCTGTGGATCAGGCTGCTCGGTAATGAAAGACCACTTTGGGATCTGCTCTCTTCTCTCATCTTGCTGCCAAACAGAGAATAAAATTTAACCTTTACAAGATTGAGATTTCATTTACTTGATCCACCTGTCTAATTAGAAGAAGGTGTGTTTTGAACCTCCTTCGTGGGGGCAGATTTAATGATCTCGGTTTAGTGTTTGGGTTCCCTCTCCGACTCTTTCTCTCTGTAAATAGTCAAACATCTCAACTTAATTAAATATTCAAATGACTTCCAATGAGGATAAACAACTTTAGGATTATGCCACGAGGTAAAGAGGATGTGAATATGCACCGAATACTTGTTTTCTCATTTTCAGTCCAGCCAAAAGCTAAATGAGCTTTATGCAAAATAACACTTGCATGTTACCCAGTGGAAATGTTCACTTTATGAGATGTTTAAAAGGTTCAGACATCCCCCCCCGCCATTGCAGTTTCCTTCATGTGTGTATTGACTGTGCATGTCCTACTATGTCACTCATATGCACTACATAGCCACTTCAAGCATCTAATCAATCACCACAGCAACCATGTTCCTTTGGACCGCTACCGGTGAGCAGCCTGCAAAGATTTGATAAATCACTTGACGGTGTGTTAGTCATGTAGGCACACTGCAAGGCTCTTGGCAAAATACGGCCTCCAATGTAGAGTGGATCAATGGCCGCCGATCCATCTTTTCCATGACCTCTTCCACACTCCCGCCTCTGTATAACTCTGCCATTGTGTTTCTCACAAAAATCAGAGACACCTCAGTCAGTTTGCAATTGTAGGTCAGGCTCTGCAGCTTAGGCCTCCCTTTTTTGTTCATTTGTTTACCCTTCAGTTAATTGTTGTCATGGATCAAAAATGAGCTCTCTAAAGAAGTTGGTTCCTTAAACACTTTTTACATTTTTCCCCCAAAATGTGTAGGGCTTTTTTAAAGCTTAAAGAACCACCACATAATGTATAGTTTTTTGTCATAGAACCAAGCCATTTAGGAACCTTTGTTTTTAGAAGTGTACATATTGTAGATTATTATAGATTGTACAGATATACTGTATATGGAGTATCATAGATTATAGAACTAGGTTAATTAGATCAATATTATGGCATTTTAACATTGAGCCATGTGGTACAGTGACACTGACAGCATAGCTATGGCAGGGGATCTGGCTGGTCCCACTTAGAAGCCAGAATCCCCCCCGCCAGATTTTTAGGTTTGTCCTAGGCCAATGACAATGAATGTATATACAAGCACTTAATAATCAGATTACTGCAGAAAAACAGCTATGAACAGATTAAAAGAGAGCTGGGTTAAGGGATCCTAAAACATTTTTTTTTTTGCTGAAGTGACTCAATATTAAAACAATAAATAATACACAGTTTTGCCTTATGTTTCTGTCACATTTTATTCTGTGAGTTTATTGGCTGGTTGCGAAGCAGATACTCATGGGCCCTGTTTAGACCACCCACACACGTCTAATTTTTGACATATCCTGATGAGTTTACATAGTCTGGACAGACTAAAAAAAAAATTGGAAAAATATGATTCAGATCGGATTTTTACAGGTTTTTAACCAGGTTTTTGGCTGCTCAATTTGGGAAAAAAAATGTTGGGGTTTGATACGTAGTTACTCACACCTATGTTGTTACTCTAGCAAACTGTGCAGTTAGATTGGTGATGTCTAGACACACAAATCTGTTTTAATCACCTGTGCAGACAGTCATTTCAAAAAGACCTGATTTGTCTCCAGTCTGAACATAGCCATGTAGACTCCAAGTTTCCTATTATGTAAATGGGTTGATCTGATTTTCTAAGCGCATGTAAATGGACTAGTGTCTTGTGTTATTATAATACAAGATTGGGAATTCTTGCATCTTAAACAAATAAAGCACCAAAGATCACAGTGTACTTGGCAGTGTTTACATGGCTGCAGTAAAATAACCTCATACCAGTTCTACAATGAGGCACGATATAATGCTTTTTATTTATTTGGTTTTTTTTTTACCACCAATTTAAACACAGCCTGCTTCTGCAGACTGTGGGAATTTAGTTGAGCTGTGCTAGTTCCCGCGATAGGGTACTACATAGCTAGTGAGCTAGGTAAGTAATAAAGCTGACAGAGGTAAAACAGTTTCAATACTGTGACAGAAAGACAAGAAATAAGTTCACAAAGTGTTTCAGTCTTTAACTATAGACATTTGCAGCTAGTGCTGTGAAATGCAGGACTGTGGTGAATTAGCCTTTACCTGACGTGGTATGCCATGGTCAGTTTTAGTTTTTGTGAGGTCAGCAAACGTGTGGTGTTCAAAATGTATATTTATTGCAAGTGTGCTACAAAATATGCTAGTTGGTTGATAGCTTCACTATAGTGTTATATGTGGGATATAATGCTCTTGTTAGCCTGCTGGAAAAATAGCTTAGATTTGCCTGATTTCCATAAGGTTTAAGCTGGTTTATGTTGGCCTAGTGATGGCCTGGTGCTGGTATAGCAGGTCACTCGACATACCAGCATCCAAAACACAACATATTTCAGAATCCTTCTACTGGCTTGTTTGGTATGGATGTGTGGGAGGTGTGTCCAAGAGAGTGGCCACACGTGGAGCTTCCTCGGATACCGTAAATAGATGTTGTAGTTAGCTTTAAGATGTGTATATGTGTTATTGTTCCTTTCTGTGCTAGACTGTGGGACTGGAGAACGTCTGTGTATCTACCACGAGTGTGAATAGTTTGGCTAGAAGTGACCTGCCTGCTATCTTGGCCATTCAGTTAGTGCTGGTAGCGGTTTCTCAGCTCCTGCTGTGTTCAGTAAAAGGGCATTCGCTTAAAGCACTGTGTTTTTCATTTCTCCTTCTTTGCCAAGCTGTCACAGCATGCTGGCTTTTCTGGTGATCAGTATAACAGCTTCCCCAGCTATTGACCAGCATACCACCATCCAGAATGCAACATATCGCTGCTATTGGAGCCAATCCATGTATGTCTATTTATGTTGCTCTTCAGTACAGTAAAGTACATTTCACTCTTTCCATTGTGTACATAATTTTTTTTATGAAAATTACTTGGTGGGGGGGAGATACAAGGTTTTGTTCTGACAGCAGTGAATGCTGGTTTTGCTGGTGACTGGCTATACTGGTCTATGGTGGTCTTTCTAGCAGGGAAGCTGGTCTCCTAACCTGCAACACAATTAGAATCCAGTATTTTTGGTACCTTGGTGGAGTACCAGTGTCGAGTTCGTATAACACAGTGGTCGCCTTGAACATAAGGTTCTCTGGAGGTTGTGGGGTGGAGATATGATTTCCCACATGATGCTTATAGTGACATTAAATAGCAGTAATGCAGGACAGACCTTCAGGACACGGGTTTGTAACCACCGCATGCCAAATTGCACTGCCCATAGAAAAATGCCTTTACATGTAACTGTAAAGCATCATCGACTATTATATTAGAACGCTATGGAATTGTTACTGTGTAACTACAGTTCTTTTACATGTTTCTAGTTTCAAATATAATACAAACTAGAAAAAAATCAGTTAACAGTGAGAAATCAGATGAGTGCGGGGAGGGCATGTTCAGAGTGACATTTGTGAGTCAGCCCAGATGGCAGAAAGCAGCAATCAGGCTCGGGGTGCAATCAAGGGAGATGTTGCTCCAATGATTAAGAGGAGGTGACAGAAGAAGAGCCACGTTGGCCCTGAGAGAGGCTCCTACGTTCCGACAGGAGCAATGCTCACGTATAGAAATATGAGAGGCGACCAGCTCCTGTAATCAGGCCAGGTGAGAGACAGAGAAAGAAGGAGAAGTAAGGGAGTGGGACACACACAGAGAGAGAGAGAGAGAGAGAGAGAGAAAACAAGAGAGTGAAAAAAAGAGAGAGAGAACAGATTCCCTGAAGACTGTCAAGTGGCGTCGAGCTAATAATCAGTTTGTTCTTGGCTGATTAGGGGCTAATCATGGCCCAAACAGTGAGTGAGGCTCCACCACCTCCTACATACGCTCAGCACTTACACTCTCTCTCTCTCTCTCTCTCTCTCTCTCTCTCTCACTCATGTGATCTAGCAGCCTCACAAAACAGAGAGAGAGAGAGAGAGAAATCAACAGCTATTATCTATTAAGAAGCTTCCCTGGTGTTCCAAGGGTGACAATATTTACGCGATTATGAGTTCTAATTTGCATCTGAACGCACACAAGCAGGAAAGCAAGGATAAACAAACAAAAACAAAACAAAGGAATATCGAGCAGTTTCATTCACATTGTTGGTCGCATGAATGATCTGAGAAAGAAAGTTGTTTTTGCTGTAGAAAACTGGCAAACGTGTGTCCTGATTAACCTTTTTAATTCATTCCTCCTCTTACTTAAACAGAGACCAATTTCTGTCTCACAAATGCATCAGATAAACCCTTCACAAATCAAAAAAGGGGGGAAATATTTATGCATGGAATACGTCTACCTTTACGGTTAATTTTTTTTAAATTGTAGAAATAGTAACTGACTAAGCTTGGACAAGTTAATATGTCACCCTTAGTCATTGTCAGGTCTTTCTTTTCCTCATTTCTTCCTAAAATATTAGAAGTAACAGTAGTTTGCATGCAGCAGTTATGATCTGTATATTTTCACGAATGATAGGACATTCTATGTTCTCTAAGCTGTCTTTGTATGTAATCGTTACAGAAAACCGATAAACAGGAAGGCAGAGATCAACATCCTATACACTAACTGTCGAAAGTAACTTGTACAGTGTAGATTTAAATACTATAAACTAGACGCTAAAACTACTTAATATAATAATAATTACTTAATATAAATATTTAATTCACAATTTACAGTATTTTGGGAACAACAAATTTGGACGTGGTGAAAAATATGCAAGTGCTTATAAAAATTTCAACATGTAATTTTCTCTTTATTGAAGTTTGTAGGTACAAAAACATGATGAATAGATTTGAGATTTGGTCTTCAAATATGAGACTCTCTAGATGTCAGTTTCTTTATAGGTTTGCAGATTTATCAGAAATCAAGTACAGCTTCATGCATCATCAAACATGTTTTCTTTTTCACAGCTCCACACAAACTGTTTGGAACTTTACAAGAAGTAACGAGTCTGTTTAATCTCTCTGTATCCTCAAAGAAATTGTTCTTATTTGAATCAGTGACCTCCAATTTTTGAACAGTAGTGTTGCTTATCTACCAATGAATTGTCTGCATATTATCAGGGGCTTGTCTTATGAAGCAGAATATCTTGCTTAGCCAACTAACTTTAAGCTTAGTTCCTAACCCTGGACAGTCTGTCTCACGAAGCAAGTTTAGCTTAGATAGGTGCAGTCCAAAACTGTACTGAAAACATGTCTGTTGTTAAGATCAAATATGACAGCAAAGGTCCTGTACAGCAGCACAGTCCAGAAAAAAATGGCAAAACAATTCTACTTTCAAAATTGTGTTTGTTTTCAGCCCCCAGACTGAAAAGTGCTGGTAAAAGGACAGGTGGTGTAACACAGTGGTAAACAAGCTTGTATAGCATTATTTTTACCTGCTTGTCAGCACAAACATCACAAAGGGTCCTGAAAAGGGTCCGCCACCATTAAAGGTCTGTCCTTGATTAGTCAGAAACTGACTGATCAGAACATGCAGCTTACCGTCGGTGTCCGACGAAAAACACGTATCTCCATTTTTGTTGATTTTTACTTTTATGCATTACTTTAATTAATTTTTTTTTTTAAGATCACAGCGGATGCTGTTTACATTGTGTGGAAATGTCATGATGAATGGACCAACAAAAATGGCCCAAAATCACTTGGAAGGAATTCTGGTTCCTTTGACTTACATCACTTACATAATTAAAGAAGGTTTTTGTCCTATGCTGTTAAGTTGTCATTTTAAAAATTATTTTTTGCTTTTATGTTTTGGAAAGCGACAATAAATTGCCATAATTTAAGCTGAGAATAAAGTTTGGGTTCAAGTGTGTGTTAGCTCTAATATTAGGGAACACAATCCAGATATTTGGGCTCCTTGAAAATGAATCCAACAAAAATAGTTTGCCATTGTAAAATGACCAAACGATGGCTCTACCAAAGCCCATAACATTTTTTAACAATGTTTATGTCATGTGCCCTTAACCATGTTTATTCTGGCAACAGGTGCATTTGAAGGACTCTATCCCTAACTCTAATACTAATCCTAACCTCAAAGCAAAACCTACACATATTCCTAACCCTAACCATAATGTTGTTGATGATGAGCTAGAAAGTTTTTAATAATTTAAGCATCTGTAGATCATCTATAGAGGACCATCTAAATAAAATGTATAGCTACTGAAAAGAGTACATCTACTGAGATCTCCATGAGCTTTATTTTAGAAAACTACAATGTGTACGATGCAGTTCGGCAGCCAGTTGCATAGACATTTACATGTAACCCCCAACAATCCAAAGGGGCATGTTTACATCTGTGTAGAAGAGAGACAAGGGTGCTGAAAAAGAGCTGGGTGGGTTTGTCTTGAGGTCTTGAAATTGTGCACTATTCAGGAAAACAGTGCCCACCCTTAATGCCATGCTGGAATGCAAAAGTCACAAGACTGCAGAAGTAGAGGGTGTTACCCAACATTATTTATACATCAAGCATTCCAGTGACTGGACTATTCAAACCCAAAACATTCCTATAACATACTGTGACATCAGCGTAGAAGAAGAAGCAGGAAGCATAGCGCTTTAAGCAAATGCTCTTTAACTGAACTCGGCAGCAATGGGAGAATAAAGCAGGGCAGTAGGCAGGTCACAAACAGCCACCCAACTCCAGTCCCTCCAGTGTGATCTGCAGTTCAACTGGAGTTGGTCATCCAGCACGTAAAGCAAAAGAAACTCAGTGTTCTTGAAATGTGAAAAGTCCACCCACCAGCACCTCAGACTGCTTAAACATATCAGTCTGTATTTAGCAAATTAGCTTAGTTAAAAAACTTTATCAGCAGAAGATGAATATTCCATATTATTAAGTATATATTAGCCAGCCTTTCATGAATGAGTAATGTATCCTTTCATTCTGTGAACGATGGATGGCTACTTCTTGAACCCTGAAGCCAAAAGCTGCAACGTTTTAAATTTTGCCCAGGTAAACTCACTAAAGCAAACAGATTCCACCACCACAAATAGCCAGCGGTAGCTTCCTCTATGTTTTGTAGCACTGTGTTCTGGCTCAAGTGTGTCAGAATATGCATGGTGAGCTAAACTTTTTCTTTTCCAGTCAGAAGTGGTCTCCTGCTAGCAAGAACACTCCACCTAATTCACTTCAAAAATACCAGGTTTCACTTCTCATGAGTCCCAGTCTCACACGCATCTTTCACAAATGATACAAGCTTCCACTGCGACCTGTGTTTTTACCAGCTGCTCCAGTGAATGTATAATGAACCCACTCTCTCCATTGTCAGTCATACTCATTTCTTGATGAATCTAATCACTTCAAAAGTCTGATCACTTCATGCCAAACCTGAGGATGATCCATCAGTGAAGTTGTGCTGATGTGGTTCTCCAGCGCTGCATTGTATGCATCTCCCCACGACGAGCAACAACCACCACCACCCACCCCCCCCCCCCCCCCCCCCCCCCCC
>CM067475.1:31764220-31799928 GCA_034552555.1 Semaprochilodus insignis
ACTCCAGAGCCTGTGAAATTGGGCCGAACTAATTAGAATTTAAATGAAAGCATAATTGGACATTTTGTGCTTGTCAAGCGATGAGAGACAGATGGGTTTGTAATTACATTACAAGTCTGACATCATGGTGGTGTGTACGCGTGGTGTTCAGTGTGCCCTTCATGGAGAGCAGGCTGGTAACTGCACAGGTTCAAAGGCAATTTGGGCCTCATCTCCTTAATCACACGCTGGCAGCCCTGAGATTCAGCCACTCACGCACACACACACACACACAGCACACACAGTCACATACAATAACAGCAGCATCTGGGGCTTACAGCCTTTCCTCTGTAGAGAGACGCCAAGTTGTGAACATGCTGCGGAATAGATGTGAGAAAGTAAACAAGTGAACACTTGAGTATTTGTGTGAAGTTCATTCTTGGTGTTTTTTTTGAGGCTAATATGGTGCAAGCAAGGGTAAAGGTGATTGGTATTAATGGGTAGCCTGGGACTCAGAGCAGGCCAAATTTCACATATGTTTACAAATTTTTTTCTGTATCACTAATCTTTCAAGTTTCAGGTTTATGCAGCATTTGCACAACATTTCAGGACATTCATGCATTGAAATGCGTAAGGTAATCACTCTACAGCAGGGCATTATTAATACACATACAAAAAATTCTAAATAAACAGAAATATATTAAACATGAATATAAATATATATTAAATATACAAGTTTCACTCTCGGCCGCTTACGTGACATAAGCAAGGAAGGGCCTTGTCGCTGTATCTCACTGACCTAACAGCCATGACTGCAGACATTTAGTGAGCAGTGATGCCCTCCTTGAGTCACCCTGTTAGTGCCAGCACCTTTGGCAGACGGCTGCACAACACTGGACTGCATGCACGCAGACCATTACAGCAACTGCCCTTAACACCACGTCAACATCGCCAAAGACTGCAGTGATGTCGTGCCAGACTGTCATGGACTCAGAGTGGCAGCGGGTCATCTTCAGTGACGAGTCCCACTTTTGTCTTAGTGAAGACAACCTGAATGAATCTGTGTGTGGGGACACCGTGGTCAGCACCAAAATAAGAGGTTTGTTGTTGTGTGTCACACGTCCAGAAGGCCTTGTGCCTTGTGGAACTCTGTGAGAATATTCAGTCTGAATGGGATGGATTATAGCAGGACACCATTAGGAACCTCTGTAGCTCCATGCCGAAACGTCTGGCATGTTGTGTTGGCAAACGTGGCGGTCCGACACCATCCTGAAAGACACTATTTCAGTATGTGTAGCTGAATTTAGACTGATATTACCCATATCAGTCTAAATTTATCATCATTTATCGTTTCTGGTAACCTTTATCTTCCTTCCCTGTAGCATTGCAGTCCCACACTTCCTTCTGGGTGCAGCTATTCTTTTGATGACGAGTGCATATACTACTAATACAGATGATAATGACTAAAGCTTAATGCACAGTTAGTGATCTATGTTTCATTTGGGTTATATTGAGTAAATAACAGGACCTTAATAAACTCCTGATAAGTGTTTCTTAAAATAAAGTGATACCATTTGAAATGTACAGCTGCTCCAGCTTGCCCCTGAAGGGTTGAAGTCCAGCACAGCTTGTTAATGTCCCTTGTCTAGTGTCCTGGTCACCTAGAGATAAGGAGAATTAGCTGTGCCTGTTTTGGACTCTGCAATTGTAGATGTCTGGATTAATAGATGGTCAGTGATCACATTTCTACCTGGAAGATTCAGGAGGCAGGAGTGAAGGAAGACAATTGTTAATCATCAAGGGGATTTTATGTTGATTTTAAGTTGAAAGAAAACAATTTGTTACAAATGAAAGAGCCTCAAAGTCCAGGTTATGGAGCATTGAGGCCCTAGCAGGTCCTGCCGAATGGGATGGTAGAAGCTACCCCCAGGACAACCGGACAGGGGCAAGGAAAGAGGGGAAAGAGGGGAATGTCGAAACATCAGCACTTGAAAGCAGCAGAACACGTACATAGGTCATTAGAAAGACCTGGCAGAACTTCTGAATGCACAACATAAGACGTGATAGAATGTAAGAAGAAAATATGTTTTCTTTAAAACAAGAACTTGCTTGAGAAAGATTGGCACGCTTTTGATGGCGTTCCTAACTTTCACTGTGTATGAAAAGAAAATCCAGTGGTGCTCCCGTTATGAAGCTCTAGTTTATCTCCCATGTTTCAAGTTGGCGTTCCTCCATCTTTGACCTTCACAATGTATCTGCACTAATCCCTGACCTTTACTTCTCATTCCTTGTGTAAATATGGCTAAGACTGACTTATTAAAACCCTAATGGAATAGACTCCCATTAATCTCATCTCATCTAAACCAGGTGGGATGAGCCTCTCATCCCTTTATTAAGGATCTAAAATCCCACTGAGAGCTGGATGACAATGGAAACCTCTAAACTTTGATGAAATTTGAGATCATCCTCAAGCATATATGAATGGATTTGATTTTAATAGCTGTGTTTAATCTCCTTGATGAGATTAGGTTTTAGGCAGCCTAGGTCAATGATGAAAACTTATCAAATGTTATTAAATCTTTGGACTATCAGACATCTCTTCAATTATCTGTGGTGACTCGTGAGAGGAAACATGAAGTCAATTTCTTACCATTTGGAAAAAACGATCTCTTGTATCTAAATCGGCTTACTCGTTGGGCGGAGTACCAAATAACGCAATAGAATCTCTGCGCCACTAACAATATTTGGTTTGTGGGATGAAAAAAAAATGTACATTTTAATTAAATTGTGTGGAAAATGAATCTGGAGATTTTCTTGGTACAGAGTTCTGCAGTAAAACATACAATGGGTGGATAAACACTACATGTAATAGTCATATTAATTGGGAATTGCATCAGAAAAACCTACCATAGAGGTGCACTATAAAGGTGTACAGGTAATGACAGTGTAGTGTGTTGAAGAGTAACTGGACTATATTGTCACCCCTAGTTGTAGTTCATTGAATCATGGGTAATGGAGTCTCTTTCTCTTTAGTTTCGCCCCTGCAAGTTACTAAACAGAAAGAAAATAAAGCCAGTTGGAATATGCCTTTCAGTAAACAATACAAGCACTGTTCTTTGAATCTGTTTGAGTTCTTGTAAAAGATAAGCACTTATATAGAACATAATAGATGGTATCCCATTTCCTATTGCACAACTGGCCAGCTTGCCCATAACACCATTCTTAGCACATCCAGTCAACAATGGTCTTGTGGTCAGAAAGAAAAGGTGGTACCTTTTTTTTGTTGGATGGGGCCTTTAGTGTACTGGTAATTTTATCAGTA
The DNA here is from genome assembly GCA_034552555.1 of Semaprochilodus insignis. Taxonomy (NCBI): domain Eukaryota; kingdom Metazoa; phylum Chordata; class Actinopteri; order Characiformes; family Prochilodontidae; genus Semaprochilodus; species Semaprochilodus insignis. Next base: position 31,767,522 of record CM067475.1, read on the forward strand.
AAGTCTTCCATTCTCTACCATACTAGAGGCAAACTCTCTGGGCGTACAGTTCCAAACTGTAGCCCATTTGTTATTGCACAATTAGTCAGCATCCACTGCCCCATCTATTAGTGGAATTGGAACACCATAGGACCAATCTCACCACATCCAGTCAAAGTATGGTGCTACCTTTCAGCTGTTGGATAGAGTGAACTCTATAGGTGTACAGTTACAGACTGTCGCTCATTTCTTATTGCACAATTGGTCAGCGCCATCTACCCTATCTGTTAATGGAATAGGGCCACCATAGGACCGTTCTCAGCGCCTCTAGTAAACCTTGTCAGAAATTGTAGTGGTATCTTTCCACTGATGGATGGAGTAGATGAGGCCTTCAAGACTAGAGCATCTACTAGACACAATGCTATTAAATATTATAGCCTCAATGATGAAGACAAAATATGAAAAATGCACCAGCCAGTTATATTATTTATCAGTATTTCTTTTAGCTTCTTCAGTTTTGAAGATAACCTCATACTTAACCCATCCATAGTGGTGGGATTTTTCTTCTCCACTCATGCACCACTGTAGTCCCACAAGATCTCATTTGGTAGTAAATTGAATTAACTTTTCAGCATCTTTCATTGTCTTGTTGAAATATCCCTGAGTTGTTTTGTTTATGTATTGTTACGGTTTCTCCTTAAAGTGAGCAGACCAGACAGGACAAACGTTAATATTAGCATACAACAGATGTACAAATCTTCTTAACTGTATACCACCTATATAAGAAGGCTATATTTTTTATATATATGTATATATATATATATATATATGTATGTATGTATGTATGTGTGTGTGTGTGTGTGTGTGTGTGTGTGTGTGTGTGTAGAAAGAGAACAAAAAGTCAGGTCATGCATGTAGCAACAGACTGTTTATTGCAGACTTTCCCTTTGTTATGAGCACGTTTCAGATTGTCAGCTACCAAATGGTGCGAAAGTTCATCAAAAAACATTGTTTTATGAAAATGTGGAGTGTTTGTTTAACAACGATATGGGTCATTTGAATCTCTGCATAAATTTCAACTTGAATGGAGAAATGCTTTCCCATTTAGCGGGGCATTAGTACAGAGTCTAAAATATCCCGTTTGTTAATATATTCCTTCCATATCCACAGCAGAATTACCATATGGTTTATATAGTGTTATAAGCCAGAGCCTTAGGCCTATTAAGGTGTGTGGTGTTGTAGGTCAGCAATGTGAAAACCAATAGCTTACATTTTAATTTCAGTCAGCCATCATTCAAGTCAACCCCCTAGGCTTTGATCATAGCTTGTTAGTTAGTGCCCATGCTACCATCACTTCAAAGCGCATTCTCGAATAACGGAAATTGTACCTTGCGTCAATTTGAGCTTGGAGAAAATATACCAGCAAATTAGTATGAATATAAAAAGGAACAACCAATGAATGAGCTGGGAGGAAGTGAGCTGAGGTCTGTATGTGATTCGCTCCATAACCCTGTAAGTGTAACATGCGTGGATTCCTCTTCTAGGCTGTGTTTAAATTCGGTTGTAATGTACCACAGGCTGCAAGATGTGAGGCACAGACAACGGGGTCCACCCATAAATCTGCCTGGATGGACAACAGGCTTGCTTTGGATGTTACAGAGCATGCTTAAGAGCAATTTCACGCTTGGAGGGAACCGGATAGATGGAGAGAGCAGCAGAGGTTCATCTTCAGAGTGTAAAGATTGTGAATCAAGTGTCAGTAATTAATTACACGCTAGATTCAAAATGACAGTGTCGTATGCCGAGGGCTGTAATACACATGCAGCCCATGTTGGCATACATTCATTAAAGGGGGATTTTGATTATTTCACTTTTTAGGATCTCTGAATAATTCAGTCGCAGAGATGTAAATAGAGTCAGTCCACCTAGTTTGATACTGAATGCGTCTTTGTAGACTTTGTAGACTGTACATTTGTCTCTGCAGTGTACCATTTCATATCACTCCTTAAAGTTAACATCCTCCTTTTCCACAAGTTAGCACAGTCTCTCTGGGGGTCTTGATGAAATCTCTGTCACATACTTAGGACAAAATACCACAAGGACGAAGCACCACAGCACCTCCCCCTATCTAAACAGCTCTGTGCAGAACAGACAGTTTGAGTATCTGTTCCTTTCAATGATAATGAGCCACAGAAACACACCAGAGACTGCACCCATCTTCTCATTTTACTCTCACGTTATGCAGTTCATCTTACAGACATTCAACCAACAATAGTGACTTCTTATTTGCCATCTTCTTGTTCAAATATTCCTGTTCTACCTTAAATGATGCAGCAGCTAATAGCGGTTGCCTGAGCCAGCAGAAAGTAACTGCTGCACCATTTAAGGTGATATGGGAACAGTCAAACAATTCAGTTTCGTGTCAGACACAAAGTGGTCAGCACACAGATACATGTTGTTGGACAGATTGACTGTTGTTGGACACTGACATCAAACATAAGATTAATCCACTCAAATACAGCCAACAACAGCTCAGTTCCTGTGATTAGCTCTTAGCTTCCACTAGCCATTCCAACACTAGCAGTTTCAGGTGCTTGTGAGAAACAAATGACGACTGTTCATAGAGGTAGCTCTGAAGTTATGAGCGGAGATACTCAAATGGGAGTGGTATTATTCTAATGAGCCCCCACTTGATGTAGGAAGGGGTGCTAAATCTGACAGTCGGTTAAATCCCATGTTTTCTGACCTAGGCAGTACACAAAAACTGGCTGTCGTATTTCACAGTTTGTGGGTTGGTAGGCACTCCAGACAGCCAAATGTATGAGCACAAGAACTGAAAAAAATTATGACTTTCTTTAAGAACGACAAACAAGCTTTGGTTCAAAAGCATGTTGCATTTCACTACTTTTGGTCCTATCCTAAGGTCTTGGGTTTTTGGCATCAGGTTACCACTGATCACTGCGCTCTTTTAGGCCATGATGTCCCCTGTTCAGCATCCGTGTTACTTTTATATGACTTATCCTCATTTGATTTCTCAAATCTGCAGAACCGACTAATGCTTTGCACTCTTAGACTCAGCTGCAAAAAAGTTGTTGGCCCACCTCTTGAGATGGCAATGGATTCTACTCTTGTTATTATTTCCTTGGAGCTTTCGGTTGCCTGTATGCATGGTGTGCTGTCAAAAACTATTAAAGCCTGGAAGAGGACATTCCAAACTGTGCAAATCTAGTTCTAGCTAGTTTTTTAGGCTTTTAGGTCACATATACAAAAACGCCCATCTACTCACAAGTTCATAATGGATATTTTATGTATTTAATTATTTACTTTTACTTTTAATTTAAAAAAAATAATAATAATAAAGAAAACAAATAATTTTATTTTAAATTGTTTTAAGCTGCCCCTAATGTAAACTTTGTGACATGCCAACACACCCTGGGGGGATAGGGATGTTCTATGACTATTACCTTTGATAATATGTATTCTAATGTCTATCACAAAAACAGTAATACAGTTGTTCACAAATAAGAAACACGTTGCATTTATTACCCCTTAACAGCAGTTTCTTAACACATCTGTCAACTGAAGTTGGACATAGACATGCAAATGAAGTTCTGAAAGATGGTCCAGACAGTCTTAGCAGACAGTGACTGGACTCTTAAGAGGCTGCATGTGCCTGTGGAAATGGCAAGGTGGCGTGAGTGTGGTTGTGGTGGTTTGTTTGCTCAGAGTGGTGTGTGTGCAGGGTTTTGGCCCCTCAGCTATGTCACACTGGCTCTCGGGCCCTTAAGTCAACATAATGCACCTCACCGTCTGCCTCTGAATGCCAATGTGCAGGAAAAATGCCCTGCCCTTTTTAGTGTGCAAGGAGCGGCCCTGATAGTATGTTTGTATTTCTCGCTTGCTGTTTTGGAATCTGTGTTGTATTCATTAATGAATTAATTTGCACTAATTTCATTTAGGGAAATTTGCTTGGACGTTTTATTGAAGCAATTTATGTCATGAAGCGGTCATGTTTATGGAACTTAACCACTCACTAGAATATTTGTGGTTCCCAGTTATATCATGGCCAAAGTTCACTCAGGGACTTTGTCATTTCAATACAGTACCTGACATTATGGCATCCCTGGATCAACACAGCTCAACGGTGGATTTGGTCTTCCATTGACTGCATTATGTGGTGTTATACAAGATTTGGAATAGCCTGCCACTTGCCTACATTCCCTTCATTCAGTGATATCACCTTGTTCACTCCAATCTTGAACAATACATACCAGTTCATATCATTTGCTTGTACACATAGTGCATTTAGCCGTGTTGCAGTTTGATGTTTTGAGTTGGGGTAATGTGGTGCAGCATGTTACAGTCATGTAATAGTTTCCTAGTTTAAATTCATGAAATCACATTGCATTTACTATTGTGTCTGTAAGAGAACAGAATAAACTAGACAAGTGCATTTCCTGAAGAACAAGCAAAGTGATTGTGCAGCTTAAGCATGTTGCTAGCCAGTTGCTACATGTTGCTGGAAATAAATGGGAGTGTATGGGAGGAATGATGGATGACACATAGAGGAGTGCAAGTCAGTATGCCTGTAGATTAGCATTTGGGGATCTGCCTTGTGTGAGTACATGTCGTTTGGTGGCTGTTGGGTAAAAGAAGGGTTGGAATGGGGGTGTAAATGAATGGGACTCTAGGGGAGGAAAGAGTGGTGTGGAAAAAGGGACAAACAGACGAGTGCAGGTCAGGCCAACACTGAATTTGGGCTTGGGGGTCTGCCTGGTGACAGATGAATGTGTATCTGCCCATGATAGATGAATCTTCAGAGCATCTTAGTAGAGCTGGTGGCATGTTGTGATTAACTATATCTATCAATTAATCAATTACCAGCAATTACAGTTACGCCATGTTAACCCTCTGAAGTCGCTGGCCTAATCAGAGATGTGGCCGGTTCAAGACATCACAGCATAAAAAGGAAGCCACCATCAGCTTCTGTCGAAAACGCTGTCTTAAACACTGTGTTCGTTTTTGTTTGATGTTGATAGATCAAGTAAAAATGAAGACACGATAATGTAGATCGACATAAAGATCATATTTACACACGTGTTAGAGCTGGTTACATTTATCAGTTTTAGTCGTATGAAGGGACAGAAAAATGTCTGAATCTGCTGACCCTGTTTTACAAGCTGGACACCAGGTAGGTGTCCAAAAACGCTTTACAGGAGAGCGCAATAACCTAACTTAATTTTAATGTAAGTCAATGGAACCAGACAATTTTTCCAAGCAATTTTGGGCCGGTTTGTTGGTCTGTTCATCATTTGAAAGTTTTACACAGTATGAACAGCAGCTGCTGTTAGTAAAAATCAACAAAAATGGAGATACATGTTTTTCATTGGACAGTAATATTTTTAATATTGTATATGAAGGGAAAAAAGTTCACCAGCATTTAATGTTCTGCATTTAATTAATTTCATAATGAATAAATGTACTTATAACATGTTAAATAACATGTTACATAACTTTAGTTAAATAAGTAAGTAAATAAACAAATAGGCATTTCTATGAGTCAGTGTCCCAGACATAAATTAAGCCCAGTCTTGGATTAAAGTGCAGTGCCATTGGTCAATCATTGGTCACACTGAACCCCGCATGTTACCATGACCTTTAATTATCATGACAGATTTCGTAATGTTTGATACCATTATGGCTAACCAGAGTTAAGCTTAGCAAAAACAATGTGACATGACAACTACCAGAGTAGCGCTAACTTAACATTGTTGTAGTATAACATGCATACACTTATCATCGAAATAAAAGTTGCACCCAGAAGGAATCAACCAACAGGAATGAAACTTGGTGGGTAGGTTTGACATTGTGAGACGTGCCAATGATTCAAGTTTCATGCTCAGCTGCGCATGTGACGTAATCAAGGCTGGGCCTTATCACTGTACCTGACTGACTATATAAGGTCATCCTGTTGAGCATGCTTTCCATTCTGACTTCTGCTATTGTGTTGGTATCATCCTTTGCAAGTTAAGTATGCCTCAGAGAAGAGTTTGAAAGCAATTCCAGCAGTTGAAAGAGGAGTAAGAGAGTGGTCACATTGTAGGGCTCTGGGAAGCGGAATGGTCTTATCGATGTTTTGCACATCATACCGGTCGTGTGGACTTTACCAATGCACACTGTTGGGGGCAGTGCATAGAAGATGGCACGCATCAGTGCCGTGAAAGATCTAGAAGACCTACACAAACCACAGAGAGAGAGAACCGACAAATTGTCCAACATGTGACCTAACAGCCACAATTGTGGACATTCAGTGAGCAGTGATGCCCTCCATGAGTCATCCTGTTAGTGCCAGCACCATTGGCAGATGGCTGCACAACAAAGGACTACATTTACACAGACTGTTACTACCCATGATGACTGCCCTTAACACCACGTCAGCACCACCAAAGACTGCAATGGTGTCATGCCAGACTGTCATGGAGTGACTCACCACGGCAGCGGGTCATCTTCAGTGACAAATCCCGCTTTTGTCTTGGTGGAGACGACCAACGAATCCGGGTTTTGAGGCACCGTGGTCAGCGCCAAGATGAGCAGTTCGTTGTCACGCGTCACACGTCCAGAAGGCCTGGTGTCACTCCACCGCCACCCCTACCGCACAATATGCAGGAACTGTGTGAGAATATTCAAACTGCATGGGATGGATTATCACAGGACACCATTAGGAACCTCTACAACTCCATCTCCAAGACGTCTGGAATGTTGCATCTAGGTGTGATTAGCCAGCGCTGTATGCTTCAGATTCCTTCATTTGAGTACATTTTTTTTTTTTTGGTTCCTATACCCAAACTTCAATGCAATCCGTGATTCCTCAAGAACGTTATCTATGGAAGATAATCCCTCCATTACTGTAATGATCACCTGTCAACAAATCTGTCATATTCTCCACAGAGCTATAACCTGTCCAACTCAGCAATAAAAAGGAAGCGTACACATTTAGGTTTGAGCTATCCACACATCTTCCATCTTTTTATGGCCTGCTCTGGGCATTCGCCTCCACAATACAAGCAATAGAAAAAAAAAGAAAAGGAAAAATAGAGAAAAAAAACGGGCAATTATCAATCAAGTACCAGGCAACAGATTGGAGCGTTTAAAAAGACTCATTCATACAAAGATTTGTGGCAGCATTTCAGCGCCTCTGATTAGAATCCGGGAATTGTAAATTGTGGCTAATTAGGCTGTCATGGGTTCATTAAGGGCTTCAGCGCCTCGCCTCTCCCTCACCTGCATGTATATTAAAACTCATTAGCCTCCTTGTCTGAGACACCACTTGCATTAATTGCCATTGATGCCCCTGCTCTCTCTCTCTCTCTCTCTCTCTCTCTCTCTCCATGCTCCCCTGCACTGCATAGTTAGAAACATGAAAGTCCTCTGGGGGTAACTTTTTTTTCCCCTCTCCCTTCTGTTCCTCCTCTTCTTCTGTAGTCTTCTCCTCAGACCATGTCTTCTTACTGAAATTTCAAGTTGGACAGATAGAAAGGCTTTGTCTCTTTCTTCAACTCTCTCTCTCTCAGCACACTGCTAGTGTGGTTTGACAAGGATGAAACGCCTGTCTGCCCTGTCAGGATTTGAGCCAAACTTAATGATCCAAGCCAAACATCTAATCCACTGTGCTGCAGAGTAGTAGGAGTGACAAATGTACCCAGTGGAAGAGAACAGCAGTACCACAACTCATGCCATACATCTGATCCCTGCCCGTGCCTCTCTGACACTAATGATATTACACTAGCAAGGATCACCTTCTCAAATATCGCCGTGTGCGGCGCACCACACGCTTGTTGCTTTAGCTCTTCTCTGATAAATGGAGCGCAAGTTGCTTCCTAATAACACGTCTAGCTGCTGTGTACTTCGGCTGTATCGGTAAATTGTACTTGCAAATGTTTGTGCAGATTAATACAGCCATTTATATGTGCATATGGCTAATGTTTATCCCTTTGTCAGATGTCAAGTGTTTAAATAAAGGAGGCCATGGAGAGCAGACATGATTTGTAGAGGGTGCTATTCATGCTCGTGTTTTGAGAACCCAAAAAAAAAAAACAGGAAGCAGATGTATTTTTAGGAGAACATACTGGGGGCTAAAAAAGGCCTTAACACTTCTAAGCAGTTTATTTACCATAAATTAAGCTTTGTATTTCCATTATGACTTGTATTAGTGCATACTTGGAGGCCTGTTATTGTTAGTCAATAATAATTGTGTTTTTACTTGTAATAATGAGGACTTTGTAATAATGAGGACTTTATTACTAATATTATAAAGTAATATTATTATTACTTTATTATTGAGCGTAAATGATCAGATACATTTGCAACTTATTAGTATATAATTGGCAGCATTTTATTAGTTCAAGTTCTAGGAAGTATCAGGTTTATGCAGTCCGCCTTTAAAACCTCCAAAATAGAACTTTACAGGAGGATAAAATAGCTTTCTTAACCTGCAGTGGAGGCTGATGTAACAATATGTTTTTCTAAGCAGATTCAGATTTCTGTTTGTCCATCATAAATATTCACTAAACTGAAAGAGTAACTAGAGCTTTTAAACTGTACTAAAACAGAGATAAAAGTTTTATAATATATAAACAATATATATAACTAAATATGTATTAGAGGTGGCGATATGGCAGAAATATTATACTGTGATCCATCAAGGGTATATCAGGATATGTACTGTTTCAGACATCTCATCAGTTGGAACTGTTACGTGTGAGTCTGTAGAGTCTTTAAGATCACCAACAACATCCATTTAGTTGGGTATCTAAACTTTTGACTGGTAGGATATATTATCCAAAGGTAGATCTTATTAGTGTATAGTTGGCAGAATTTGCATCCTGTAGGTTCTAACTGGGGTTAAGTTTATAACTTTACTGCAGTTCACTTAGGAAGTAATAATACACTTGAAAACCACTTACTTTAAGATGTGTTCCGTACTCGAAAGTGCAGCTTTAATCATTGAACTTTAGTCATCCAGTCACACCAGCACAAAACACACTGACACACCACGTCAGTGTCACTGCAGTGCTGAGAATGATCTACCACCCACATAATTCCTGCTCTGTGGTGGTCCTGTGGGGGTCATGACCATTGAAGAACAGGGTAAAAGGGGCTAACGAAGTATACAGAGAATCAGATGGACTATAGTCTGTAACTGTAGAACTACAAAGTGCTCCTATATGGTGAGTGGAGCTGATAAATGGACAATGAGTAGATACAAGAAGCTGTACCCTAATAAGGTGATAACTGAGTGTAGGTTTATGTTGTTTGTCATGTGAGTTTATGTAGGTGTCATCTTACCTTGAAAGAAATACCTACAAGCACTTAATTGAGCTGGTTAATGATTTCACTAGTGTCTATAGTTTCTAATAAAGAGGTTAGTATAACAGTTCTTAGGTATCATATAGTGTTTTATATACGTTATATGTTTTTTTCTATACGTCTCTTCCTTTCTTTCTCTCTGTCTTTCTGCTTATTGCTGTGACTTAATAAGTGCAGGTTCCCAGTGGGAGACCCTGTATCGAGTTTTCTTCTGGGCCCTCCCTCAAGAAACTGCTCCATGGTGGGGCACTCCCTGGCCCAGATTAATTACCCCCCTCTAATTGGTTTAGTGGCTGACAGCTGGGCCACGCGGACTGCACGCTGATACATCCTGTTAAATGATGGCCATCCGTCATTGTTGGCTATTAGAGTTTGGGACTGGCACCCAAGTGGTCTGCTTTTCTCTAGGAAAGTGAGACTGTGTGTGTGTGTGTGTGTGTGTGTGTGTGTATGTGTATTGTATTGTGTGCAAGTGTGTTTACTCCACACTGGATAATTTGATACACATCTCATTGCCTGAGTCACTGTCAATCATAGCATGCTGATGCATGGACAGACTGAGTGAATGTGAGAGACAGGAGATTGGATAGTATGGTAAACTGAAGGCCATATGTTTCAGCGGAGCACGTGCCGAACTTCTGCTTTTTTTATTCGTCCTTCTGTACAAAGGTAAAACAAAAATAGATCCCACATTACACTCATCATCAAAAGAAGAGTTACTCAAGTAGTTGCACTCAGAAGGAATCAACCGAAAGGAATGAAACTTGGTGGGTAGGTTTGACGCTCGGCCATGCATGTGAGGTAAGCAAGGACGGGCCTTATCGCTGTACCTGACTGACCCAACAGCCACGATTGCAGACATTCAGCAAGCAGTGATGCCCTCCATGAGTCATCCTTTTAGTGCTAGCACCATTGGCAGACGGGTTGCAGGACTACATGCACACTGACCGTTACGACAACTGCCCTTAACACCACGTAAATGTCGCCAAGGAATGAGATGGTGTCATGCCAGACTGTCATGCAGTGACTCAGAATGGCAGCGGGTCATCTTCAGTGACGAGTCCCGCTTTTGTCTTGGTGAAGGCAGCATGGCCAGCGCCAAAGTGAGTGGTTTGTTGTCACACATCACGCGTCCAGAAGGCCCGCTGTCACTCCACCTCCACCCCTACCACAAATTCTGCAGGAACTGTGTGAGAATATTCAAGCTGCACGGGATGGATTATCACAGGACACTATTAGGAACCTTTACAACTCCATGCTGAGATGTCTGGCCTGTTGCATTAGCCGCACTCAGAGACACTACATCTGTATGTGTAGTTCAATAAATATTTTCCATATCAGTCTAAATTTATCATCACTTATTGTTCCTGGTGACCTTTATCTTCCTTCCCAATAGCACTTCCTTCTGGATGCAGCTATTCTTTTGATGATGAGTGTATTTTAACAAGATTTACAGAACATTGGTTAAAAAAAATCCAACAGGCATTTCTTAGTTGGAGAACTTTGACGGAGGTTGAAAATGATTTGCCACCACCATGTGCGTTTGTTTGAATGTGACATTCGCCACAGTTTGGTAAGGTTTGTCAAACCTAGTAACACTGGCTACAAAAGAATGCTGTTGTGCCCAGAGCAGGAATAGATCAGCTAACTACAAGCTCTCTTGATTTAACTCATCAGCTAAATATCAGGTTTAGATAGAGCAAGGAAATCACAGAACTGCGCTGGACTCTGGTCCTTGGTTCCCCACCCTCTGCAGCATGGCTGTGGCTGAAATGTGTTTTAGGGAACTACTCTTGTGTGCTTTTGCCATTTTTCTCCTAGCACATAGACCAGAACGCACTTACTGTTTTTTGTATAAACTGGATGGCAGTGCTGCATTTATATCATGATGGCAGACGGTTGATGTCATAGGGGTCATAGGAGGGGGTTGAGGAATGATGTGGGGGCACTGCTATGTCTGATCCACTCACACCAGCACAACACACATTAACACACCACCACCACATCAGTGTCACTGCAGTGCTGAGAATCATTCACCACCCACATAATACCTGCTCTGTGGTGGTCCTGTGGGAGTCCTGACAATTAAAAAAGGTGATGGGGGGATTAACAAAGTATACAGAGAAACAGATGGACTACAGTCTGTAATTGTAGAACTACAAGGTGCTCCTAGATCACTGAAATCATGGGCCAGGAATGAAATGTGGAATGTGAAATGTTTTGTACTCTTTGGCTGACCATCCTCCACTCTTCTAAACATTACGTGATATACTGAAGTTGATAAAAGCTGATTCATGCATATGTATTTATGCATATTTAGTAAACTAATTCAACCCCATATAGCACAACAATGAGTGAGTAAGCATCCATTTCAGCCCACGAATAAGAGCACACAGTATGGATAACATCCAATCGGAGATTTTACACATAGCCCTTCAAAGAAGGAGAGAAAGAAATGTAGGTAAAATATACCTGGCAGACGAGCGAGATAAAAATCTGGATGTTGATTAAGCAGAAAGATATTGTGCTGGTGCCGAAATATAAAATGGAATGCATAAATATAAGTGGGGGGAATCGAATTGTGACCGGGAGGATACGAGTGGATGTCACATCAAATAAAACAAGCGAAGCGCGTTATGAGGTGAGGAAATCTCCCAATATCCCTTTCGTGTCTGTGTGTGGAATAAAGGCCTGGAGATTGGACTGTGGAAAGACTCTGGAGCCCCTTATTAACTTGCAAATGCCTTGTACGGGTCTATACTGTAGTGTCTTATTAAAGTGCAAATATATGACACACTCTCATGGACTCATTTCTGGAGTGTGATGGAGTGTTGTAGAGTACACTCATACACAAACACGCACGCATTCGCTCATCTGTGCACTCATCCTTATTAGCAAAGAATAACAGAAAGCAGTCCTGATAGTACACAGATCTCTCTAAAAGACAACTCGAGGACTCTGAACTTTGTTTGTTCCGAATGTCATCGTCTCGGCTTGCGCGTTTCTTCACAGAGACGTCTTCACATTTGGAGAGATGTGGATGTTGATGGAGTTAGAAAACACTTCTGCCGGAATATGAATCATAAAAATGCAAATAAAAGGTTTTTATTGTTGTCATTATCACTTTTGCGACTCTCTGCTGGTCTAATCAATTATGCAGACAGAACATAGCCCCCGGCACGGACCCCTACACCGCCAGCGCCAACTTTCAAGTCACCAGGCGTTTTGTCTAATGACGGAAATTTCACCCCGTGAAGACGAGCCCCATCAGCAACTCCGCGACATTGCGGTTCCACATCATTAATTTCCAGAGGCTTCCGTAGCGGGAAAAACAAAATCAAATTAATTAGGATGCAGGAAAGCAACATGAGGAATTAATAATAATAATAATAAAAAACAGCATTCTTGCTAATGGACGCGAAACAAACGACGCCATTATTTTTTAGAGGCAGGCGACCTAACTATGTTGTTGGCAATTTCTGACTCAATTACAACGTAGGGAACTCATCTCTACCTTTTCAAATGAGGTTTAAATGAGAAAATTTAATTAGAAATTATAACCCTTGAGGAACTTGCAGCCAACCAAAAATTGCCCACTCGTCACTTTAGTTTTAGGCTTTAGTTTTGTGTTTTTTTTTTTTTTTAGCTGTAGTGTTTCAGGACTTAGCAGACATTAAGATGCCTATTAAGATGCCTTCAACCTTTAATTGAAAAGGTGTCCATCTAACCAAACTTGTGACTGTCCAGGTATATACTGCGTTATATCATTCATGGTGTCAGTAGTACATAATAAAGAGCATTTTGTTGGTAAATACTTAATAATACTTTTAATAATATTTGAGCCGTTTTTATGCAAGTTACTTGCACATATGCACAACGACAGAAAATGCAAACTAGGTTTCCAGCACTTACCATTTGTGAACAATCCAGCTGAAATCAGGATGGGTGCTTTCTTAATTCCTTAGGCCTAAAATGTAACAGAAAATGGCTACTGGTCCCCATAAACTTTGCTTTTGTGGTCAGGACAATGGTGTTTTGGAAAGTTATCTGTTTTACAGAACATTTGCGATACATTCAGTGCCAAGTAGACCTCAAGTAGCTTCTGGAATTATGAGAACTCTCCTGAAGTTTGTAGAACTGTCCAGAACTTTCTAGAACTGTCTATAAATGCAGATGACATTCTGAGTCACTCCATGACAGTCTGGCATGACACCATTGCAGTGTTTGATGACGTTGACGTGGTGTTAAGGGCAGTCGTCGTAACGGTCTGCGTGCATGTAATCTTGCGTCGTGCAGTCTTCTGCCAATGGTGCTGGCACTGACAGGATGGCTCATAGATGGCATCATTGAATGTCCTCATTTACAGCTGTTGGGTCAGTCAGCCCCATAAAGAATCTATGGGGTATTGCCATAGATTGACATCATGATAAAACGTGTTATGCATGTCACTAAAACTGCTTACAAGGAATTATACTAGGTAATGACATCCCGTATAAAGTGCTATGTGTGCCATATAATGCCTTACAAATGCCTTTATAAAGCATTATGAATACTGGATTCATAGATTTGGTTACTGTAAAGTGCTTGGTTTTCATCCTTTCTGTTTTCAATCCTTGCAGATTCCATCATGGAGTTTTACTCTGGGATATAAAATATGAGAAACCCAGATTGTCAGAAAGTGCTTTCATGCCCCTTGGGAATATGGATGGCTCATCTTCAGTTTGTGCTTCTAGCTGCGAAGTGGTCAACAGACTCAGCTGTAACCAAGCCAATTTTTCGAAGTGTTCCGCTGATGTGATTGGTATCGTCCTCAGGCTGAATGGGTCCACCCATGGCGGGGTGGGGGAAGGGGGTGTTAGACTGTCTTACCTGAGGATAGTGAGACCTTTCTGTAATCTAGTCAGGGAGAAAATTATAGAGCTCAATTTAAGACTTACCCCATGAAATTAACACCCCCAGCTCTCTTTTCTGCTTCCAAGAGTGATTTTCTTCATAGGCTGCCTCTTTGAAAGTTTCTGAAGTAAGAGGGGTTTTGACTCTATTTTGGGGTTACCTCAAATCTCTGGTCTGAGGGGCAAAAAAAGTGTCAGGGTAGTATTTGAGCTTGTTTGTATGGAAGGTTCTTTTTTACATGCTGTTATAACGTAACCTTACTGCGTTTTTCCGGTGGTAGTAACTTCAGGCTCCTGCAGATGGCATTGCATGAGGATGATGGGGCTATAAATACCTGCGGGGCGTGAGTGACGGGATTCATAGATTGAGAAGAGGTGGTACACTGCAGTGAATGTCTCGTTCCATGTGTTGAAAATGGCTCCAAAGCAGATGTTAATGATAAACGGATGTTAATGATAAACGCCCAAATGCAGTCACACATGCATTTGGGCGTGCCAAAGACCATAGTGTGAAGGAAGTGAATTTGCAGGTGTATGGAAGTGTATGGTGATACGGGTCCAACAGCAGTGGCTAAAATCCCAGTCTACAGGAAATTCTCCTTAGAATTGTGACAGGGAAGGCATCCACCAAATCTGGCACAACTATGCAACTCTTTGATGCAAGAGTGGCTGAACATTGATGTGGCCTACATCCAGGTTCTTGTCCAGTCCATGCCAATGAAATCACAGTTTGTGGAGGTATTACATGCTATTAGGTACGTTTCAGTCACAGGTGACAAATTTTTTGTCCAGTGAGCTTATCTACAAAATGGTTACTGTAAAGGAGAGGGGAAAAAGTTTCTTGATGTTATTACATGTCGAGGTTATTATACATTTTTATTTAAGTCATTGTAGACCATTGATGATGGTCTTTGTTATGAAATGGTCACATATTTTCAAATGGTGCAACAGAACAAATAAATAAATAATTATTGAATAATAATAATAATAGTCACATGGTTTTGATGTGATATCAGGTAGGTTGTATTTCAATGATCCAGCTTTCTGTGGATGAAGATAATCTTGCAAAGTAGTTTATACCATTCCTCTGGTTCTTTATGGTCCCATATTTGTCAGTTATCATGGGTCTTCTTCTGCATTGTTCAGCTATGGCAACGTCTTCTAGAGCAGAACAGCAAGAATGCCACTCACCATTCGTGGCTCAAGAGAGTGAAATTGGCCATGCAGTCATTCATTCAGCTGCTCAATAATAGAAGATGGATAGAAGCAATTTTAGATGAAGCTGTAGCTGGTTCTATAGGCAATATGGGCCAGGCCCAGCACTGGTTGCAAATGAGCCAGGAAACCCTTATAAATGCATTTTAACAGTTACATGACATAGCGCATATAACTGCATAAACTTATTCATGATCGGTACATGCACAAAACTCCAATCTTTCTCTTCTTACACTGTGAAAGATAGAACAGAATCTATGTGCTACAAGCATATTATATGCAGCTGCAGTCTCTGCCAGTGTTAGCCACTGCTGTCAGAATCCATTCTTAGCTACCATTACAGTATGTCCCGATGTGTCTGGCACAAGAGGCTTCTATTTTTCTGATTAAACTTGTGCAGAGTCAGCACCTCCTCGCAGTGAATGCAGGTTCACTTACAGGTGACTCCTGTCGACTCTATTAAGTCTGCCCTATTCTCATTCCACCAGAGTAACACCCAGCCTTACCGACTGACTGTGAGGGATGACAATTCTGGTCCGCAGAAAAAGAAGAGAACAAAAAACTGACACCAAGGTAGTTATCATATGATGGAGATACAGCCCACGGTATAGTAATTCACTTCACAAAGTGTGAAGCATACTAAGAAGCATAGCTGGGCATTGAGAGCAACTGACGTTGGCTTTCTGCAGTAGGTACATCAAGACAACGTTCAGTATTAGTTCATGGCTTATTTACATTTTAATAGTATGTGCTAACTGCTGCCAATGAAAATGCTTACACAGTATAAACACTAAATCTTATTAGTACTGTATTAGTACTGTTAGTTACTGTGTTTTAAGATATTGGGAATTTGTTGAGGTCTTAAGGTAAAAATCATGAATACATGCTTTATTAGTTGTAATAATGTATTAATGGACATGAAACGCTTTGTTAAGACCTTGTTATGCAAATAATAAATCATGAATTATAACCTAGCTTACACTATATTAGTGTATAATAGCTGCACTTGATTCCTATAGGTTCTAGGTACAATTACGTCCCAATAGCACTGCAATACAACACTTCCTTCTGGGTGCAAATATTCTTTTGAAGAGTGTATTTGTGAAATATTAAATCTTTTGGAAACTGAAATACCATTGCCTGTAGAAGCTAGAATTTCATAACTTACTGCGCTGTTTAGGGAGTTTGGGGCCATTTGTTATTCAGCCTGGGTTTGAAGCAACTTCTGACTGAGAAACATGGCCATTCAAGTAATGTTCTTGAGACTTTCATATTGCAGTTTTACAGTGTTATTAATGATACAGTTGTTTAGCATCTTTCAGGCTGTTGGCTAGCTGACCAGCCTAGTCCTAGATAAGAAAATAAGTTTATTATTACTTCATCAGTACACTCTGTGGTCATGGGTATTCATATATTGTGTGTTTACATTTTTCAGTATAAGGCATCAACTCTTATTAGTTGTAAAACAGTGAACTGATCAGACCTAGAGGATCTATAGGATTCAAAAGCTGTATTGAATTATTGTATGCACCATAGCATATGGTTCTCTGCATAATATACGTGATGATTCATGCTCAGTAATTTACATAATAGTGTCTTAACCAAGGCTTAACCAAGTATTTACTGTGCATTATTTAAAATAACTGTGTGATTATTAATGATTTTTACACACTTATGTACTAATAGTCACAATGTATAAAATGTAATGCAGACCATTTAAAAGTGTCTAATTTGGGCTTTACTGAAAAAAGAACCAGAACTTAATTAAACCCCAAGGCATTCCTTAAAATGAAGTGTTACCATGAAGATCATGACCTTACTTGGAGGGACACATAATGTAGTAGCCTAATTAAGTTACATAATAGGAAGTTAGGAGTCATCAATGTAAAGACAGCTGTAAGCAGCTGTATATGTGGTGTTGTACGAAAGCAAGCAGCAAAGCCTGGGATTGCGTAAGGCTGGCAAACTGATGAAAGACATAATGATGAATCACTAGATTAAGTAACAGGTAATTAACACATAGGCACTAGTAAGTTCTCATGGTACTTCTTGGTTCACAGTTAGTTAGTATACAGCTAATAAGTAAATAAGCTATGAACTAATGACAAACCAAACTCTCAGTTAACTCTGTTACTAATTACTAAGCACTTAATCAGTTACTAAGTAATCATTAATGCTTAATGAAAAGTTAGCTAATAATCCATATGGGTAATAAGTCCCAGGTTGATAACACATGCAAGTGGCTGAGTTTGGACCCACCAGTGGGTCCTGGCCATTTAAGTGACTAACACACTCTCGTCTTTGAAATAAAGTTACTCCTTGAAGGAATAAGCCATCAGGAATGAAACTTGGTGGGTAGGTTTGACATCATGAGATATGAGAATGATTCAGGTTTCATACTCGGAAACGCATGTGACGTAAGCAAGGACGGGCCTTATCGCTGCACCTGACTGACTATATAAGGTTGTTCTGTTGATGGTGCTTTCCATTCTGACTTGTGCTGTTGTGTTTTTTAGCATCCTTTGCAAGTGAATTATGCTTCGGAGAAGAGTTTGAAAGCAATTTGAGCAGTTGAAAGAGTTAGAGGGGTCACTTTGTAGGGCTCCGGGAAGCGGGATGGTCTTATCCATGTATTGCACGTCCTACTGGTCATGTAGATACTACCATAGCACGCTTTTTGGTGGCAGTGGATAGAAGAAGGCATGCACCAGCGACATGAAGGATCTGGGGAGAAAACCAATGAAGCCGTGTGTGGAGGCACTATGGTCAGCACCAAAATGAACACGTTGTTGTCACACGTCACACATCCAGAAGGCCTGGTGTCACTCCACCTCCACCTCTACAACTCCATGCTGACTACTTCTGTATGTGTAGCTCAATAAATATTGCCGAAGTCTAAATTTATCATCATTTATTGTTCCTGGTAACCTTTATCTTCCTTCCCAATAGCATTTCTTCTGACACTTCCTTCTGGGTGCAACTATTCTTTCGATGTTAAGCAAATTAATACTGTCTTTGTGACCCTTACTGTAAAGTGTTACCAGTTAATCTCAGATGAATAATTGAACAATAAATCTTAAGTAATAAGCCTGAAAATAGTTCTGGCAGTCTCTGGTGCACCATCAGAGCACGAGATGAAACCATTGAAAGGCCTAGCTTGAACAGGGCAAAATTAGCTGCCGAGGCTGATGGGCTAATAGAGCACCTACAGTACTTCATAAGACTCTTTTATGAGGAGATACACGTGGCGCTCCAATTAGCATGACAATGACATCATTAACGGGCACTCAGTCCAGCTGATTGTTTAATTAGGGCCGGAGGAAATGAAGGCTGAGTCTAAATAAAGAAAGCCAGTTCAGCTCTCGCCGAGGCTCATATTGTCAAAATAGTGTGCTTTGTGCTGTGCCAATCAAGGACTCATCATGTTACACACAAGACGGTCACACGCGCACCCCCGGTGGAGGCCAGATGACTCCTCATTATCCCCACAGCTGTAAATTGCGGCTGTCCCGGACAGAATTTCAATTATGTACTTCTTAAAACACTCGCTGGATTAAAGACATTACAAAAGGCCACTCGCGGCAATCAGGCCGGCTGATTAGGTTTTCACATTGTGGATGAAAGGCTTGCTGCCAAATAGGCTTGATCATTCAGTGATTCAGAGACGTGGCTCTTTTGTCAGCCTCTTGCCTGCATGTGCTGCCAGGTTTGTCTTCATTTGTCACACTGTGCTTTAAAAATGCCGTATTTTGCTCAGCGGCGTGCGGCTTTCTATGGTATCCCGTAGGCAAGTTCACGCGTGGGTCAGGAGAATTGGTGGAAGTCCATGACAGAGCTCATGAGAAAGACCCCAAAGACTACAATGAGGTATAAAACATAATAGTCATTTTACAACACAGCCAATTAAAAATAACGACCCCGGATTAACATATCTGGCAACAACGGAACACCTTCACCTATGAGGCATGATTAGAACCTACCACTGTCACCTCAGCTAAGGGGGCACGCTTTCATTTCTACTTTCTGTACGTTTTATCAATCATCGCTAAGTCAATATTGAATATACATTGTCTTCAGAAACAGCATATACTGTGCTTAGTCCTATTGTTTGCAGTAGAAGAGATATGACACAATTAATTTGCAAGTGAATTGGTCTAGAGTCTCATTGCATGCCCTCCCTGAGAAAGGGTGGGTATTAGAAACACGTTTAGAGTCTGAGACTAATTGAAAGGAGGAATAATCTTTGGTGGAAAATCAGTACCTGGTGGTCTCAGTAGTTAGTGGGCAGAAAAAAAGTTTGACGTGTCGCAAATCAATAGATATCTGTGTAAGATATTTCATATTCATATTCCATTCAGTTGGATGAGTTGGAGAAGGATCTCATCAGAAGTGGCTCAACGAAGCGGGATGGTCTTATCAACATATTGCATGCCATACCGGTCATGTGGATATTACCATAGCACGCTGTTGGCGGCAGTGGATAGAAGAAGGCACTCACTAGTGACATGAAGGATTTGGGAGACCTACACCACGGAGAGAAAGAACCGATGGATCATTCGCCATGAGTGGAGTGACCCAACAGTCACGATTGCAGACATTCAGTGAGCAGGGATGCCTTCCACGAATCATCTTGTTAGTGCCAGCACCATAGGCAGACGGCTGTACGATGCAGGACTACATGCATGCAGACCGTTATGACGACTGCCTTGAACACTGTGTCAACCTCGCCAGAGACTGCAGTGGTGTTGTGCCAGACTGTCATGGAGTAACTCAGAATGGCAGTGGATCATCTTCAGTGATGAGTCCTGCTTTTGTCTTGGTGGAGACGGCCAACAAATCTGTGTGGTCAGCGACAAGATGAACGATTTGTTGTCATGCATTGCACGTCCATGTAACGTGGACAGACGAGGAGGCAGGATGCAAGCCTTTAATAATGGACCAATAAGAACAAACAACAACCAAAGACACCAGGAAAAATAACAAACTAAACATTACTAAGACTAAAGAACAGGCATACACAATAACCAACATAGAGACTAAACACCAAGCAAGAACAAAGGGAACAACAGGGAGTCTAAATGCACAAGGACTAACAAGAAACACCTGGGAAGGGGCGGAGCTACAGACTAGGGACAGGTGAGGGGCATGAAAATAGGGCAGAGACAGGAGGAGCTATAAACCAAAACAAACAGAAGCACATGGCACAGTACAACAAAAGGCACATGGAAGTGACAAGAGAAAAAGAGACAGAAACAGAAAATGGAAAACAAACAGGGTTAAGACAGGACGTGACAGTCCAGAAGGCCTGGTGTCACTCCACCTCCAACCCTACCACAAAATCTGAAGGGACTGTGTGAGAATATTCAAGCTGCATGGGATGGATTACTGCAGGGCACCATTAGGAACCTCTACAGCTCCATTCTGAGATGTCTGGCATGTTAAATAAGCAAACATAGTAGCCCGACACCATACTTCTGTATGTGTAGCTCAATAAATATTACCCATATCAGTCTAAATTTATCATCATTTATTGTTACTGGTAACCTTTATCTTCCTTCCCAATAGCATTGCAATCCCACACTTCCTTCTGAGTGCAACTATTTTTTTGGTGGTGAGTGTATGTTGTCTTCAGCAACAGCATATACTGTGCATAGTCCTATTGCTTACATTAAAAGAGATATGACACAATTAATTTGTAGGTGAATTGGTCTAGAGGCTCATTGCATGGCCTCCCTGAGAAAGGGTGGGTATTAGAAACATGTTTAGAGTCTGAGACTAGTTGAAAGGAGGAAAATCTTTGGTGGAAGAACAGTAGTTGCCTCGGTAGTGGGCAGAAAAACCTTGAGGTGGTACAAATCAATAGATATCTGTGTTAATATTTTTTATATTGTTTTAAATGCTGTCACTGTGTAGTATAACATCAATTGCCTCTGAATTTATTAATACAATGTGCAGCACAATCATTATCCAACAATATAATCTTCCTCTTCTTCATCTTTTTTCACAATATCAAAACTGTTCCAACATTCAGAATGTTCGGTCTGCTCAAGAATGGTGTGCTTGTATACGGCTTTTTGATCCATTGTACAGTGTACAGTGAAAAACTTATTAAATTCCATTTGCTTTCCCGTTAAGAATGAATGGGATGAAACAGTGCACGTTCATCTACTGTACTTCTGCTCGACTGACAGACACCATTTCACATACACATCTTAGGATGGACCTCCAAGCATGAATTCAGTGTTGGTCTGACCCGCACTTGTCTGTTTGTCTTTTTGTCCCACACAAACCCTATTAGTTCTTCCTTCCTTCCTCTTTAATTGGTTGATTTAAAGTGATCTCTGATATGCATAAAGTAGATGCACCAATTGACTTGCCAAAAGAAATGTATAGTAAAATGAAATGTCTGAACATGACGTTTTATATGTCTTTAGCCTTGCATATAAACCTTTGGGCTAAACTGTAAGTTTGGGAATTTGGAAATTCATAATTGCAGTCTACTTGTGGATGAATATGTTTGCTTTGTCCATTGTGCTGGACACCCATGAGCAGGTTAGTCTGGGCATCTGAGGTTGCCATTTCAACATATCATCCATGTTAAGCAAGTAAAGTGACATACAAAGGTAGTTGCTTTTGTCTAAAGCATTGATGGGAGCCTGAGCACATGCACAGTAACTACCAACTAAAATGTAAAATTATGCTGAAGATTTGATACCATTCAAACAACTAACATTCTGAGACAATACCAAATGTTTGCAGTATGGTTGAATGGAATTCTGGCTTCCGGTAACTTACTACTGGAAGTTAGGTAAAGTACACCATAACCACAGTCTGATATATACATATATTTCCAACTACATATACCACAGTCTGATATATACATATATTTCCGACTACATATATACATATATATATATATATATATATATATATATATATATATATATATATATAACAAAAGCATGCATAGTTTAATTATAAATTGTCTCAAACATTAGGCAAATGTAAATTTAAGCATCTAGCCCACGGATTCTAATTTATGTAGCAGTGGCATACCTGTCTGGAAGAGACATCAAACCATCCTCTGTGAGCTCAAGTCAGTCTGTGTGCTGGGGATGGGTGTGTCTGTGCTATCAATACAATGTCATTCGTACAATGATGTGAGCTACTTGGGTTTCTAGCTACATCCAGCAGGATCTTCTTTAGACTCAACATCAGCCCAGAATCCTAACCAACGTCTCTAATTTCTGGGTAAATGCTGTCATGTTTTCTCCAGTGCTCATCTGTGTGCTCCTGTTTCCACGTCTCTCTCATACCCTTTCCACGTGACTCTCCTGCCATGTGCCTGTTCCTGCCCTCCTATTACTTCTCCCACCTTTGTGTAGTTCCTGTCTCCTCCCTCTCCCAGGTGTTCCCCATTGTGTTTAGGTTTATCTAGCCCTATGTTTCAGTCTTTCCTTGTCTAGTCTTGTGCCTACCCTGTGCTTGGTTTGCCCCTTTCTATATATTGGTTAAGAACATTCTTTTGCTTTGTTTTCTGGGTTTATTGGAGTTCATTCTTGTCTAATAAAGTATGGCTGCACTTACGTCCAGCTTCCACACTCCGCAAATGTCACATATACTTTGGTCATTACAGGGTACCTTGCAAAAGTAGGGTGTGTAGCGTACTGACCTGCTACTTTTAATGCTGCTACTGTTTTCCTTAACAAAAAATAACCCAGCACAGCTTTAAGCAAAGTGTTGAAGATCACAGCATTGTTCTTCAAGTTGAAATATTGCCGTGTTTCACTGAACATAAATACACAATGTGCTCTGCAGGGCTTGACCAAATCTCTGGGTCGGACCTTTCTCAGTGCCTTCGTTTTTCTTCCAGCTACAGTAGAACTGGCAGCAGATATCTCTTGTCTTGCAAGCAGCGCATGCTGGGCACTAAATAAGTGCATCGGTGTGAGCAAGAGCAAATAGCTTCAGCCATCAGTGGCTGTTCATTCTCTCTGTATGTGTGCAGCTGCAGCATCTGGCCTAAGTCATAAAACAGGATGGGGATTTACGGACTGGGCACCTCCCTGCCTCTCCCTGACCCCTCACTGGCCTTCGCCTTTGCCTGATTATGACCTGCAGTATCTAAAAGATACAGGAACGATAAAGACGTAGCAGTAGAGTTATGACTGTCCCCCTGCAGTATATTTATGATATTTGACTTTTTTCCATGTGTTTCATTGTTTGGGATTTAAACAATGGACTCAATTTGTGTCGCTTGGCAGGAGAATTGCTGCATTGTGGCTGTAGCTTGCTGTTTATGAAGGTCAAACAAGCAAATCAAAACTTGACTCAGTTGAAAGCAACACAGGCAATCAAGTGCTGTTTCCAGCTACACAATCACATTATTATGACCTCTTCTTACTTTAAATAGCAGCAGCGTGTAGCTCCTGAAGGAAGTCACATGTCATGAGCTGGTTGGTTGGTATATAAGGAGTGAAATAGGCTGTCCGCACACATATCCCTCATTGCTGTCATGGGTAAACGGGGCGACACATGCTGATTGTCTTCCCTGGGGTGGATGGGATCTTCCAGCAAGGCAATGCGACATGTCACACAGCTAGAAATGTCCGACATTGGTTGGAAGACCATGGCCAAGATTTCCAAGTACTACCCAGGCCCCCTAATTCCCCAGACTTGAACCCAACTGAGCATCTATGGGACCAACTCGATCATCGAGTCATATGATTGGTCATAATAATGTGACTCGACTGTGTAGATTTGTAAGTTTGTAGACATCTTCTCACTCAACATTTCTTCTGAAATTAAGGGTTTTAACAATGAGTTTGTCCTCTGCAGTAAAAGCCTCAACTTTGTTTGTTTTCGATTTCCTGCTCTAGTATTTCTTTACCCTTACGTCGTCTGCTGCACCTGTGTCTTGTTTATAGCGTCTCTGATGTTACTTGTTTGTTTTCCTTAGTATATAGGGGTCAGTGAGAAACAATGTTTTAAAAATGAAAAGTCTTAAAGGGGACATTATAGTGAGTGTTATCAAACCTTTTAATTGACTATTTGAGTTATTAAAGCTATTCTGGTCTGGTTGCACCATATGACACCTAGCTTTCGCCTATACCTCCTATGCCACGGGCCGGCTCTGGTGTTGTTCCTAGCCTAATTTCTATGTCTGTTCTTTGTCGCAGAATATCTACAAAAAGAATGTTTCCTTTCATTTTGGGCTAGGATAGATAGATAGATAAACAGACAGACAGACAGACAGACAGACAGACAGATAGATAGATAGATAGATAGATAGATAGATAGATAGATAGATAGATAGATAGATAGATAATAACGCTCTATTGCTAACACATTATTAATTGCTATTGTGCTTTGCTTGTTGTATTTATAAGGAACCTACTTGGAGTGACTCCACTGTCTTTCCCTGTATGAAATCTAACAGATTGTATATTGCTGGCAGTTAGCCTCCATGTTTGCTGCACATGTTTGTCCAAGCACTAGCAGGTGGGAGAGGCTGATACCGTGGAGAAAACGAAATAATTTATCAGGACCTCACTTCTCTCTGTACGTCTCTCTCCCACTCTGGCTTTCTCTCTGTCATTTTCTATTACTCTCAATAGCTTTTTCATTTAGAAAGCAGAATGCTTGTAGCTTATACTGTTGATTTTAGAACTAGATTTGTACATTTCTCTACCGCTACTTGCATTGCTTCATGAATACATCACCCACTGTGTGACATTTGGAGTATATCCTCTATGTGTGGAATGATAGTGGTGCTAGGCCGATATCTATGGTGCTGTAGCAGAATAACTCAGAACAAAATACAATACACATAATATGGCATTTTAAAAAGCTCATAATAACAAGGCAAGCTTCTTTAATGTTCTGGATATATTATTAGTCTCTTACATACTGAGGTGGTATAGAATAAAATCCTAATCTACAGGTCATGTGTGATTCACACATTGGAATGCACTTATACTATGTAATTACTATGTAATATCTGCATTTTGAGCCACAGATTGCACTAACATTGTGAAGGTTTTACACAGATGCATTGACTCCCACATCTGTCCCCAAAAAGTCGGGACTGACTACATGACATTCCTTTATAAACCATTCTAAAAAGAACCATACATAAAAAAGTATGTTGTGTAATAACAATATAATAACACTATTTAAAGCCATATTTTGTACTAACATAATGAAGGTTTCACACAGATATATTGACTCCCACATCTATCCACAAAAATGAGGCCTGACCACATGACATTCCTTTACAAACCATTTAAAAAAGAACCATATGCAAAAATACAAATTAGTACTATGTAATAACTGTGTAATAACATTTAGTTTTTACTGATATTGTGAAGGTTAAACATAGATATATTGACTCCCACATCAATCCACAAAAAACAGGACTGACCACAGTAGCAGGCCTCTCTCTCTCACACGCACTTGCTTTTCAGCGTTGATGAATGTGTGCCACTGCTCTGTGTTAAGGCCAATGGCACAGCCAAGAGCAAGATAATAGGGTTCTCTCTCCCCCTTTAATAAAAAGGAAGGCCTTTTCAAGTTTGCTCATCTTGAAGAGGCAGTTCAAACAGCAGCTTGCAGTGGCCTGGTGTTTGCACTCCTCCAGCCTCTGCCTCTCCCAGGACATCCAAGCAGATTTACTCCACCTTATCTCCAAAGGGCCAGGATGTGCCTCCACGACTGAGCAAAACAATTACTCACAGCCTCTCTCTGTCTGTCCTATAGTGAGTATTTCCACTTCATACACACACACACACACATACGCAGACACACACATTTACAGTACTGTTCAAACATTCGGACACATTCGGACACATTCGGACACATCTACTCATAGGAAGGTTGTTTATACTTGTACTGATGTTCGTAGTTTAGGATAATAGTGAATACAGCTGTCAGAATGATACATATTGAAATTTGGACTGACCAGAAAAGGTGTCATTTGTCCTCCCACCTTCTGTCTTGAAGCAGCTTAACATTTGATGAGCCACCTGAGGTGCTTTTCCAGCAGGCCTGAAGAAAACACACATGCATGTACATGTAATACCGTATTATTGGTGAAATCCACTTGTTGTGGGGCATTTGAAATTAAGTGTTACATTCAAATGAAGTGTTAAAGAGGATGTGTTAACATATTTCTACTTTATGTATCTGCAAAACATCAGTTGCTTGAAAAGACTTTCTGTAATAAATTTGAAACTATTGAAACTATGTACCCAGAAGCAAGGGTTGAATTGCAGTGCTATTGGGAAGAAAGACACCAGGAACAATAAGTGATGATAAATTTAGACTGATATGGCCCATATTTATTGAGCTACACATACAGAAGTAGTGTCTCTCTATATGGCGTCGGGCCACCATGTTTGCTAATACAACATGCCAGATGTCTCAGCATGGAGTTGTAGAGGTTGCTAATGGTGTCCTGTGATAATCCATCCCATGCAGCTTGAATATTCTGACACAGTTCCTGCAGATTTTGCGGTAGGGGTGGAGGTGGAGTGACACCAGGCCTTCTGGACATGTGACCTGCGACAACAAACCGTTCATCTTGGAGCTGACCATGGTGTCTCCACACACGGATTTGTTGGTTGTCTCCACCAAGACAAAAGCAGGACTCGTCACTGAAGATGACCAGCTGCCATTCTGAGTCACTCCATGACTCTAAGACATATCTGTTGGTGCAGTAATCATGAAATTTGTACATGATGTGTAGGATTTGGTAAGCAGAGAATATATTATAGCTGAATTCGTACCAGTTATTGGCATAGTAAAATAGGAAGCCCTACAACTAATACAGTACAGATTACTATTTACCATATACTGTATGTAGTCTTGGAAGCTGTATATCTATTGGCACGTGTAATGAAAGAATGAAGTGTAGTTAGATAAACAGTTCAGCAAACTCAAAGATACGCTGAACTTTCCTGTAAGTCATTTAGTTGTGTGTTTAGAACCCTTACTGAGAAGCCCACAGGGAGAGATTTGTGCAAGTCTTGGCTTTCCCCTTGGGTCTACTTCAGCTTCCACAACAATCTCTCTCTTTCTCTCTCTCTCTCTCTCTCTCTCTCTCTCTCTCTCTCTCTCTCTCTGTCTGTCTCTCTCTCTCCTGAATGAGCAGCAGAGTGCAAGAGGATTAAGGAGAAGTCCTCTGGGCTCAGGAGAATCTGTGCTGTGTCATGGGAGACTGCACATGCCGCTTTGTGTCTTATGGGACAGTTTCCTCAGCAATAGAACAAACCCTTCATCTTTGCATGTTCGGTGGAAGTTTCTGGGTTGGGATGCCAATGGTGATTAATCATAAGCGATCATAGTCAAGCCTTACTGCACTTAGTTGACATTGTTTATTATTTTATCGTGTTCCAGCACACCACGCACTGTGATACAGATGCTGTGATACAGATCGGATGGGGTAGAGGTGAGCCGACAAATTGTGCAGTAACAGATGGACTACAGTCGTTATTTTGTAAACCTATTAGTTTGCCCCTCTTTCTATCACATTACTTAACATGATGCTATCCATAGCAGGCTTCTGTTAGCTCATGTAACAGAATCTCCTCCAAGGCACCTGATGAGGAAGCTGCAAGCCTTCAGCATCCCAGCTTATAGACAGTGTGTGATAGGGAAGATCTAGCAGGCGATGACTAAACTGAGGACAAAACTGGGTTATAAAAATGCAAAGAGTACAATATATGGTGGGTGTTTCTGACAATATGGCCAATGAAATCAAAGCAATATTTATTTATATAGCACTTTTTACAACTAGGTAGAAAGAAGTCCATGTATAGATGTAGGGAAGAAAATCCAGGACCAAGCCTCCCCAAAGGCTCTGCCAAAGGCTACAGTGGCAAAGAGAAACTTTGTAGGAGTAAGAGGAAGAAACCTTTCCTCCTTTCCTCCTGAGGAATTCAGGCTCAGGGGAGGAACCCATCCTCCTCTGGTTGACACCGGATGAAGAGAAAACGACAGATCTAATGAGGTGTTATGATGAGATACAGCAATGAGTGTGTGTGGCCATATTGTCTGTTTGCATGCACATTGTGCTAGATATCTCCATACCATAGTAATAAATGCAGGTTTGCATGGGTGGGGTGGGGTTGGGGGTAGGGTTGGATGGTGCACATGGAGTCATCACATTTGACATGTGTTTATGAGTCAGTATTAAGGATTAACGCCGGTCTCTAGAGTAGACCTATGACGGAGAGCAGCAGGCACCGATAATGCAATTATAATCTGCTAAATCTCTCTTGTAATTGAACAGATGGAAGGAGGCCTTTGCTGTCCTGACCGAAAAAAAAGGATGTTCCTTTTATATCCGGAGGATGAGACTGGTCAGAATGCAAATTTCCTGAACACGCTCTTTCAACTTTCCAATGGTTTCCCCTTTCCCTTTTCAGAGCGTCACCCAAAAGAGAGCTTTTATTTAGGCATTAAGGGTGTAGTTTTTTCTTCATCTTTGCTTTGTGATTTCCTTAATCTTGCCACACACTTTGGCTTAGCCTCAGCCTTTGTCAGCAGAACTGTGCATTTATTAACACTTACTATCTCAGAAGAGCAGCCCAACACGCGTGTTGCTGGAATGTAATCTTACCAATCAGTCGACGGAGCCATGAAAAGACAGGGGAATAGAGTGATGTCTGAAAACATGCTCTGATGAGCGCTCAAAGTGCTGGCAAGTAAATGGAGCCTTTGAACCTCTCCAGTACGAATAGGCTGAATGCTTAATCAACGATGAGCCTGGTAAAAGAAAAAAAAAGAGAAATGAAATAAATAAATAAATAAAAGCGTGCAACAGGCCCGGGCTGGGAGATAAACACATGCAAGCCACTGGCCCCGCTGACGATACTTGCTTTCATACGAATACAATGGCGCTCTGATCAGAACAATGATTACCCCGGCCCAGCTCTCTCTCTTTCTCTCTCTGTCTCTCTCTCTACACTGGCAGCTGAATCTCCCCATTCCTATCATTTTAATTAATCCTGTAATATTTCCAGAGCCTGTTCTGTATAGGCCTCTAATGAGAAATCTCATCAAAAGATGGCAGAAACAGGCAATTTCGAGCTGCGCCTGGCATGCCCGTCTCTTTCTGCTCTTTTCACTACACATCAATTCATCATGTGTCTTCGGCATGTGATCCGGCCACTGTGAGTAGATGGACCATGGTAATGGGGGCCCGCATTAGGACAGTGCCTCTGTTTACAACGCGCTGTATTTTCGAAACCCCTTCTTTTCACTGCTTTGCCGTTATGTACCGATAGCCATCTCATTGACTTTAATCAGCCATCCATCAAAGTGACAGCGTTCTAAGAATAAAGGTTTTCAGGCGCGAGTTAATTAATCTGCCTTCTCCTGTCTGCTCGCACTGCTCAATCATGGAGCAAATAAAGGCAGCCATGAATGTAATTGTTTGTTTTCTGCACAGTTTTTTAGAGAAATTGCCTACCTTTTTTTCCCCTTTCGCTCTCCTGGATCTGCGGAGGTTGTCCTCCGCTCGCGTTTACCCAAACCCCTCCCCTGAACCAAATAATGCCTTTTTGCACGGATCAGTTTGCATCAGTACTCGGTATTCCAAAGCAATTTTGACAGTGACATTCATACTGCGTGGTGCGCGTTTATGTAATGATGTATAGTTCAAGTGTAAAATCTCATAATTAAATCTTCTGCATCTCGACGCCAGTGTCAATAACATCTCTCTTACAGGGAACGCAATATGAGAAACATTATCTCCTCTGCTTAAAGAAACTTATTTACTTAGATTTAACCCCAGCGCTTGGCCTCTCCATTATGAGGAGTGGAAAGCGCCAGTTCCGTATGAGTGTTTTCCTTATTTAAATTAGAGGCTGGCTATTCCCCACAGTGGACACTAATTTATTTTGCAGTCAGGGTAATGTAATGGTTGGCATAGTAATCTTGTTTTTGGCGGCTGAGGACACTGCTTTGGGGCATTGTGTGCACACGCAGGCGTGTCGCACTTCTGGCTTTAAGGTGATAAGGGCCTGACTCCAGCCAAGTTCAAAGCCAGGCATAACTGAGGAAGAGGAAATTAATTTCAGGCAATCAAATAAATGTAACTTTTCTTGTTCCTTATTTCTCACAAAATGGGAAATGTTTTACACGTAGTGCACCACACAGGAGTTTATGTTTCCTGGTATACTTATCTAAATTAATGTTTTAGTATTGCATGGCTTCAAACAGAAGGGAAATGTAAGAGTTCCTAATGCACGTGCGAGGTCCTAAAAGATTGTCCTTGGTTTGTACTTACGGAGTTATACATTGTTAAAGTAGGGTATGTAACAGGGATAGAAGTCTTAGAATATCTGGAGGATGCTTGTGGTGCTTTTTCAAAAAAACATGGCAGCCCAACACCATCCAAGGAGACAATACTTCTGTATGTGTAACTAAATAAATATTGCCCATATTAGTCTAAATTTATCATCATTTATTGCTCCTGGTAACCTTTATCTTCCTTCCCAATAGCATTGCAATCGGACACTTCCTTCTGGGTGCAGCTATTCTCTTCATGATGAATGTACATTGTTTTGGCATAACTAAGATCTACAGTAATGTGTAAGTCATGCATTCATTCTGATTTTGCATATCACCTGAATCTACACCAAACTGCAGACTGTTCTGATAACAGCTTCAAATAAGTGAAAGTGTTCTTAATGCATCTACGAGGTCCTAAAAGGTTCCCGGCTGCACGTTTTTAGAATATGGTATATAGCAGGTATAGAAGTCTCAGAATATCTGGAGGATAAATCAAATTCAAAAAGGTTCTTCGCATGTCTTATTGAAAATGGTGCTTTTTCAACAGAACTATCCTCTGAAAAGATGTGTATACCACATACGCTGTATAAACAGGCTTGGGTAGCAACAGAATGCATGTAACAGCATTACATAATCAGGATTCAGAAAAAAACATAAGTTGTTATGTTATATTCAGTGACAGAAAACAAGACCATAATCAGGAGGAATCAACCGACAGGAATGAAACTTGGTGGGTTAGCCATTTAGCAATGTCCATAACCCTCGATTTCTATGAGCGGACTTTATACAGAGTATTTGCCCTGCAGCAATTGGTTTGTCTGGAGTATGTTAGGACAGCATGCATTCCGTTGTGAGATACTTAAGTGTCTGTATTGATAGAAAGGACAGCATAGAGTGTTATTGTAGGTATTTGTGGCCATGCCAGTGACAAGAGCACCTTCTAGCATAACTGCCATGTTTAATCTGCTGTTTTGCTTAACAGCTGTTGCTAAATGTTAAGCTAAAGCTTAACTAGCTAGTTAACGGTGCCCAATGTCTATTTAAGAAAATTCTACTTTACTGCTTTGTATTGTACTCTCCTAAAACAGGGGGTAGATTATCCAAGCAGATCGAACGACAGGAAGGGTTATTGATGTCATGTGAATTGCATTATTGATTGAAACATTTCATTTTGCTAATTTATAGGTCACAAAAGCATCAGTAGATTTCTTAAAATCAATTTGATTGCAAACTGACAAAGACTGAATGTTTAAGACACCATCAATGAGAGGTAGGCTATTGATTTTGTTCAACATATATATCATTTTATTTAACAAATTTTCCAGTACTTTGTCCTGGAAGACGAATAAGCCTTATTAAGGCCAGCTCAATTTTTTGGGTTTAGATCCTGACCCTGTCTTCCTCTCGTTTGGACTCGGACCTGACCTGGTCATGCTTTCACCTGTACTCGACCCCTTTATACATGGTCTTGGCTAAGTCTCAACTAGTCAAGGTCTTGGACTCAACAAATGTGGTCTTAACTGCAGCCCTGTGGAAAACAAATTACACGGAAGCCTGAGCAAGTAAATATATTATGTATATATATATGTATATATATACATACATACACACACACACACACATTATATATATATATATATATATATATATATATATAT
>CM067475.1:31800282-31859853 GCA_034552555.1 Semaprochilodus insignis
TATATATATATATATATATATATATATATATATATATATACAGTTTGCAGTATTTAGTGTGCACACCCTTTACCTTTATTACAGCATATATTATTTTTGTTCATTGATGGGATCATGAACCCAGAAGTGTACAAAGGCATTTTGGATGCAAACCTGCAGAAGTCTGCAAAGAAAGTGCTTGAGCAAAAGGTCTTTGAAATAAATGCCGCTTGGCTTGACATTTTGTTTGATAACACAATAAACGTAATACATTTTGAAGTGTGGGACAAATGTCCAAATACCTTGTGGGGGCCACTGTATATATGGCCTGCATTGTACCTTCATAAAGCAGTACAGGCTGAAACACTCCTTATAACTTGAATGGGCGGAGCTAAACTGCTGTAGACTGAACATGCAGACATATTGGCTGTGACCTCACAAAAACAATGAGACCAGAGCACGGCTGTCTTTAGCAATGTTTAGTATTACTACCGTTTCATCCTGTTTTGAAGTTTAGCATTGCCGTGATTGCTTTCTTATGATGTTGCACAATATCCTCAAAAATATACATAATTAACTCCACATTCATTCCATCATCTCTCATTCAGCGTAATCCTTCAGCACTGCTGGGAGGTCAGCCTTTGTACCGCACTGAATAGTCCTCCATAGGGATGTGCACAATGGGAGACCTTCATAATTAAATTTCTCTGTGCTCAGTCCAGATACACGCTCTTGGTAGTCTTTGGTCAAATAATGCAGCTGTGATGTCTGATGCCATGGGCATTTGTCTCGCAGCTTCTTGCACCTTTTCTTCTTTTTGATTCATGACTTTCTGCTGCAGCTCTCCAGGATTTTCCTGAAACACCTCATTAAAGCTGAACTACTGATCTACTGCCATTAAAACCGAGGTTTTTAAGCCATACGCTATGATCACTGAGGTGAGATTATCTACTGTCTCACAGAAAACAAGGATTCAATTCATAAGAGCATGGACAAATACAGTTCTGGTAAACACTGTTGGCATAATTGGTATAATACACTCATTTGTTTGAAACAGTGATGATTCTACTTCACAGAATCAGACATTAATAATCAACAAATAATCAACAAAATATGTGCTAATAGTATAAAAACTGAAAAGCTGCCATCTCACCATTATTGTTACCTTTTAATCAGTTCAATCAGTTAAATTATAGAAGCTATATTCTCATTGGCTGTGAAATTATAATCAAATTATATACACACTCTACTTACTTGAAGTAACCAATGAATGATGGCTTTAAAGGTCTCATAGATTGGAAAACTGTATTTACATTATCATAGTTAAATAAGAAGAGTTGCATACACTCAGTGTCAAAAAAGTGCACCCAGAAGGAATCAACTGACAGGAATGAAACTTGGTGGGTAGCTTTCGAATCATGAGACATGCGAATGATTCAGGTTTCATGCTCAGCCGTGCATGTGACATAAGCAAGGATGCGCCTTATCCCTGTACCTGAAGGTCATTCTTTTGCTGGTGCTTTCCATTCTGACTCATTCTGTTGTGTTGGTAGTGTCCTTTGCAAGTGAAGTATGCCTCAGAGAAGAGTTCAATAGCAATTCGAACAGTTGGAAAAGCTGGAGAGGGGTCACAATGTAGGGATCCCGGAAGCATGATGGTCTAATCAAAGGACTGCGCACCACACTGGTCATGTGGATATTACCATAGCATGCTTTTGGCTGCAGTGGATAAAATACTACAGCTTGTACAAGCACCAGAATGTAACTGTGGCACGATTAAGAGGAACAGAAAATTTGCAAAGCAAGCTGGTGAATAGGAAGGTCAACTTCAGGTTCCACATCTTCTTTAAGGTTGTTAGTTCGCTCTGCACATTTCACTCCAGACAGTTTCCCTATACCTTGGACAGGATTGAGCAGCTTGACTCAGCGTTTAACACTGAGGAGACTGAAGAGAGGAGCAGTTCCACCTTTATTAGCCTCACAACCCTCAACAGCAGCCTGTAAGTAGCAGCCATGCTGTGTGATTGTATCAGTGTTTGCTGGTTGAAGCAGATCATCTTAAACTGAGAGTTTCATAGTGAATAACAACTTTAATCTGCTGTGTGTTGATGTCCATATGGAAAGTGAGTAGCTGGTATAGGTAATGTTATAGGACATTATAGGACATAACAGGGTGTAAATGGGTGTGTAAAACTGCCTCTGGGCATTTATTTACCCCAACCAAAGTCACATACCTTCTATGTCAACATCAGAGAACAATTGAAAATGCTGAATAAATGCATTCTTTGGGACACTTAATGCTCATTCAGGACACTCTTGTTCCCTGTTTGCATTTTTGATGATGGTAAAGTCGAAAAAGGCACTCCGAAAAATGATTACCTCCAAGTATAAATATTCAGAAGGTTACAATATCAGCTCCAGAAACATTGTCATCCCTGTTTCCATAGTTTGCGATATGATCAAGAAGTCTGAACGCTGGCAACAACTGCTTAAAAACATTTAAGGAGCATTGCAGATCAGCGATTTGTTTGTTTTTTATTTTTTTTTAATTCTCTCTGTGCCAGGAGGCACACAAGGCTTGAACATCAAGGTGATGTTCGTCGTTTCTGTAACTTGTTGGTTTTTACGGGAGGAGGTAGTTGGCCTCTTGCCCAACCCCCAAGCTTGTTTGTACACTCTTTTAAAAGGGTGCGACAAATGGTTCATTGAGTGATACCACAAAATAACCACTTTTCATATCCTAAAGCAGTGTTTCTGAACCCTGGATGCACCCTACCCTGCACATTTGAGTGGATTCCCTTCTTTAACACCCACCCACACCGCAACTCTGACAGGGCTTGTTAATGAGCTAATGAGTTGAATCAGGTGTGCTGGGAGCAGGGGAAGCACTGAAATGTGCAGGGCAGTGTGCTTGAGAAACACTATCCTAAAGAACCACTTTTTTTGGTAAACAGGAAATGGCTGAAGGTGAACGTGAAGAGTCTCTTACATCTTAAGTTTTAAAGAGCCTTCACGTAATGTAAAAGTTTCTTCCTAGACTCGTTTATCTGAGGTTTTTTTGTGCTACCCAGTGCAGTACAAGGCCAGGACAATGACCTAAAACGAGTCCAAAAGCACAAAAGAAGAATGGTTGAAAATGAAAAATATGGTCTGTGCTAAACTGACTAGCATTGTCCTGATCTCAAGCCAGTTGAAAACCTTTGAGAAAGATTATAAACAGCAGCAGCAGGGGAGAACCTTCACTTAGTGCTGGCTGAAAGCAGCTCACTGAAAGCAGAGACAGCAGGAGGTCACTTCTAGCCACACACTTCCACTTGACAGTAGGCACTACTGCACTGCAGTACCACCCCACAGCACAGAATAGCACAAGTAACATAGGTAACAATTTGCAGATGTATGGAAGCGTACGGTCATATGGATCTACCAGCAGTGGCTAAAATCCCAGTCTACAGGAAATTCTCCTCAGAATTGTGCCAGGGAAGGCATCCACCAAATCTGGCCCAACTGTGCAATTCTTTGATGCAAGAGTCTCTGAACATTGATGTGGCCTACATCCAGAAACTTGTCCAGTCCATGCCAAAGCAGATCACAGCTGTTATTCATAGTATTACATACTTAGGCACGTTTCAGTCACAGGTGACTCATTTTTGTCTGGTGAGCTTACCAATGACCTTAACTGTACAGTGCTCTCTACAGGCTTTCGAGCAAGTGAAGCTCAATTTCCACTTTTATATTAACTTAAATTTAAGCAGCAAAACGTGTTTGTTTGAGCTTCATTGTTTGTTTATGAGTCCAAGGGGAGATGCCAAAGAGCAGAGCAAGGGCTAAAAACAGCAATACGTGTTTGAAGCCCTGCATTGTGAACTCATTCAAAGAATCTGACTGAAACCACAGTTGAGTCCTCTCTCTCATCAAAAATCCAAGAATTCTACAACATTAAAGGACATGCTCTCAAAACTACCCACAACTGGATGGTTAATTTTACATACTCCTGCTTCTTATTTTCTCTTTAGCCCAAAAGGCAGTCAAAATAAGGCTCTCCCGGTGCCTACGGAGGGCACTGTATCATTTCAGATTTAGGGGGCTTACCGTAATGTCTGTGTTCACCATCCTTATAAACCAATAAAAGCGTTCATATAAGAAATGCTCTTTGTGGGAGGAAAATGCCAAGGTAAAACGAATTGCCTCTGAGGAAGTATGAACACGTAATCATGGCTTTTAATCATAATTAAGTTCTTATTTTCATGCCCGGGGTATTATTCAGGCCTGTTTATGTGTCATTAGAACTGTTTTGTGGAACAGTACGCACTTCCCGAGGAGAAATGAGCTATTTACATACCAATGTCTGAATTAAATGGATAGTTCTGAATACTAAGCCTAATTGTAAAAACACAAAGGGCGATATGAACATAATTGCCATATTTCTATCACTGCTTTTATCTCCTTTTTTATGATCTTCCTCTGGTGCACTCAAACGCTGGTAATCAGGACTGCTGTATCGCTAGACAACAGGCTACAAAGATCATTATAGAAGAATGGTTTGATATTGACTCTGGGCAATAAACATTATATACAGAAAGTATAACTGTGGTCGGCAAAGGATACAAACGAATGGCTTCTCCAACAAATCAAGCCTTACCTCTCACACCAAGCCCAGATAACCAAACTAGACAGTAAAAGAGGAAGAGAATGACCAGCTGACCAGCTACATGATGGATGGATACAATCAGATGAGTCATGAACCCGCCATTCAGAAACCTGAAAACCCTCACAGAAGACAGGATATTCTGGAGCAACAACATCCATATGGTCATCAGGGGTCAGTGACCCTAATAACTCTTATATATCAACCACAACATTAAAACCACCTCCCTGTATCTAGACTCACTGTCCATTTTATCAGATCCACTTACTATATAAGAGCACTCTGTAGTTCTGCAATTACAGTCCATCTGATTCCCTGTATACTTTGTTGTCCCCCTTTTACCCTGTTCTTTATGGGTAGGACCCCCACAGGACCAGCACAGAGCAGGTATTATGAGGGTGGTGGATCAATCTCTACACTGCAGTGACACTAACGTGATGCTGGTGTGAGTGGATCAGACACAGCAGTGCTGCTGGAGTGTTTAAACACTGTCCACTCACTGTCCACTCTATTAGACACTCCTACCTTGCTGGCCCACCTTGTAGATGGAGGGATAACAAAGTATACAGAGAAACAGATGGACTACAAGGTGCACCTATGTGGTCAGTGGAGCTGATGAAATGGAGTACCAAGAGTGAGTACTAAGAGTGTAGAGGTTCCTAATGGTGTCCTGTGATAATCCGTCCTATGTGAACATTTTCACACAGCTCCTGCAGATTTTGCGGTGGAGGTAGAGGTGGAGTGACACCAGGCCTAACAACAAATGTTCATCTTGACGCTGACCACGGTGCCTCCTCATAGATTTGTTGGTCGTCTCCACCAAGACAAAAGCATAACTCGTCTCTAAAGATGACACGCTGCCATTCTGAGTTACTCTTTATCAGTCTGGCACAACACCATTGCAGTCTTTGGCGACATTGACGTGGTGTCATCATAACAGTCTGCATGCAGATAGTCCTGTGTCATGCAGCCGTGTGCCAATGGTGCTGGCACTAAGAGGATGACTCGTGGAGGGCATCACTGCTCAGTGAATGTCCGCAATCATGGCTGTTGTGTCAGTCAGGTACAGCAATAAAGCATTGTCCTTGCTTACATCACATGAAACTTGAATCATTCGCATGTCTTACGATGGCAAACCTAACTACCAAGTATGATACCTTCTGGGTGCAACTACTTGTGCAACAATTCTTTTGATATATATAAAATCTCCAAAACTACCATAAGATGCCAAATCAATGCCAACAATTGGTTTGGATGGCTTCCTGGAATAAAGCCTTTGCCATCTCACCAAACCATAAGCATCTTAAGTTTGCTAAACACAACCTGAAATTGGTGGAAACAGATTCTGGGGTCAGATGATACAGGAATAGGGCTTTTTGGCAACAAACACTCAAGCTGGGTGTGGAATAAAAAGAAGATGGTTATACAGACAAGACCCTCATCCACCGTCTAGTTGAATTTGTTTTTCCTGAACCTTGTTAAAAGATACGTTCCATGAAGTGTCTGGAGATGTTAAAGGACATGCACAAGTTGGGTTGTGGTTGGGTCTTTCAGCAGGACAGTTAACAAAAATATATGTTCCAGTCCATACCAAAATAGTTTTATGACCACAGAATCAACCAGTCCTTTGGCCTAAACCCCATTGACAATCTGTGGAAAGTCCAAAAGAAAGACCTCTAATCTTGGAGGAACTACACTGAGGAGAGGTCTCCTAGCCCTGTAGATGCTTACCATTTCTAGGGTCTAGACTGAGAATGTTAGGGTGGGTAGACTGGATTAAAAGGTGATGTAGCCTTCAGCAAAAACATAACTAATGACAGGCCAGTTTGTGATGCAACCCAGTGTAGGAGACACGTTGCTTCACCCAGAGGCGAAGTTGTAGGACAGAGTGAGAGAAGCAGCTTGTGGTGGATGAAGTGACCTATTGTGTTCACTGAGATCAGTGGAGTGTTCCAAATGTCATCTCACAGGGGCTCCCCTCCACCCAAATCAAAGAGGACTCAGCCGGCAGAGCCACACGGAGCTTCATCTGTGAAGCGGAACACGTGTTCATCCTGCTTTCCCCACCCCTCACTCCTGCCTCAAATCAAATCAATCACCGGCTCACTGCGGCACAGCCGCGACCACACACTCGCGAACAGTAATGCGTTTTAAATAGGATGTATCGCAAATTGAACGGCCAGAGTCAACCAAGTGATAAACGCATAGATGGAGCTTCGCTGGAGCAGGAGACACTGTGTGGTTTGTTTGTATATTCAGGTGTATTGTGAATTCAGGGGTGAAAAATGAAATTAGTCTCTCTTTCTTTTCCTCCCTTTGTCTTTTTTTTTCCCCTTCAGCAGCTGGGCTACGTCTTCCTATGCTCACTCTGCTCACCGAAAATTTGATTCAGTCTCTCTCTCTTGAATAATTTAGCGAACGACAGAATTGTATAATATTCAATTAATTATTAATCTGCAAGTTAAGTAATTAAAACAGATTAGCCAATTTGCCTATTTGCCTTTCTTTAAGCTGTGGACCATTACTGCTTTAATTAAAGTTCATTCAGAGATTACCACTTTTAATGGGACAACTTGCCAGCAGATTGGTTCACATTTTACGGAAGTCAAATTGAGCTTTGCAGAGCGAATCTCGGTGCTGCTGCTGCTGTTCTTCTTTGTCAGCGGAACAGTGGAGTTTATTTAGACACTCTTTGAAATAAAGGCTCATAAATGGTTTGTTCACGTGGACCTACGGTTCTGTAAAAACTTTTAATTGGTCTAGAACTTTCTGTCTTGAGGGGCCGAAGAGCAATGTTTCTATCTACCTATCCATCCAAGAGCTATTTGCCATTTATGCTTACAAATAGAGGAATTTGTCTTCTGCATTTAACCCATCCGTGAAGTGAAACACCCACATACACACATACTAGAGTGAACACACACTAGGGGGCAGTGAGCACACTTACCCGGAATGGTAGGCAGCCCTAAGCACGGCGCCCAGGGAGCAGTTGGGGGTTAGGTGCCTTGCTCAAGGGCACTTCAGTGACATCTTGTTGGTGCAGGGAATCGAACCAGCGACCTTCAGGTCATGGGTTTTAGGTGTATCGAGTGCCCAAAAGACAAAACTGTATACAGTGGGGTCCGACGGTCTGAGGCTGCTAGTGAAAGTGCTTCTATTTTGCATTATTTTCTAATTTAATATAAAGCTTTTAGATTATTGGCCTAACACATTTGAGGGAAAAGGCAATTCCTTGAACTTGCCAAGATATCATTTTGCAGTGTGTAAATAGACCTCAAATGAGTAGCGCACACATCACGGCCCAGGAATCACACAGAATCAGAGGCCCGAAAATCCCCCAACAAGAACTGAAGGACTCTTTACTGTCTACAAAGAGCCCTTACATGCTACGATACTTGCCAAATGGGGTGTTACCAAGTACTGACCATGCATGGTGAAGTTTTTTTTCTTTTTTGTGAAATTAAACAAATAAGCTTGAAATAATTAAGAAATGTACCATCCTTAACTTCTTGCCTGCTGGAAAGCAAGTCTGTGAAAGTCATCTTTTACTGACGTGGTTATTAACAATAACAGAAATTTTGAGTTGGGGTGGCCAAACCTTTGCACATCTCTTTAATTGTACTTGTGCGTGATAATACATGTGTGATAGTGTTTCTTGAACACTTTAAACCAGACATCTCTCTCTCTCTCTCTCTATCTCTCTCTCTCTCTGTATTTATTAGTAAAGAAGCAGTTGAGAAAGTAATTCCTACAGCAAAGAAAGAGAGAATCCTTCTCCACCCCGGTCACTTTTGATTATGAAGCTATACTGTCCAGCCGCTCCTCTCGTACTGCACCTGTGTGCATCTTCAGCCAGGCAGGAAATTGAGAGCAGGTCAAATGAAATGGTCACCAGGACAGCAGTGCGTTAGCTGCCAGCAGTAATTACTCTCTGGGCTCCTCGAGTAAAAAGCACACAGGTTTATGGGCACTTAAGAATGCACATGCTCATTAATATACTCTTTTATCTTTATCAGGATCGTCACAGAGTACATAAAGTAAACACTGGTTGTTTTAATGATGGCATCTTACAGCACCCAACAGGACACTATTTTTGCTGTATTGATTTCTGCTGTGGCGTATTATTATTACCTGATCTTGAACATCTTCTCGTGCTGTTAATTGGCAGATCTGTAGATTTTATTTTCTGTGTTAGTTTCAGGATAAATGATTGTTTGGGTTAGTACTTTGATTTAATGTTTGTTATATTTGCAACATTCATTTTGATGTTTTTTTGGCTCAAGATGTGTTACCTATTTTAATCACTCTAAATCCCAGAGAGATGCACCAATACAATGTACCAGCTGTCTCTTATTAGAATTAGATTTTAGAACCATTTGTTATTGGTGTTTGTACACAGAGGAATTTGTCTACTACATTTAACCCCTCCGTGAATTGAAACACCCATATACTAACAGGGTTGTGTACGTTTAGAAATGATCCTTCATTCCCCTATTGTCTGTCCTTACCATGTGCTTTCAGTTTCTTTATTGTTCCATGTGCTCCTGTTTTGGTTGTTGCTCCGCCCTTACTTAGTGTTTTCAGGTGTTTCATTAGTGTTTGAATATATACCACTTTGTTTCTTTAGCTAGTTTCTTTAGAGTGGAGAAGAGTCCAATATAAGGCATGATAATCAAGGAATTTGCTCAGAATACAAATTATATACTTATGTACTTACAAATAATTGTAATAGTGCCATTTATTACCCATGTGCTCATATAATATATGTTTTTTCTAACATACAGCAGTCGCACCTCCTTTGCTTGTACAAACTCATTCCTCAATGCAGTTTGACACTGATTGTATTGTATGATTGTATCATTGCTATGGTGTTGGCTCAGGGTTTGTGTACAGTTACATGCAATGCAGTTTAGGTGGCCCTGGTTAGTTGTATTGTTGAAGTAGTGAAAGTAAGTTTCTACAAAGCAAACACTGTACTGCAATTTTGCTAATTTAGCTTTTTTTCCCCCACAAACCTAAAATAATAATAATAAACAAACCTTTAATTGTAGCCTGTGCAAATGTTGTCACCTTGTAAAAATAAAAATGTTCTTTTAATTTTTACCATTACATAAAATTCTGCAAATATATAGAAACTCTGTACTAAACTTTGCAGAAAAGTGCCATATTAATGTGTGTTTTTTGTAGAGGATGTGCTGGAAAATCAGCAAAACATGCCTGGCAGTGCTCTGACTTTTGCATATGTCTGAACCTAAACTTATATTTAGAAAAGCAGTTTATCTGAGCAGCAGTCCTGTTTAATGTTTTAAACAGCTCAGTGCCATTGCTGGACTAAGTAAGATCCACCACCTGAATAATATCTGACCTCTGAAGAACAGGGTGAAATGGGGATAACAGAGTGTGCAGAGAAACAGATGGACTATAGTCTGTAATTGGAGAACTACCGAGAGCACCTGAGAGCACCTATCTGGTAAGTAGAGCTAATAAAATGGACAATGAGTGTAGAAGTGTAGAAGCAAGGAGGTGGTTTTAATATATATATATATACAGGGCAAAATATGATAAATGATGGATATGATTAAATATATATCTTGAATATATATATATTCACCTTTATGTGTGGTTATATATAGTCTTAGTTAGATTTATTCCATAGTTGTAGACCTTTTAGCAGTAGCTGAAGCAAATCTTGAACTGTTCATGATTAGTTCATGGTTCTAAAATGAGATGGGAGTCAATGAGATTTTGTGAATCATTACATCCCTAATCTTTTCGGCAGGGTTTAAAAACGAGAGATATCCACAGCGTCTCCTGTCGCACTGGGGTCCATGTATCTGCAGAGTCTCGTTCAAGGTCAGCGTAGCTACTTAAAAAAATAAATAAAGTCACATAGATCTCTCGCAGTGGGTGATAAATCGTGGCCTGGTGAGTCAGATGTACATAAATTTCAGATGCTTTCCCATGATAAACACTGTCACCATGGCAGAGCAGCAGGAAGTGATTAAAGCACTTTGTCTTCAGTCATATCCCAGTCCAGATCCCAGCCTCTGATCTGCGCCTTCTCCAGCTGCATGCTGTCCCCCCGCCTTCGCCCCTCGAAACCCACCCCCTCCGCTCGCCGGCAGAAAGGGAATCCAATTCTGACTGCATTGTCAGAGCGGTGTGGCAAACAAATAGCGAGTGATAAAGCCCTAGCCTTTATTCTTTATCTGTCTTTTTATTGATCGCCACTGGAGAGAAGACATCGAGTTTTACATCTGAATCCTGCATCGCGTTTCGGAGTCTCAGAAACAGATCACCAGGCGGTGACATTTACTGATGCACTCATGAGGCTGGCGTCCTAAAATATTCACGGCAATTTCAAATTGTCAAGATGAGGACGAATCAATTCATTTAGAGAATAAGGTCGCCACCCTCTGAGAGAAATGAATAGTCAATAAAGGCAAGAGAAAGTGTCAGGCTCGAAACCTAGCAAGGAACAAGCGTCTTTATTTGTCAAATACAGGCACAAATATTGACAGAAGATGTAGCTGTTGACGGCTTCGTTGCTGTCGCATTCATTACAACACTATCGCTTTGAAGCCGGGTGCAGGAATCACAGTCTACGTTTCCGAACCTGGAACGCGTGACGAGCAGGCGCCTGAAAAAAGACGACGTCCTGTGCAGGAACGTTCTGAAGGCATAGAACATCAAATGCTTCAAGGAGAAGTACAAAGCAGCGTTGGGGTTTGAACTGGCCTTAGGAGGACTGTTCCGGCTTCATGTTCAAAGTTTCCTGCCTGGTGCAAAGGTGCAGGTCTGAGCTGTGCGGCAACCCCCCC
This sequence comes from Semaprochilodus insignis, assembly GCA_034552555.1. Taxonomy (NCBI): domain Eukaryota; kingdom Metazoa; phylum Chordata; class Actinopteri; order Characiformes; family Prochilodontidae; genus Semaprochilodus; species Semaprochilodus insignis. Next base: position 31,811,728 of record CM067475.1, read on the forward strand.
AAGCACAGATTGTGCAAGCCCTGGAAAAAAGCTGGAGACACGAAGACCACAAGTCTGCTTTAGTACAGCTGTTTGCTTCAGACAACTTTCAAAGACTTCACAAGAAGGCTAGTTCTTTGCATAGGGAAAGCTTCTTCATTAAAAAGACAGCAAAAGCATAAACTCCCACTAATGCATTTAGTCTGAAGTCAGAGGCCAATTAGGCAGTGCTTATGGTCTGAAAACAGCTTATTAAAAGTGTTAACAGAATTACTTTCTTGTGTTATTCATACCATGCGCTGAAAAAATGCATTTGGATTTACTTTCAAATGTGTTCATACACTCATCATCAATGGAACAGTTGCTCAAATAGTTGCACCCACAAGGAACCAACCGACAGGAATGAAACTTGGTGGGTAGGTTGGACATGGTGAGACAACTTATTCAAGTTTCACACTCATAAGCAAGGATGGGCCTTATGACCCAACAGCCAGCTGCACCTGACTGACCCAACGGTCCCGACTGAGGACTTTCAGTGAGCAGTGATGCCCTCCATGAGTCATCCCGTTAGGTCCAGCACCATTGGCGACGGCTGCATGACGCAGGACTACATGGATGCAGACTGTTACAACGACTGCATTTAACACCACGTCAACATCACCAAAGACTGCAAAATGTTTAATCTCCATTTCATCAGCTTTAGCATTTTAACGTCTCACGTTCATGTTCTCTGGTATGAACGAAAATTCATATTTAATTCTACGATCGCGAGTTCTATGATGGGCCTGAGGCAGCAAAGCAACCCCAAACCATCACACCTCCACCACCATGCTTTACAGTTGGTATGAGGTTCTTCTGATCAAATTCCAAGCATGTCAATTCAATTCAATTCAATTCAACTTTATTGTCATTATACCAATACAGGGTTGTACAGTATAATGAAACACAGTCAGGCTCCTTCTCCAGTGCAGTTGTAAGAGTATATGTGTATATATATATGTATGTATATATATATATATGTATATATTGTCTATCCATTGCACATTGTTTCAGAAATCCTGGTCCTTGCCCAGATATGCATTAGGTATTCATGCATCCTACTGACTTCCATGTAGGTAAATGTTGTGCACTCTTTTTCTAAAGGTTGATGCATGCACTTTTACATCAGCAGTGGCAAAAGCTCCCTGCAGATCCTGTGATGAGATGGAGATTCGGAGATTACCTTTAGCATCTTACAGTCTGCCCAAGAGTTAGACTTGCTAGGGCAGCCTGACCCGGCAGTAGTTTTAAATCTGCTCCACTTGTAAATGACCTTCTGGGCAATGGAATGATTGATTTCCAATATTTTGGATATTTTAGGTTCCTTCCCGGACTCATAAACATCTACAACTTTGTTTCTGAAGGCCTTGATGGTACCAATCACGCTCCGATAACAAACCCGACCAGACTTCTGAGGTTTAAATAAGACAAGTTTCTTCAAGATCACAGTGTTTTAACCTGTAGCACCTGATCAAGGACACATGATTTCAGTTTATCATGAGTGGTATATGTAGGGGTGTACTTACTGTCTTCCACATTGGAAAATTGCATTATTATTTATTTGACTTATACGTATAAAAGAGGACAAAAATGCTTATTCTAAATGACACTTCATCTTTAGCCATAGACGTAGGAACTGGAAGGGATGGGTGGGTCGGATGTGTCCAAACCAATATTGGGGGGAAAAAAACTGGGACTTTTATTTTGAAAGCTCGGCACTTTCTGGCAGCAAGAGTCGTCTTTAACCCTTGCTGAAGTTTGTGTTGAGTTAGTGTTAGTGTATTGTAGGTATTACTGTGTAACTGTTGTAATAGTTAGGTCCAGCACTGATACTGTACATTATTATTAAAGTAACTGTGGTTATGGTGTTTTCTGAAGAGCTAGATTGTTGTAAAGACGTTCATATCATGTAGGAACATCAAGTGTTTGAGACAAGTGTTTGCTTGTCTCTTGGCCATAGGGCAGCAGAAGCAGAACTATTTGCTGTTTATTGCAATTCCACATTAACGTTGTTCATCACTATACATACAGTATACATACAGCACTGTTTAAATGAAGGCTTGATATCTGTATCTCTAAATACCTGCTTCTTTACATGACATGTAGTCAAAATGTAGTAAAAAAAAAAAAAAGTAACGCTAATTTCTGCTACCAGTTTTAAATTATTCTGAATAGTAAGTCAAGGCTAAAGTACCACTGGCCATGAACATTTTTAGTAGTTCTAGATAATCAGACATTTGATTCTTCTAAAAGACATTCATTCTGTAAAGTTTTCTGGCTAGACTGCTGTTTGTATTCAGTTCTGCTCCATACACTGGCAATGTGATTGGTTAATTATAGGCTACTGTCAATTCCTGTTTATTTCGATAGCTTATCTAACCGTTAAGGCCTTCTGTCCAGCTCCTGAAGGCCTAACCTATGGAAGAGTTTGCTTGTGTATAGCTACCTATTTAACAAGAAAAAAAATTGATTGGGCAATTTGTCCACTGGCCATTCAAAATTTTAACCATTATTTTTCCAGCCAAAATAGAACTATTAAATGAATAAAATTCATTTTAACGAAATACATTATTAAAAGAAAATGACCTGAAAGTTACATACATGTCTATATTTTTCACTTCCTGGAACGCTACCCCTCTCTGAAGGCCTTTAGGTCTTCCCACTGATTGTTTCAACATGATAAAAGTATATGAGCACAATTCTGTGCTCATATATGATGGAATATACTGTTGACGTAATATAACTTATGGATATAGAAACAATGTATATACATTAGAACCAGATACATTCAGTGTATCACTTCATTCAAAATAAAAAGCATTTATTATTTTCATGTTATCTTTGTCTGCATTTGACAGAAACTCCGCTGATACAGGCTAATTCTGCCTTTCCAAACAGAGAACACATTACTGCACATTGTAAAATATTGCCCAATTTGTCCAACTGGCTCTTTTCACTATGTTTGTGCATTCATTCATTTATAGCCATTTCAGCCGAGGCTGAATTGCTACACTGGTGAGCATGCTTGCCCTGAGTGACTCTCAGTGTGCACAGCTGTTTCTGTTGTCGCAAACACGCTTTTTGAAATGGCCAATAAAGCGACTGGCCTGAGGGGCGAAGCTGCCAGGGCCGGCCGGGCAGCTCTCCAAATGGACCGGGTTTGTAAGTGCGGCGGCTTTTAGGTCTCGGTGTGCGCTAACTCAGTGGAAGTTCACGCAGGGATCACTTGAATGGGCTGTGGCGTGCAGGCCTCGCTCCTGTCCCCTCCGCAGCAGTGGGGTGCATAAGTGTGATTGAACTGGCAGCCACACTCACCATCTGTGCACAGTACTCTTCAAACACAGTTAAATTCAGGCCCCTTCCACGACACTCTGGGCTCTGTTTGGCGAACTGGTAGAGTTAGGCATGACTGCTGTTGTGGATTGGCTGGATTTGGACTTTGATGGGCATGTTTTTCTTTTCACTGTTGCATTTCAAGGGTTTTAAAATGTACCAAGTAGTGTTTGCATATGTTCAATATATCTCAGTGCTGTGCATATTGGGGCAAATTCTTTGTCTTTGTGTACATGTGTCTAAAAGGCTGGAGACACGCGCTCATGCAATGCTTGTTCTGAAATCAGGGGTATTAATTAGGAGTCGGTTCCCCCTTTGCTGCAGTAAAAGCCTCTACTCCACTGGAAAGGCCTTATACTAGATACAATTTGATTGCATTTGGCCACAAGAGCCTTAGTGGGGTCAGGAAATGATGTTGGATGATGATTTCACAAATTCCATTTCAACTCATCCCAAAGGTATAGGATGGACCTCCATCACTCTAGAGATCGCAGTTCCACTGTTCCATAGCCTGGTGGACTTTATACCCAGTTCCATCTATTTTCTCTCTCTATCTTCTTTCTTTTTTCCCTTCTCTTTCTGTCTCTGTTATCCTCTCTCTCACTCTATACGTCCTCTCTCTCTCATTTTCCCTTCTATGTGTCTCCATCTCTTTCTCTTTAATTCCCTACTTTCTCTTTATATTTCTCTTTCTTTTTTCTGTCTCTTTCTCTTTTTATCTTTTCAATTTTCAGTTCCAACCTTTCCTTGTTTCTCTTCTTTCTATCTTTCTCTCTTTACACAACTATTTCTTTGTTTCTCTGTCTTATCCTTTTTCTGTCCCTCTCTTATTCTTTTTTAATCTTTGTCTTTCTCCTCCTTCTTTCTATCTTCTTTGTTTCTTCTTTCATTTCCTGTCTTTCTCTCTCATTGTATATTTCCTTGTTGTATTAAAACAGTTTAATTCAATATTTCATCTATTTGGGAGTCTGCCCTGTGATGGACTGGCAGGCTGTCCAGGGTGTTTCCTGCCTTCTGCCCCTTAAATGCTGGGATAGGCTCCAGCACCTCCCACGACCCTGAAGGATAAAGTGGTTTAGAAGAAGTGTGAGTGACTGAAATCTATTTGGGAACAACACGAAGTTATTAATTGTTAAATATCATACTGTAATTAATTCTCTAATAATTTATTAAGTTATTTGCCTTGCACTTTGATCACCACTTTTGAAAAATCAGACATTCTGACATTAACTTTATTAACTTAATTCTTCATAATTTTTAGGGACATCTACAGCTCCATTCATTTACTACTTAATGCCCTACTAATTGTTTGTTTACAGGGCTGCCTGGCATCTGTAGTACTTGTGATGTCAGACCAAACGTTCAGTAGAACAAAGGAAAGCTTAGAAAGCCAGAAAGGAACACAGTCAAGCTTGCCAAGAAATTCAGCCATCATTGTGTTTACTCTTCCTTTTACTGGTTACTGGAGCCTAAATGATCTAACTGGGAGCAGCACCTTCAACATGACTGCAGCACCTTCAACATGACTTCATCCACCACCATACATAGATGAGTTTGAAACATCAAAACTGTTATTGCTTCACTCTGCTGATCATTTTAGTTCAAATGTGGAATGTTTTAAACTAAAAATCATACATATTATGTCTTCCTTAAAGAAGGCAGTTGTGTGTGAGTCATCTCAGTCCATATTTTGCAAATGGTCGACTGAAGCCTGTGAAGTTGCACCAAACTAGCATCTTGAAATCATTCATGAACAGAGTGTATACATAGATTTAAGAACACTGACTCCAGGCTTATTAATAAGTTGTACTTGATGCTTTGCAGTTGAGGACCAGGAATAGTTCACGGTAACATATCCACATTTATCCCAGCTGATCTAGTTAGTGCACAAAGCGGAGCCCTTTTTCCCTTGTTGTACACATGACATCCTCACCCTCAGCAGCCGGAAACAGACACCGTTCTCAGCTCCTTTCTGAAACGTCTTGTTTAGTGTGCAGGGCTGTGTAGAAGTGCATTAAATGACACGGGAAAAGTGGGCTGTGTCTGCGGGACAAGACAGACTGTCTTGTTAAATTGGCTGAACCCATTCTGTCCTCTCTTTGGCCTCACTGAAGGGCCACTGCCCCGTCCGTAATCTGAGAGATCACTCTTTATCCACTGGGCTGCAGGTACAGAGTGAAGGAACATATCGAGCCATCTCATTGGATTAGCCACTCCGCTCTGTAGTGGAAACAAGTGACAGAGAGAGAAAGAGAGAAAATATCCATGTTTCCCTCTCTATTTCTATCCATTCTCTTTCTCCCTCTCATTCTTCCTTTCTGTCTCTTTCTCTTTTCTTCTTCCTTCTTTCTATCTCATTCATTCTCCCCCTCACTCTTTTCTTTGTGTTCCACTCTTTCCTTTTTCTCTATTTCTGTCTTTGTCCCTCTCTCTTAATCTGTCATTCACTTCTTTCTCTGTGTCTTTATCTTCCTTTTATCTCTCTGTTTTTTTCTCTTTGTATCTTCTCTGTTTTTCTTCTTTCTCTTTCTGTCTCGTTATCCTCTTTCTCATTCTGTACTTCCTCTCTCTCTCCTTTTCTCTTCTTTCTTTCTCCATCTCTTTCTCTTTAATTCTCTACTTTCACTTTATTTGCCTTTTTCCCTCTTTCTTTCTCTTGTCATTTCTATTCCAACCTTTTCCTGTTTCTCTTCCTTCTATTGATCTTTCTCTTTCGTTTTCTTTTTCTGTCTTCTCTCCCTTTCTCTTTATCCAACACTATCTTTGTTTCTCTGTATCTCTTATTTGTTCTTTGTCCCTCTCTCATTCTCTTCTTTCTCTTTGTCTTTTTCTTCCTTCTTTCTATCTCCTTTGTTTCTTCTTTCATTTCCTGTATTCCTTCCTCTCATTCTCATCTCTCTCTTTACTTCTTTCTCTATCTTTCTATCTCTCGCTTTTTCTCTCATTCTTTTCTTTCTGTTTATCTTGGCAGTATTTTTGTAAAACTTTAGTTGGATTTTCAGACCATCAGTCACTGCATGTCAAACTCTCTGTGTAACAACTGTTAGATGTTTAATAGTGCTGCTAACTGGAAAGGAGGAGCTGGTTAGCGCTATTGTAGCTAGCATGATAGCAGCTCTGCCCACTACAGAACATGTTAGATTCTGGTTAACTGAAGCACTGACACAAGTTCAGATGATTGTGAGTTAAATCTGAGGGAATGAAGTCAAACAACTGCTGGTGAAAGAACAGAACGCCCTAAATTTAACCTCTTCCATGGTGTTTGGATCTGTAGCATATTCAGCTAACTTAACGTTCATTAGCTTACTGCACAGGCTACAGAATCAAGCAGTGCCACACACAGTACAGGCCTGATTCTGACTAATTGCTGCTCTGCTGAAACAAGTGTAGATGATTCATAGTACTTAGTTGTTTGAAGTTTCTCCTTTTGAGTCTCTGTTACTCTCAGTGGTTCTTCCTAGTGCTCTTCAGTAGAACTTCTTTTGAGTCTTGGTTCTTCTCAGTGGTTCTTGCTTATGCTCTTCAGTAGAACTTCGTTTGAATCTTGAGTTCTCTCAGTGGTTCTACTTCATGCTCTTCAAATGTTTGTGTTGTTGAGTCTTGGTTCTTCTCTGTGGTTCTTCCTCAAACTTTTACAGAGTTCATCCTTTAAGTCTCGGTTCCTCTCAGTGGTTCTTCCTTAGGATGATTCTCTTTTTGAGTCTTGGTTACTGTCCATTCTTCTTCTTCATGCTCTTTAAAAGTTTGTCTTTCTGAGTCTTGGTTCTTCTCGGTGGATCTTGCTCATGCTTTTCAATAGAGCTTCCTTTGAGTCTTGATTTCCCTCAGTGGCACTTCTTCATGCTCTTCAAGAGTTTGTCCTTTTGAGTCTTTGTTCCTTTCAGTGGTTCTTCCTTGTGCTCTTAGTATATTTCTCCTTTTGAGTCTAGGTTACCCTCAGTAGTTTTTACTCTTGTACTTCAAAGGTTGTCTTTTTGAGTCTTGGTTCCTCTCTTTGGTTCTTCCTCATGCTGAGGTCATAGCATTGTTCATTTAGGAGTCAGGACCCACATTTTCTGGAAGCTTCATGGGGACAATTCTACTGTAAAAACTATAAAGATAATGCACACAGAGTGAAAAACACCATGAAATCTCAGCATAGAGGCAGAAGGATAGTAACAGGATGTCACTATGTAGTATTATACACAACATATGAATATGTTTTAGGATGTATTGAATTCCAGCTGACCACATAACAAGAAATGGTGCACATTGGACATTAGTCCAAGAGTTTAAATACATGGGTTAGAGATATTAATGAGAAATGATTGTATATTTCTCAGGCCTTTTAAATTGTATGTGCTTTGCTAGAACTCTGGAATGCCATAGATTGCTTGCAGCGCACAACAGAAATGCCTCAGATTTGTTAGAGTGCCCATTTGCTGTTCAAAAACAAATGTAGTGCTATTAAATTTGGATGCACCTGGCATACTGCTAAATGGAACGCATTATATCGCAGCCTTTTTACTCTCATAACAGAGGCCCATATAGCGCTGAGACAATTAACTTGCAACATACTGTGCAATCCTAATATTGTTTGTGTGTGAGAGAGCCTGTGTATGTGTGTGCAGGGAGATAGAGAGAGAGAAAGAAAGAAAGAAAGAAAGAAAGGCTATGCTGTGGCAGATTCAGCGTAGCGGAGCAGCAGTGCAGGAGTCAGTGGAGGAGAGCGCAGCTGAGGCTGAACAGTGACAGGCCAGAGTAATGACTGGGAACGCTTCACTGTGATTACTGAACGTCATTTTTCTTCTCTCCACCGTGTTCACTCTCCGAGAGAATGTTTTATCTGTGTGAGCGTGTTCTCGCCAGTGTGTGTGAAATGGTATGTGTGTGAGTGTGTGTGAGAGAGAGAGACAGGGAGAGAGAGAAAAGGAGCAACATACAACACAGAGTAACTGACAAGAGAAAAACAGAATTATGGACACAGAGAGAAAGCCAAGAAGACACATACAGAGATGATGTTTTCTGAGGCGCGCTGCACCTTCTTGACCTTGCATTTTGATTGGTTTAAAGCCAGAGCAGGAGACTGAAATCTTAAAGTGATGGTTTTGGCTTAAAATCAAGTCTGCACAATTTCCCCCTTTCGACAAATCAGTGGGGAACCCTTAAGGGCCTTCTAGGCCTTCAAACGACTAATGTTTTCTGTGCAGCAAAAAAAAAAATACATGTCTGAAAAACTTTTATCTTAAATAACATCATCATGCCTGTTATATTTACTGGCTTTTGGGCGCCGAACCGAAGACCTAATGTATCAGATCAACCACAAACATAAAGTGCTGAAGGAAACAAGCAGTCATGTTTTCTGGAAGGAGTGATAGCCTGACCAATGCATTTCTAGTCAGATGGTAGAAATACAAAACAGTAGCAGTTTCATGTCAGGCCTTGTTACTGAAAAAGTCAGTTACTACATGATAAAATATATGTCAATATGTCTGTTACAAGCTTCAAATAAAAAATAAGATTTTACAAGCTTTAAATGACAAGAAAATCATATCACTAGCTTGCTGAACATATTACTTATTATTCTCAACATTAATGTGGAGGTTGGGTTTGGGGTATTCTATGACTGGAATTAAAGAACTAGAGGCATAACAAGAGGTTTGCAATGCATCCCTGGAATAAGGCATGACTACCCGTTTTGGGATTCCGGCTCTTTTCAGTGAGTCAGACATATTTCAGCTCAAGATGATCCCCGCCCCCTTACAGATTTGTCAAGTTAGTGATTTTCTAGTCAAGTCAGTGATATCATTTGATTTCCAATGAATCCCAATTAACAAATATCATAATTACTAATTATTTCATTTTTAATTATTACTATTATTACTTATATTTTGTCATTTAAACTATTTCTCTATTGATTAGTTTCATTGGATACATTTCAAGAGGCACACAAAGGCAGGTTAAAAGACTTTTTCCATTAAGAACTAGAGCTCTGTCCCGAGAGCCATCAGGCTCTTCAACTCTTCCCAGCGGGGCCGGAAGAGGGATGAGGACAGATGAGGACTAAATTCTCTTGTTAAATCATAGGTTTATTTATTTGCACTATTACACTTTACTGTATATACTGTACATCTTAACTCCTGGACACTCTACTGCATATCCTGTATATCTGCACTACTGGACACTCTGGACACTTTACTGTATATACTGTACATCTAAACTCCTGGACACTCCACGTTACTTTACTTAAATACCAATATATGCACATGTTTATTATGTTAATTCAGTCATGATCTGCCGATAACTGCACCCCTTGCACATTCATGCACATTTATTTATTACTATTGTCTTTTCTTCAGGTCTACAGTTATATTTGTAGTTCTTGTATATATCTCTCGCCTCCTTGCGAAGTGAGATATATTTATATATTTATTCATAGTGAACTGTACTATGTATAGTTTATAGTTAATAGTTAATAATACTGCTGAGCCGGTACCTACCCATTTAGGTTTTTCATACTGCACAACCCTGTTTTTTATTTTGTACGTGTTTTACTGTGCTGTTTTTGTGAAACTGCTACTGGCTGCTAAATTTCCTTCGGGATCAATAAAGTATCTATCTATCTATCTATCTATCTATCAAAGCATGCATAGAAATATGGCTCAGAATAACATGAAAACACTCTCACTCACTCAACTTCTGGGTTGCAGGATCTGGTCTAGCCCATCCCAGCATTCAGGCAGGAACCACCCTGGACAGGCTACACTGCCCATTGCAGTATAAGAAAACACCAAAAGTAAAATTAGTACAGCAATAAATAAATAAATAAATAAATAACGGTGCTTCACCCGAGAGAGCTGGCTGCAAGAGCGGACTCGTTTATGAATGGCACATCACTACTCACCCAAGTTATGGAAAAAGTGAGCCAGGCAGCCCTCATAAGTCAGCAAACTAAATACCTCCATACAGCTGACTCTGTGGCTCGCTCCATGTTATTGTTCCTCTTTGTATGTCAAGTCTACTGGCACACTGCACACATGCTGCTGACGTATGGCGTAGAACACATCACACATGAATTAAAGTGAACAGATCATTCCCATTGATTGGCATGATTATCCGACACCTGATCCTGCTAATTTTGTTAATATCAGGGCCGATATCCGATCCTAATATCAGATCGGTGCATCCCTAGTGTGAACTATCACTGTGATAAACTCCATACAGTGGTCATTGGTTTCACTGGTAGCAATGTCTGTTTCTCATTGTTACTTTAACAGTTATCATTTATTCTATAATCAATATTTTATTATCAATATTCCATATAATTGTAAATTCTGATCCTTTTTATATCGCTTTTGTGCTTGTCCTGCTATCTGATGTGGACCAGAGGAGGAAGGGTTCCCCTTTTGTGTCTTGGTTCCTCTTGAGGTTTCTTCTTCCTGCTCTGAGGCAGTTTCTCCATGTCACTGTCGAGCTTGGGTTGCTCACTGGGGACTTGGACCTGGATTCTCTATAAAGCTGCTTTGGGACAACATCTGTTGTAAAAGGTGCATATGAATAAACCTTAACTTGACTTGAATGCATCCATGAGTTGTAGATTCTTATACAGGGCTAAACTTTTTAATCATTAGACTCATGAATGAATAACTTCTATGGTCTGTCTAAATTAAATATTGTTCTTGAAATTTTGAAGAAATGAAACACTGTGCACTGTGCATTACTTGATTCGAATACATCATTTCATCATGAATCACTAAAATAGGCTGCATTACCATGTTATTGTCTTCCACTTTACTTTCAATAGTTGTATTGATATTTCATTCATGTAGAAATGATGGACAGGTTTAGTTGTAAACAGCGAAAAATCAACACCAACAACCCCATCAATTTATATGTTGTTTTAATACAGTCATGCTGTTTTATTGTTTATTGTTTTTTCTTTTTCTAAAAGTTCTGGGTATAACCTGACCACCCCATTCTAAAGGTTCTGGGTATAACCTGACCACCCCATTCTAAAAGTTCTGGGTATAACCTGACCACCCCATTCTAAAAGTTCTGGGGATAACCTGGCCACCCTAGTCTAAAAGTTCTGGGGATAACCTGGCCACCCCATTCTAAAAGTTCTGGGGATAACCTGGCCACCCTATTCTAAAAGTTCTGGGTATAACCTGGCCACCCTAGTCTAAAAGTCCTGGGTATAACCTGGCCACCCTATTCTAAAAGTTCTGGGTATAACTTGGCCACCCTATTCTAAAAGTTCTGGGTATAACTTGGCCACCCTATTCTAAAAGTTCTGGGGATAACCTGGCCACCCTATTCTAAAAGTTCTGGGTATAACCTGGCCACCCTAGTCTAAAAGTTCTGGGGAATATTTTCACTTCATTTATCCCCAGATCGACCAGTGAACGAATGCTAAATGTGCTGTTTTATCCAATACAGAAATGCATATAGAGCCAAAAATTAAATTCAATTATAAAAACTGCCCAGTCAGAGCTTTATATTAGAGCAGGAGTCTGCCTCAGGTTAGGGTTTGATAGAAAACATAGGCCTTATAGTGCTTGAAAGGATATACAGATGCTGCAGCAATCAGATATACAAGTGCCACACTGGATAGACACATTCATTTTGGCAAGAGCGATTATTATTGTTCATAAGACATTAGTTGGATTCTGATTTAGTTTGTGTATATTAGCATCTTCAGAGGCACCAGTATTGTTAAAGATCAGATTCTAAGACATCAAATTCTAAGACAAACTCTATACTCCGTGAGACAAGCGTTCTTGTAAACCAGTGGGAAAAAAGTCCACTGGAAACTTATACGGTAATACAGCATGACTTTCTAATGTCGGAGAAAAGTTCACCTTTACTTGACTTCTTTAGTTGTTTGATAAGCACTGCGCAGTCAGGATTGAGTCAGTAAACACTTCTCCATCCCTCTGCCAACTGCCAGGGAAGACCTCCAGCTCCGAGATCCATCTCGAAGGCTGCTCTGGGCCGGCTGCCTGGACTGCCGCCCTGTCTGTCCAGGCCAGATGCAGCGAGGCCAGATGGAGGAGCTAATCACTGGAGCAGCAGGCAGCGCGAGCACTCTTGATCCGACTGTGTTCAGACAGCCCGTGGGACCAGCTTCAGTCTCTCTCTCTCTCTCTCTCTCTCTCTCTCTCTGTCTCTCTCAATTTAACCTGCTAATATCTGGGCATGTATTTGAATTTCACCTCTGTGTTTACCTTGAACAGGGGAAGCAGTGTTAAAAAGGTTTAAAATTGGACATTCTGTAATGCGTCACGCTGCTAATGTCTGTGGAACTGTTATTGAAATAGTTGGCAAGATGCTAGCTTTTTTATTCAGTCCATCATTCTGTAGTGCAGTTAGGCGTGTCTGCTGGTATATATGCCGTGTACTGTTTTTTTTTAACAAGCTGTTTCCTTATGACTTCTTATAAGAAGTTGATTCCAAGACACAAATCTATGCAATTCTTGGAGCATAGTTTGATTAGTGTGTTTATTTTGATCATTAATGAACAGTTTTGATGTTTTTTTTGTCTGTATCCAGTGCAGGTTATGTGCATGTTAGAGTCTTCAACACTGAGTTTAAAATCATTTCAGGTAGAATAAGACGGACTATGGAATGTTGGTCCAGATAAGTAAATAGTCCTGAGTTGTTACTGACATTGGCAAGAAACATAAAATGTAAAAGTTCTTTTAGCGATATGTTCTAGTATAGCATTCCAGCATTACTCATTAACTAACTTGGGAAGAGTTACTAACGTCAGCTCTAGCAGCATTTCAGCAGTTAAGTAGGCTATTTGCGTCTTAAATCTGAAGCCAGATGTGACGTAATAGCCATTTCAGAGTCCAAACGCTCCTTTAGAGCCCAAAAGTAAACAACCGTTTTAAAAATTACTTCCTAACTTAGTGAGGCACCACTGGGGGTTGGCACTGGCTGAGGCTTGCGTCTTTTCAACACGTTGCAGTGCTGTGTCTCCTTGTTGTTTGACTAGTCTGAATCCAACAAAAAGCTACTCAGATGTCATTCTACCACTTTTTTGTGATGTGAAAGAGAAGAGGAATTGGCTGCAGTTGATAAGGGGAGTTACAATTCTTAAATGAATGAAGGAAAAACTAAGTTAGGGTTTGGTGGACTCTATTGAGTGATCTATTTAATCAATAAGGAACGCAGCACTGCGGCATGTTGAAAAGTCAGGAGCCTCAGTTAGTGTGGAAGAGGCTTGGACCCACACGTGAGTTTGATACATCACATCTTAACAAGTGGATTAGCAATTCAACAACTAGTTTTGTAAAAGGCTATGACATTGTTATCGTCGCTGTTCAGAGAAAAACATATATACATTCTTATCAACTTTTACTTTTATGCATAATTTTAACATTGAATGAATAGACCAACAGAAATGGCCCAAAATTCCTTGAAAAAAAATTGACTTACATTAGAATTGGCCTCTCCTGTAAAGTTGGCTTTTTTGAGATACTTGTTTTGCTTTGGACAGTGATAATATGTGATATGTCGATAATGGTACAATGACTGTAAACTCATTAACATATTTTATTATGTACGTTTATACATACCCTAAAACTATAGTAATATAACGTATCAGAAATCAGGCAACTTAACCTCATTCTTATTGACTCAGTCTTATTTCTAACCCTTATGTTCTATGGTGTCGCTTCAGAAACCCTTCAGATGTCTGGTTCCTATCACCACTTCTGTCAACAATTCTGACGCATTTCACGTCAGCGTACTAATGTACAGCTCATAATAAAACTCCAGGATAATTTTCTGAACTCGAACGTTCATGCTTACTTGAAAACTGAAAGCTCAGGGGTAGAATGTGAATGTGAGAATGCTTATCTCACCATATGCATGCTCTCTATGACCCACCAAATGAGCAGCTGGATCATAAGTGAGGCCTAGACATATGTTTGTATTAATCCAGCATTCACCAACACTCTTCCACCAAAAACACCTCGACCAGCTGCTAAAGGCCATCTGATAAAGACACTGAGGAGCGGAGCAGATGTAACTGATTAGAGTAGAAACTACATTTAGAAATGTAGATCTTGAGAAGCTGGATTGGTGACCACCGTATTAAAGTGATGGTTTGGTCAATAAACAAATTTCCACCTTTCCAAACAAAGACAGTGCTCATGGTGCTCTAGGTCTCTGCATTTAGAATCTGTAGTTTTGCACTGCAGCTTTGCGACTATGGTGGCTAACAAGCATTATAAAGCCATTGCATTAGCAATTAACTCTATCACTCTATTAACTCTATCACAACTCGCACAGACAATGTTATAGCCATAGTAGTAACTGTCTTCCAATCGTCATTACAGGGCAGAGAATGGCTTACTCAATAACATAACCCATTCATAAGATGAGGATAACAAGTAACAAAGTGGAAGTAAAGTAGCTACCAGGTTATCAGTTTTTTTCTATCTGAAAATGTCTTGTCTGTGGTGTCCATTTTGTGCTCAACAATAGTAGAACTGGTGATCAAAAACTGAAGTTACTGAAGAGTTATAATACATTCATCACCAAAAGAATAGCTGCACAATTAATTGCACCCAGAAGGAATCATCTGACATCTTGAGACATGCGAATGAGTCAAGTTTCATGCTCGGCCATGCATGTGACATAAGCAAGCATGGACCTTAGCACTGTACCTAACTGACCCAACAGCCACGATTGCGTCACCAAAGACTGCAGTGGTGTCGTGTCAGATTGTCACAGAGCAGCGGGTCACCTTCAGTGACGAGTCCCACTTTTGTCTTGGTGGAGATGACCATTGAATCCGCGTGCGGAGGCACCATGGTCAGCGCCAAGATGAAAAGTTTGTTGTCACACATCCAGAAGGCCTGATGTCAGCCCACCTCCTCCCCTACCGCAAAATCTGCAGGAACTATGTGAGAGTATTCAAGCTGCATGGGATGGATTATCACAGGACATCATTAGGAACCTCTACAACTCCATGTCGAGATTGGTATGTTGCACAGGCAAACATGCCGGCCCGACGCCATACAGAGAGACACTATGTAATGTGAAAACATTGAACATTTAACACTGATGAATAGAAACATGAAAACAATTTTAAACTCTCAAATGTAGGTATGTAAAGCTTAGGGATGTAAAGCTGCACTACTAAGTACTACATACAACAAACTACTACTACAAAAAAAAACATTAATCTCTAGTTTTAGACTGAATTCAAACACAGTTTGAAGCCAAAGTGCTTGCTTGCACAGTCCTAAGCTGCTGGCTATAAGCTTCCATTATATGTTAGCTACATTAGCCTCACAGCACCACTGCAAAGCTAAAGAAGCCAACTTCAGACTCTAAGCATCTTGTGGCTGATCTGCTGTGTTTGGGGTACATGGGAAACTTTGTAGATGTATTTTGTGGCGGAGCCATTGCTTTAAGTGGATAGGCAGTAAGCAGCTGTAATATGAGTGTGGCAGGATCACACACGGCACACCGCTGTTTGCTGGCAGCCCCCTGCTGAGAGAAGGCTGCATTGCTGTGTGCTGAGCTGCGTTCCTTCACTCCTGTTCACGTCCCCCTCTATGAAGATTGACACGCTGGTTCTTGGGGGCACATATAATTATGCAGCCTATGCATAGCTCATATGAACTGCAGGGCTCCACCAACAGACCCCAGAGACCTGCTTGCCAGTCATGCCTCCAGGTGAATTACTCCTCCCACCAGCCCTCCACCACCCCTGACCTCGAGAGCAGACACGAGGTCATCAGAAACAGGAAGTAGGGCCTAATTCTGCATTTGCATACTGTCTTTCACTGATTGTCTCCTTACAGCCTGGATGAGTTCGCATACGTCCATCAGTGAGCCTGCCTCACAGAGACAGATTAGTTTTACATATGTAACCACCTGTGAGGCTGAAATAAAAGGATAGACTGAAAGGAAAGCGGCTGTGGGGTGGCATAGGATTTTGACACTCATGTAGGTGGACGCTGAGCATTTCTCGCTCTCCATGGGAGGAATGCGATCTATATTAATATCCCTATGATAAACCTGACGGCAGGTTAATTTGCCTTTCAGGAGCCAGCCCTCTGCCCCCGCGTAAAGGCTACGCCGCTTACTGTGAGTAGTGACAGGCCTACTTATCCATCTGGAAAGATCTAGATTACTTTAAAAGGATGTCTCTACATACAGCCATGTTAGGCAATAACTCTCATAACTGGGCTCGAGAGTTTTAAGCCATCATATTAATGTCTAAAGTGGTCCAAGCAGAATGCAGTTTGCCTTAGCTTGCCTAAAGCGACTGTCATCCTTAGAGTGAATACAAGTAAACTAATCAAGGCCGACCTTCTCGATGTATGAGTAACGCTAAAATTAGACTCAAAAGAAATGGATTTAAAAGGTTACCTAATAAGGACCGAATGATAACGTAACAGTTTTCACCCCAAAAGGTAGGCTTATCTTTGAATGATCCAAATGACTGAACATGAATAAACAGTTTATGTTCCAGTATATACAGTGGTGCTTTGAAGTTGTGAACAGTTTAGAATTTTCTATATTTCAGTATGAATATGAACTAAGCAATATAATTG
This sequence comes from Semaprochilodus insignis, assembly GCA_034552555.1. NCBI lineage: Eukaryota > Metazoa > Chordata > Actinopteri > Characiformes > Prochilodontidae > Semaprochilodus > Semaprochilodus insignis. The sequence continues at coordinate 31,828,638 of CM067475.1, forward strand.
TCATGTACTTAGTAATAGAAAGACCAATAAAACAAATGAGACGAATGTAAGCTCCCCAAACAAAAAAAATTAGTCACCTTTGACTGAAATGTACCTTCCGGGTGCCCCCTTCCACTTCACCTTGGGGCAGTCATGGGCTGGAGGGAACCAGCCTTGTAATTGCAAAGTTGCCGGTTCAATTTCCTGAACCCAAGGACACGACTGAAGTGCCCCTTGAGCAAGGCACCTAACCCCCGTGGATAGGGCTGCCCACCACTCCAGGCACATGTGTGTGTGGGAGTTTCACTGGATGGATGGGTTCAATGCGGAGGTTGAGTTCCTCTGTGTGAAGCACAATTGGCAAAAATGGTTCTAATTCTATTTCTAATAGTGTGTAATACCTCCGCGAACACAAATAACAGCTGTGATTGGATTTGGCAATGACTGGAGACGTCAGTGTTGAAAATTGGGCAGTTGGGCCAGATTTGGTGGATGCCCTCCTGGACACAGTTCTGAGGAGAATTTCCTGTAGACTGGGATTTTAGCCACTGCTGGTAGACCCGTATGACCGCACACTTCCATACATCTACAAATTCAGCTGCTTCCTTCACACTATGGCCTTTTGTACGCCCAAACGCAGTCACTCCTTTTAGCCAATCATTAACATCTGCTTTGGACTCATTTTCCACACATGGGACGAGACATTCATTGCACTGTACCGCCTCTACCCCATCTATAAATCCCATCACTCACACCCCGCAGGTATTTATAGCCCCAGTATCCTAATGCATCACCATCTGCAGCAGGCTGAAGATACTACCACCAAGATGACTTATTTTATTTCCAGTTAGCTTATTATACTTTGTCATTTATCTAAACCTTTGCTTTCAACATTTGTGACCTCCTAAAAGTTTCCGATAACTGTTGGCCAGTCCTGGACATGGACTTGGTTTTTGCCTATTTTCCCCATATAGAACAGCTTCAACTCTGCAATGTTGGTGGGTTTTCTTCCCATTAACTGCTTGCTTCAGATCCTTCCACAACATTTCTGTCAGACTGAGGCCAGGACTTTGATTTGGCCATTCCTAAAACTTTACTGTATTTTTCATTAGTATTCTTTTATTATTCCATTTATGATTCTTTTTGTTTCACCATTCCTTGGTAGAACATCTTGCGTGCTTAGAGTCTTGTTGCCTTGCTGCATGAATTATATTCTCCTGAGATTCAATTTATGGACAGATCCTGATATGTTCCTTTAGAATTCACCTGTATTGTTCAGAATTCAATGTTCCATCAGTGATGGCAAGCTATCCTGGCCCAGACGTAGCAAAACGGGCCCAAACCATGATATTGCCACCACCACAGATATGATGCATTTTTATGCTGGACTGCAGCGTTTTACTTTCTCCGGACATAAAGCTTCTCATTTAAACCAAAACATTTTATTTTGGTGTCATTGAACACAGTCTAATTTTACATTAAAATGGCCTGCTAATCCTAGAGGTTCACATACTTTTGCCATTCACAGATATGTATTGCACTGGATCATTATCCCCAATCAATAACTAAAAGTATAATATTTTAATCTCATTTGTTCTCTTGCTTTCTTGTGTACAAGAACCTGACTTGAAAGTTTGCATCACATTTCCCACTGCTGACCCGCTGCCCACACAGTAACTACATTTACCCACACAATAGCCCAACTAGGACTAATCAAACTTGTTTAACTGTTTAATTTTGACAGGTGTGAAAACTGCACTTGTATTTAGTTGGCACTAAACCAATGAACCACCGTTTGCTTAGTTCATTCAACATTACAGTATGTCTTTCTCCATACTGGTCAGTAATGCCCTGTCCACACAGTCTGCCCGTTTTAATCTTTGACTCCAGATACACATTGATATTCATCTCTCAGCTTGCCCCTATATACTATATACACATTGCGTATTCTATCCCACACAGCAATCAGATTCCAGTCTTGACTCCCGTGTGTAAATGCATGTGACTAAAATCAGGATACAGTCCAGATAATAGTCACATAAAGTGACCAATCAACATGTATTATTTGGGGCACTTTAGCTGTTTTAATGTAACTAAATCAAATTAAAAAAACATACAACTGTGTGTGAAAACAAAGACATTTAGAAGCATTGTATATAAGTCTAGTCCATTTATAGTCTTGTTTACATGCATGCAAGCATATATCTACATATTCATGTATTCAGATCTATCCATCTTGCTATTCAGGGCTAAGCGTACCTTGATTAAGATCTAGGTTGGATTATGGCAACTGAACCATGCTGTTTACACACTGTAAAAAGTGTTTTATTTGTCCAACTTGAAAAAAAATACTTCATGTTGTTGCAAGCAAGTGAATTTGGTTTATTCAACCGCCCCAAAAACTACTTTGAACAAACAGTTCTTTCAGTCAAAGTAATTTATTGAGTTGAGTAAAACTTGTTTAACTGCCTGTGATAACATGAAGTAATTTTGTAGGTGGCACTTTTTACAGTCATAGGTAAGTTGTTACTATTGGTCTTAGGCCCTGTCTACATCTACCTTGTCCACAAAAGCAAGGGTATTATAGGTTTTTGAACTGTCCAGTGTGGTTAGGTCTTTGTTTTCAGTGTTTTTATGAGAACGGGCAAAATGTAACTTACAAAATATTGGCATCACTCAGTTAACAGGTTCATGCCTCCTGCTCTATACATGCGTATCGGGCTAAAACAACTTCTGATATGGCCAGAGTACTTGGCATGGTTCCTAATTCCTAATGTTAACTTTTTACTCGAGGGTAACTTTACATGGCAATGGTACGTTATAGTCAGTTCATCTAAATGAATCTCACTTATCTGCGACACTATTTGTTTTCTGTTTAGACGTTGTGTTAGCAACATGCTAACACAGCACTGTCAGTGCAGTTTCACATTTCTGTATAATATGCATGCGTGTTTCCGAGTCAATTTTGTGTTCTTGTGTGGATGGAGAGATTTTCAATAGTGCTGTTAGTGTGGATGAATATTCCTACTTTTTTGAAAACCTACATTTTTTCGAAAATATCCAGATACATGTGGACGAGGTATTAGTCCAATATGGAACCAACCCTGTGCCAGTATAATCTGCCAAGAGTGTTGGGCTGCCCAGTGAGCAGCAGTTGAAAAATATGCGGTGGGTAGTTGGGTAGTCTTGGAGGATACATGTGCTAACTTTCACCCTCCAAGCTTGACAACATCATGTGATGCGGGAGACCTAACCAGTGTCCAGGAACTGGACGTGCCAAAATGGGGCACAAAGCACATAAGAAACAGGCTCAAATCTAATTTAAAAGTGATTTGATTTAGATAACACTCACGTTTGTGTCGCATTTAGACTATTTAGCATTAAGGCCTCCTCAGCCTCAGCTTTTTTACATTGCATCTATTGAATAATCTCAGCCAGAGTTGTCTCACTCCATCCTGCTCCTGGCTGTGGAGGTTTAAACGGGATTGTGATGGAGAGCTGGACCGAGGCCCGACTGAATGACCCTTTTTGCACTCTTCTGTGAGCGAGTGGCTTGACAGAAACTCATTAATTATTTCAGGCAGGGAGGCATCACGCAGGCTTCACGTTCAGGCGCCCACCACCAGCCCACTTAAGCTGAAAAATCGTTAGAAACTCTTAACGCTACTGTTCTCCTCATCACTGGACAGAATACTGCTTCGTCCTCCACTGTCACAGCCCATTGTGCCGTGGAGAGGAGGGAAGAGCATAAATGTATTGGTTGGTATCTTGGTCATTGAGAGGAGGAGTTTTGGTCGGATACGCTGCCTCCCATTGCCCTGATTCTCGGTCACTTGGCCTGCTTTGAGCAGATAGGGAATTTTACGGGGGTGGGAATCATCAGAATTTGCTGTCGTGTCCAAGCACTGATGCTGACACATGAATACCTGTAATCTGGAATGTCAGGGGGAAGAGAGGTGAAAGCGAGAAATCTGATATTGGGTTTCAGTTCAGCAGCGAAATTCAAGCTCTACTGATGTAGCTTTAAGACTTTGCAGTCCGTGAAGGTCACCTAAAGGACATTGGTGGGTTTATGTGTGTGTTTTCAGGGCAGTGATGTGGCTTTAGACGGAGGGAAAAAGGCTGAGTGGTGTTTTGAACCATGTCTTGACAGTCTTGACCTGTTTTTCCAACCTAATGGTGTTGCATTACATTCAGTTCCAGCTTAGTGAATCTTAAGATTGAGTCCTTTTGCAGTTCAAACTGGTGTGACATTCTGCTGGGGCGGCTCAGCTTTGTCCTTGGCCAAAGACTGGGTTAGACTCTACATGCATGCATGCATGCGGTACTAATGGCACCTGAGCAGAGGAAGCACAAATCAGATGACATTGCTCTGTCATGGTAAAATCATTAATAATTTAAGTTAATAATTAACAATTATACTGAGTGATGTTTTACAGATCTATAATATTTCTTTAATGTTGCCAGCATCTAAATGTTGATGGGCAGTTTTAAGGTACTACCTTCTTGTTTAGATCTGTTCTTGTTCAAAGGTAAGCTTACCGGGCAAAAAACAAGTCACCTTACATGTTTAAGGTGGTAGTAACTTCAGGCTGGTGCAGAGGGTGTTGCATGAGGATGATGGGGTGTGTGACGGGATGCATAGATAAAACAGATTACAGTGCTAAAATTCAGCCCACGTTATCAGATTTCATACTCAGATTTCATATTTCATAATTTCTAGGCCTAAATCCAATCTAAGACATTGGAGGATGCTGTTTACATGACCATGTGAATAATCAGATAATTGCAGATATCAATGTCATAGTCAAAGTCAATGTGAACTTTTGTATTGGCATTCACACTATACAACAAGTAGTGCACAGCTGGGCGAGACTACGTATCTCCAGGGTCCAATGTGCAAGTATAACATGAAGACAAGTGCGCATAGACAACGGGTAGACATACTAGACAGCACAGACAGACATAAAATAAATATGGATACATTTTAAACGTTGAACGTTGTTTAGAAAAATAGAAAATGTTGCACATTGTACGCAGTGGTGGCATTATTGCACATGATAGACATAATAAACATGGTATTAATGTGAATTTTAAACTATAACCTATAAGCTATAGACATTAGACCAATAAGCATTGGTATTATTGCACAGTGTAGTAGAAACTGTAACTGACAGTGGTGAGTTATGATAAAGTGCTCAGGAGAACAGCTGATCATAATCAGACAGAAATGAGATTATGATCGGATTGTGAATGCATGTTAACACACCCAATGATGTGGGAACCAGAAGAGAGTATTTGTAGGGTTAATAAGAGCAGATGAGAAACAGGTGTAGTACAACTGATTAGAATTTATGATGGCGGTGCACTGTGAGCCTGTTGGTGAGAGCACGTCTATGATGTTCATCTTGAACAGGGACAAAATGGTTGTACTAAATTCATTTTGCTATGAAAAAGCTAGCAAAAAGGATTTTATTGCCCAGATGTTGAGATATGCTTTAAACTAGACAGTATATCAATGTGGCATGACAGATGAGTGGTGTTTCTTGTTGTGGCAATGTGCCAGGGCAGGCTGCAGAGACCTCAAGATACATGTCGCAATACAAACTTAATTTAAACGCAGTGGCTTCTTGTTGAATTTTGGTGTGTTGATACCTCAGTGAGCGCGCAGAGCGGACTGGGATGCCGTTTTCTGACACATTCATTGTTCATCGCAGCGCATACCCTTCTAGGTCTCACTCCATGCAGCAATTGAAATTGATCTCCTGGTTAATCGACATCAAATTGGTCGAAGTGGACCTTTTTTCACCCAAGTCATCAAGACTGGGTGATTCAATTTCTCTGCCGACTCCCTGGGGGGGACGATTCGCAGTTACCAACAGCTATCCTGTGTCCTGTGATGCATACATGCTGGAAAGCATAGGCTAGAGGAATTTGGGCCAAGTGGTGGAGGGTGACCCTTGTCTTTCAAGGCCCCTGCATTCCAACTATGAGAAAAAGAAAGAAGAGTGAGATTAAACAATATTTCACATTTGTGTTAGTTTCGTGCTGGGAATGAATTAGTTTATTTTTGTTTGAATATGAAATATTATTGTGTGTGAAATTTGAAGATTTCCTTGTAAGCTTCTAATCATGATTCGTTCTCTTTCAAGCCATAACCGAGTCATAATGCAAATACAGACAATGTCCTGCACTAGGACAAATGCTAATTTGCCATTGGAATGGCAACTGCTATATACACTGGTATACCAAACGTCATGGGATAGCAGTATGTAAATTGATGATGAAGTGGTGTTACCTCAGGGCACAGCTTGGGAACGCCCACACCTGTATAAGTTGTGAGGTGTTATCTTTTGAGTGGGGTTGAACACTGGCCAGCGTGCTCATGGCAAGGCGACCTGAATTATCAGAGTTTGAATGAGGTATCATAGCGGGTGCCCTATTCCGAAGTTGTGCCGGGATTTAACATTCCTAAATCCACAGTGTCAGGGGTACTGGGAATACATTATAAAAGGCATTACTACCCACAGTGGAGTGTGCAATGGCTGCCCATGGGTGCTTAATGATTCTGACCGGTGGCGTCTGGCTAGAATTGTCCCTGTGTACAGACAAGCGACGCTGGCAGAAATCACATCCACATTCAAGATAAGACCTCACAGTTTATACAGGTGTGGACGTTCCCAAGCCATCCCCTTGTGGTAACGCCACTTCATCAGTTTGCATACTGTTCCGTGACTTTTGGTCTTTTTGAATAGTCAGACAATTCAAAACAAAGCGTGCCAGAAATGATCAAATGTAAAAGTAATTTTTGGAGGTCTTCTGGCGTTGACCACGGTGCCTCAACACATGGCTTTGAGTCACTCCATGACAGTCTGGCACAACACCATTGAGGTCTTTGGCGCCATTGATGTGGTGTCAAGGGCAGTCGTGGTAATGCGTGCAATATGTCAACAAGACCAATAAGACCCTCTCTAACCCTTCCAACTGCTCAAATTGCTTTTGAACTCTTCTCTGAGGCATACTTTGCTTGTAAATGATGCTACCCACACAACAGCACAAGTCAGAATGGAAAACACGAATAACAGTACGACCTTATATAGTCCCCATTTGACCCATCTCGAGACCCTCACAGTAATCCATCCCGGATGCGTACAGACAGTATCCCAGTTAGGTTCCTACTTGTAAGCGGGCCGAGCCAAAACACTTACACTGGTCCATTTTCCATAGTCCAAAGTCCTGATTACATGAATCCCACATTAGAAAAAAACAGCATTCCTTTTTTCCTAGGATATACTTAGACTAGCAATCTTAGACTAAAATCCAGCCATTGTTATCCAACCATGTTAACATAATAATTGCTTCCAAACCACTCCACTGTCTGGGATCCTTCCGGCAATCTATAAATGTCTTTATTTGTGTCCCCTGTTACAAGCATTCGTCTGTTTCCCCTTTGCTTTTTCCCAGAAATCTTATCTTTCTTAAATTGTTTTTAGATTTATCGGAAAGGAGGGGGGATCAAACTGTGCTTTGCTTACTGTAAGATTTAGGCAGCTTAGGTTGCCTGTGTTTGCTGTGACCTAAGCCTCTGGCCCAACTGTCATTGTTTGTGATCATGTCTGGCTTTTCCCTGCCGTGATCAGTGCCTTCATGAGCCCTTTATCTCTGCACCAGATATGAATATGCAGTGCCCTCATATTGCTGCTTTGGCATTGCCGGTGCTGCCAGTCACCAAAGCTCATCATGTAGTTTTCAGAGTAGTTTGAATTAGAGAGTGCTGCATTAATTAAGGTGTTTAGTGCCATTTTTTGCCATTTGTGTTTGGACACAGAGGAATTTGTCTTCTGCATTGAAGCCATCCATGAAGTGAAACACTCACATACACACACACTAGTGAACACACACTCTATGGGGCAGTGAGCATGCTTGCCTGGAGCAGTGGGCAGCCCTATCCATAGCGCCCGTGGAGCAGTTGAGGGTTAGATGCCTTGATCAAGGGCACTTCAGTCGTGTCCTGTTGGTTCCCTAACCTCCAGGCCACGACTGCCCCAAAATGAAATGTCTTTCGAGCCGGATTTGAACTGGCAACCTAAGGATGGCTATTCGTAGCATTTACAGTCCTCTGCTCTACCAACTGAGCTATTAGGGGTGACATCATTACAGGTAGTTCGGCTAAAGGTTTTCAATAGCCTCAATGTCCAAACGACTAGGATAGCAAAAACGTTAAAGGATGTTATTATCTTTTTCTTCAAAACAAGACTATATACACAATATATTCACGCATTCATTCATTCATCTTCTAAACTGCTTATCCTTCTGGGTCTCTATGGGGGTGGGGGGGTGTTCTGGAGCTTATCCCAGCACTCACTATGGTGTACAACCAGAAATATGGTGTAGATTGGAGGTTTGTTTCATTGTTTCATTATAGCTTTTTTCTGCATTGACCCCCTACTGACCATTCCATTGACCAAATGGCAAATAGAAAAGCGTATTCTTAAAAGATATACTCCAATAAACCATATTTTATGTTCTTGTAGCTCTGGTATCAGATAAACTAGGACACTGCTGTGACTGGGTATTAAGCTGCTAGTTAGCAATGAAGGGTGAATGAGGGGAGGGGCGAGAACCTCCTGCAGTCAAAACTATTCACAGCTCTCCACAAAGACCGCCATGCTGAAATAAAACGGACAGCAGCCTTCTTGATGTCCGAAAATGTGCAGGACTGCCACAATGAAAAATAGCATTTAAACACAATAAAAACATATTATAAATGTTGATTTCCATTCAGATATTTCTGTTTTATTTTGAAAGCAATAATATATATACAGTTCAGCCAGGGGACCTTCAAAATGATATGACTATTGTGAAAATGGGTTCATATTAATATTTAACATGCATTTGTTACAGACAGAAACAACTATGAGTTAAAGCATCATTATGCAAGAATTGGTATGTTTTTGCTCTTTGGGTCCCCCTACAGCTGGAAAGCATATTTCACTTTTACACCACTGTCATGAATACGAATTGCATTTTGAGTCCCCCTCATGGACAGCTGTACAGAGACCTTAGTCGACGAGGTGGAGGGGACAGAATCTGTCTCCCATATGGATGCTACAGATTACACTCCATCCATATGCCTGCTTGACACGCATGCACACAAAGTGGATTCAGATTCTGTATCCTTCATCTCATCAACAAATGCACGTGTGCAGCTGTCCATGAGGGGAACTCAGAGTGCTATGAGTTTGTTCTTTATCCCTTGCATGCTGGCCTGAAATGGGACTGAGGTAGGATGGCTTCTGACATTTGGACAAAACTAGTTACAAAACTCGACTCGACTGCGACAGGGATGGCATAAGGTTACAGCCTTTATCACAGTCTTCCATAAATAACATTGTCAGGGATGAACACGCTATCAGAGTTTCATTAATTTCATCCCATTCGGTGTGAGACGAGTAAAGGCAGCCTGAGATTCACTCACTTCTCTGCTTAATCACTCTCTTGTTTCTCTCTGTTCCTTGCTTCCTCCAACAATGCCTTCTTCGGTCTCTTCACAGTCTCCACCATAATGTCCATGCTGGGAATACTGAGCTAGCTTCTTCTAATAGCTAACTGAAAACCCATAGTTGTTGTTGTGTGAAGTGGTGCTGTAAAGCGTTACACAGTTCTCTCGAGTGGTCCTGTGCCCATTGCTGTAGAGTTACTGTAGTCACTATAGCAGGTATTCCAGGCTAACTGTGGAAAATAACATCAACATCTTTCTTTAAACCTCTGGATTAGCTATTCCAGTGCTGTAGACTGATGTTCCTGGTCTGATCTGGGAGAGCCACATCCAGTTTAGGAGAACCTTTAAAATGCAGGTAGTACTGATAAATAGCAATTATGTACCCAGTTGCATTAAATGTCAAGCAGGGAGATGAGGCCTAGACTGCCACACTACTACCATCTCTTCCAATTAAACAGTAAATGACTTATCACCTGTTTCAAAGTATAACCTCATCAATCTGGAGTCAAACCACATTTCCTGGGCATCCTAGTGCTTGTCGCCTCCCTCGCTGCTCCAACTCTCCCTCTACCATCTCTTCTAATCTCCTGCTTCTAATGTCTCTCCATACTAATGATGCTAGATACTTCCAGAGAATGGTGCCGGGGGTGTCGTCCATGTAATCAAAGTAACAGTACTGTTCTCTTTTCACTTAGGATTCCAGCCAAATGGCATTCCTCCTGGGGTTCTGATCAGTCTAATGGAAACCTGAAGTCTATGTAGTATTATGCTTGTGAAAATGCAGTGAAATCATTGCCTGTTGCACTGCTGGAAGAACGGCAAGGTACCACCATTCTTAAACATAAAGGACATATGCCTCTAAAAGAGTGTTCATATGTGAGGCGTCTCCATATTTTTTGAAACATGTTCTTCATATTCACATGTTCACATTTTTTTAAAGAGCCATCCATTATAGGTTCTATAGGAAATCAAATGGGGTTATTCGATGGCATCACTCCAAGAACACTTCATAATTAGGAGTGAGAGGTAACTGCCAGCTACACTATTAACAATAAAGATGCCTAAGAGCTTCTTTGAGTGATGCCAAAATAGAACCACTTAGGATCCCCAAACCATATGTTTAAAGAACCCTCTAGAAGGTTCTATCATTGTTATTATTTCTACCTTTAATAACTGCAAATCCTGGAGACCTTGTGGATAGTGCTTCTCCAGAACATCCGGTCTTCTGTTTGGGTCTTTAGGCTTCTTAATGACTGGTTCATGGTACACTATATGGACAAAAGTATTGGGACACACCTCTTAATCATTGAGTTCAGGTATTTCATTCAGTCCCATTGCCAGGGTGGTATAAAATCAAGCACCTAGCCATGCAGTCTGCAAACATTTGTGAAAGAATGGGTAGTTCAAAAGTTGTAATAGGATACCACCATTGTAACAAGTGAAGCCTTGCATCACCAAGCACAATGCCAAGCACTGGATGGAGTGACCAATCATGCTTCTCTATCTGGTAGTCTGATGGATTACTCTGGGTTTGGTGAATACCAGGGAACCTTATCTACCTTGTTGACTGCATTGTGCCAACTGTAAAGTTTAGTGATGGAGGGATAATGCTATGGTGGTTTTCAGGGGTCGTCATGGAGCCCATTAGTTCTAGTGAAGGGAAATCTTAGTTTTTGCAGACCAATACATTTTGTGCTGTTGAATGTTTCCAGCTTTGTGGGACCAGTTTGAGAAAGGCCCTTTTCTGTTCCAGCATAACTGGGTCCCAATGCACAAAGCAAGGGCCATAAAGGCATGGTTCGCGTGGTGTGATGTGAGGTTGGTGTCCACACTGAGCCCTGTCCTCAGCCCCATTGTACACCTTTGGGATGAACTAGAATGGAGATGCTCTTCTGGATGAAATGGCAAAAAGTCTTCGCGCAAGAGTGGAAGCTGTTGTGGGGGGACCAAGTCCACATTAATGCCATAGGACGTCATAAATGCTTCTGTAGGTGTAATTTGTTGGTGCCCCAATGCTTGTCCATATAGTGTATCTCTAATTGTAGCCATCGATCTTCTTGCTGATCATACCAGTTCATCTTTGATGGCACAGCCCAGGACAACACTGACCCCAAAGCACATATACACAGTTTTAACAGTTCCGACTGTTCACAAGATTCAAGCCTCTCCTGCTGCTCACTACTCAGCATGGCCACACCTCTCACGCATCCACAGCCAATTGAGCCGGTAGCAGGATGCTACAGATTAACAAATGGTACACTTTAAAGCTATTGGTTTACGACCAACGTGAGTCAGAACTCATGAAGAAATCACTATGATGCAGTTACAAAATAGCAGCAGATAAAGAATATCAATCACAGTGAAATGCTGTGTCATTCCTTTTACTCACAGAATATATACACTGGTGCTTTCCTGCTTCCTGAGCCTACTGCAGCGCTCTGTTTGTTTATCAGAAGCAGATAGGAGGAGTGAAGCTCATCCTGAGCTGAGGCCACTCTTTGCAGTCAGTGAACATAAAAATTGGATTCTAATAGATAAGTCAATCTGGGAGCCGGATCTTCTTATTGTTGACCTATGTACAGAGTTATAGGGAGGGGATGCCGATGCACTCTTGCTAACATCATAATACTTCATTTTTAATACTTGTGAAAATTACATGTACTTAAAAGACTTTTGGTGTAAATGGTCCAGGAATGTGTAGCATTATCCCAACTCCAAGTGGAATCACTTCTTTTGCCTGTGTTTATACAATATTTGTCAAGGTGACAGAGAGCATTGTTCAAAGCTTTTAAAGCTCACTTTAAACTCAAACTCTACAATTCACAGCCATTTTGCCAACCTCCAGGAAAACATAATGAGGATTTTCCAAAGACACCATAATGCAATAAAGGTTTTCTCTTTTTTTCAGAATATAAAACTCTATAAGGTAATTGCAATGGCAAACTCAATGGAGTGTGTTTATCTTGCCTCTCCACCCTGGGATTTGCGGGAAAATTCACCTTGTGCTTAATCTCGTGTGCACTGGTGCATAGAGGAAGGGGAGAAAGTATTAAAAGGCAATATTTGAATACATTTTTAATCAAAAGAGGAGCAGATATGGATGCCGTCGAAGAGAGAGAGTCCTCTTCCTCTTCTACTGTAAATAAACCACTGGGATGATGGAGGGAAAGAGAGATAGAAGGATACAGAAATGACACTCACTGCAGCCACAGTCAGTTAAAGACCAGCTATAGAAACATTTTTAAGATGTTACAGCTTAGATAGCTTGTATGTGCTGTAACACTTTGGAAATGATGCACTGTGGCATCTGAAGGTCTTCTCATGATTACATATGTTTATGGGTCATGTGTGTAGTTTTGCAGTCTAACAGTAACAATTGTAGAGTGAAAGTTTAGTTTGACGTGAACCGGTATGAATATGCAGTCTGTGTAGTTTTACAGTCAGACAGTAATACATGTAAAGTCAATTTTAACCATTATGAATATGCAGTGTGTGTAGTTTTACTGTCAGACAGTAATAAATGCAGAGTGAATTTTAACCAGTATGAATATGCAGTGTGTGTAGTTTTACAGTCAGACAGTAATACATGTAAAGTCAATTTTAACCATTATGAATATGCAGTGTGTGTAGTTTTACAGTCAGACAGTAATACATGTAGAGTAAAGTTTAACCAGTATGAATTCGCAGTGTGTGTAGTTTTACAGTCAGACAGTAATAAATGCAGAGTGAATTTTAACCAGCGTGAATATGCAGTGTGTGTAATTCTACAGTATAACAGCAATAAATGTAGAGTGAATTACAAGCAGTATAAATACACACTGTGTGTAGTTACAGTCTGACGGTACTAATTTTGGAGTGAATATAATCCAGTATGAATCTACAATGTGTGTGGTTTGTGTAATCAGACTAATAATTATTGTTGCGTGATTTTAATCCAGTATAAATCTGCAATTTGTGTGCAGTTTTTACAGACCGACAGTAGGAGTGAATCTCATCCTGTATGAATCTGCAGTGTGTGTAGTTTTACAGTCGGACAGTAATAATTGTAGAGTACATCTCATCCAGTATGAATCTAGGCTGTGTAATGAAACTTTTTTTGGTACAGTACTTGCATGCTACAAATTCTAATTGTTCAAAGTGGACAGACACTATCAGACACTTCCTCACATGGAAAATATCTCCATGTTTTGGCCCAAAAGTGTTTAGTATCCTCCTGACTAAATATGTGGGATCTATCTGCTTAAGCAAGACTGATCCAACCCTGAAGCAGAGCATATTTCCCATCCACCATTAGTTTTGCCTATAGGGCAGAAGAGAATGTAGATATCCAGCTCCAGTAAGATATCACCCCACAACTGCCAGGTTAAATTACTTCTGAGTGCTCCCCAGACTGCCCTGTACTGATTCTCATCAGCGTATCAATTTTAAACATGTGAATGGTAACTTGGAACTGACTTCTAAAATAGCTCAAATTGGCCACTTTTAAAGTTGCTAAAATTGGCCAGAATACTTAAAGGAGATGAAAGCGACCAGATGGCAGATGACAGTTGCCGGCAACCGTTAATGAGTCATTAGGTTCATCTTTGTTTTGGTAATTGTTAGCCATAATATGAAAAGCTTAGCTTTAACAGACAGACATCTGGGGTTAAAGCTAGTTATTATAGCTAAGCTATCAAACCACTCACTTAGATTCAATACAATGGTCAAGACCAAACACAGAATTGGTCTCTTAGCAGTCTAATAGCGGTAAAGGGTAAATATAGAGGATAAAGCTTATAGATAACAACCTGAAAGTGTATCAAATTGTGGCCTATGTAGATGAATTGTAAATTAAAACGAGCAGGCTATGTAAATGTATGATTATATGTGGTTATTCAGGAGCTCGCCTCTTAAATTTGCTGATGGCTCCATTCAAACATTTTGAAAGTCTTAGTTTATATAAAGTCACAGCTATAAGTGTAATCGTTGCAGATAAGTGGATATTGATTGAGTTTTTAATTCTCCGGGTGCTCGCTCTGTATCGCCTGAAAAGGCATTGATAAAAGATTATCTCGTCTTACAGAAACCAGATGTGACATTTAGCTCACGCTCTGCAGTTACATATCCAATAAATTCAACACATCCAGCATGAATAAGGTAATGGCCTTTCTTCAAATAATTCACTATTGATCTTTGGGCTTGCATAATATTCTCCTGCGATCGATATCACTGTCGTTGGTCATTACAAGGATATTTTGATGGGGATTGCAAACACAGTAAGTTATTATGGGAGAAAATGAACAGCTGGGAGAACAGGTTAAACATTGTGGAAGCAAAAGTAGAAATTTGTTGCAGAGGACGCGCTTTTCCGGCTGGTGTGTATTGGGTTTGCGTGTGTTTGTTTTAATCCCACGGTAATCAGTGCTGCAGTCTGATAAGGCTCATTTTATCAGCCTAAGCCATTTTTCCATATTGTATTGTAGTCTTAAACTGTTTCTCTTCCGCCACTGTAAACACAAAGGATAGCAGTATTTCTAATTTGTTGTGACCGTCATTGGGACGCTCTTACAATGACTGGATTCGGCGGCCTTCTCAGGAAAATGTGGTTTATCACCTCGTGTATGGCGGAGCATTTTGGGGGTGGCGGAGTTTGGACTGAGATTACAGTGGTACACGCACATACATAGGCTGGATTAGGTACTGGGGGAAAGGAGCGGTCCCACAGGAGAAAACTCCTGCTTTTGTTTATCACCGGCTTGACTCAGCACATTCCTTATCAGCCGCGTGCACCAAGACCCAGGTGAACGTACTGCTTAGCCCTAGCTCCAGCTCAGTCGCTCTCTTGCTCTCTCGTTCTCTTACTCTTTCTGACTCTCAGATGGCTACATATGGTGCACTGCACAGGTCAAGTAATAATGACTTCTACACCCAAATAGTCCACCGTCCTGTACTCATTGGCCAGGAGGTGGCTATGGGAAGTAAGTCACTGGAAGTAACTGGAAGGTTATGAGCTCAAATCCCAGGACTCAACAATTGTTCCTGGTTTTGGGCTTGGACAAGGCACTTAACTCCCTATGGCACCATGTTGCTTCCAGACCGGGCCTATGACATCACTGGAATGGGACCGTCATAGGACTCCTACATGTTATTTGAGTGGTAGATCATTCTCAGCTCAACAGTGAGACCACCATTGACCACTTTATAGGTTTACAGTTTTCCATACATTGTATGTGTAAGGTATCCTCTAGCCTTTCATCCTTGATCAGTTTCTGAACACAGCATCACTTCTGGCTGAAATTTGTGGTTAGTGGACCACGCTCAACCCAGCAGTCATAATGACGCATGCAAAAACTGCAGCAACATTGTCATTCTGGAACCATGGTGTCAATGCTTTCTGTGAATGGGCAATCTTACAAATAACATGGAAAGTGTTGGCCCTATGGTGGTCCCTTTCTACTGGTTAGAGGGTGCCTCATAAATTGTACATAGCTACAGGTGGGCTATAGCCAGTAATTGCATACCTAGAGAGTGCCTAGGTGCACATACGTACATGGTAGGTGTTTTCTTTCATCTTGTACCTCAATTAAGTCTTGGCCTATTGTACCTGCTACTAAGGTGTGCCTCTATTATATGATGCTTCCAAGCTGGGAGGGCAATTGTTAACCTGCTGGTCATCCTACCCACCCAGGACAATTATGCTTTCTTGGACTCTTGGCTGGATAGTGTTGCCAGGGATCAAGCTTCTGGTCTCCTGATGAAATGCCCAAAGATTAGATGGCCCTCTGGAGACCCATAGGTGGTGTTTCTGATAAAATGACCAATGAATGCAAAAGGCAAGACAGTTTCTAATGAAATGGCAACTCAGTGTATTAAATACAATTTAATTTGGGATTCATCTTAACTACATAACAGTGAGGTCAGCAATGTTGCAGTAATGATGATGTCCTGAACCTGAAAAAGGCTTCATTCAGAAATAATGCATGCCTCTTTAAGCCCCTCACCCTCAGTGCTTTCACAAACAGCCACATTTCCCTTTCTCATACCTCTGCACTCTGCGTGTGTTTCAGCTTGTGTACTATAAAAAGTATGTATTGTTTGATCTGTGGCCTGATGGTCTCTTATATGACAGCCTTTTTAACATCTGTTGTTGATTGCATTGTGGGAATACCCCGAGTGAAAGAAAGGAGGTGGGATGAGCTTATCGCTCGACATGAGAAATAGAGCAGCACATTTAGCATATTGACAGATTTCTTTCAAATTATGACCTTCCGAAAGCACAGATAGGAAATGTCAGCAATGGTGAGGGAAAATTGGATGCATTTGCAATTCCCTCGCCCTCCCTGCACACAGACAAAAAAAAAACTAGGCTGGAAATGGCAGGCACGCTGCAGGAGGAAGGAATCCGCTTTTCTGGCCTGACGCCATTGTGTGTTCCTGCGCATGTCTTTGTGCACTTGTGTGTATGTGTGTGTGCATGTATGTTCATGTGACTGTATGTGTGAAAGCATGCTTGTAAGTAGAATCTTGTTTGTCAAGGCACAAATAATATAAATGCACCCTCAAAGATACAAGAGTTTACCTTAAACAAGTTTTTGCCAGGTAAAGGTATGCGTTTGTAGCTCTTTAAAATATGGAATCAGGGTAGAGCGTATGGAGTTAAATGTCCCCCTTCCAGTTAGATCATTTAAACACAGTTAGCCAATGAAAGGAGCAATAAACACAATAATGGTGTACAATGCTAGTCTTGAGCATTATGCTGTTAAAATTGTACACAAAATACACATGTTCACATATGACATGAAAGTACCGTTAAATAAGCTGTAATGTCCTTAGCATAAGTAGCCAACAGCTCCTTCACTTCTCAGTCATGTACACTACTACTCAAAAGTTTGGGTTCACTGCTTTCATTCATATTTCATTCCAATTTACATGTATACAATTATTCTATAAAAAAAAAACATTAGCATCATTTTTACTTGTGATTACACACATCATCAAAAGAATAGTTGCACAAATCGTTGCAGACAGAGGGAATCAACTGACAGGAATGAAACTTGGTCAGTAGGTTTGACATCATGAGACATGCAAATGATTCAAGTTTCAAGCCCAGCCACGCACGTGACGTAAGCAAGGCTGGGCCTCATCTCTGTACCTGACTGACCATCATGACCACCATTATGGACATTCAGCGAGCAGTGATGCCCTCCATGAGTCACCCTCTTAGTGCCAGCACCACTGGAAGATGGCTGCATGAGGCAGGACTACATGCACGCAGACCGTTACGATGACTGCCCTTAACACCACGTCAAGAGTGGATTGGTGTCGTGCCAGATTGTCATGACTGTCGAAATGACAGCAGGACATCTTCAGTGTCAAGCCCCACTTTTGTCTTGGTGGAGACGACCAACAAATCCGTGTGTGGACAGTGCCAAGATGAATGGTTTGTTGTCACTCGTCACATGTCCAGAAGGACTGGTGTCACTCCACCTCCACCCCTACCGCAAATTCTGCAGGAACTGTGTGAGAATATTCAAACTGCATGGGATGGATTATCACAGGACACCATTAAGAACCTCTACAACTCCATACCAATACATAACGGTCTGCGTGCATGTAGTCCTGCCTCATGCAGCCGTCTTCCAATGGTGCTGGCACAGGATGACACATGGAAGGAATCACTGCTTGCTGTTGGGTCAGTCAGGTACATGAGGCATAAGGCTTATCTTCACTTACTTCGCATGTGAGGTTGAGCATAAAACTTGAATCATTTGCATGTCTCACAATGTCAAACCTACCCACCAAGTTTCATTGCTGTCGGCTGATTTCTTCTGGGTGCAACTATTTGTGCAACTATTCTTTTGTTGATATACAGTGTATAATACTCTGAACTCTGAATAACCTATTGGCTTAAGTTTTGGGGTCTAGTTCATAGCTTTTCAATCTACACTGTATGAGTTATTACTGAATGATAATTGTCATTGACAGGTGACCCCAAACTTTTAAGTGGCAGTGTGCAAGATGTACGCCTGAAACATGTTTCACTCGTGTATCTGTAATCAAGATGACACATGGCAAAACTTCTGAACAGAAGTTTCTGCTGAACTTTTGCTTTTACAGGTCACCTGCCCAATGCTAAGCACTGACAACAGAGGCCTAAAGTCCTGAGATGGAGTGTTATCCAACAAGATCTGCACCACTCCCAGATTGCCGACCTTACTAATATCAATAACAGAAAAAAAGCAATATAACTGAATATGTTGAGCATTTTTGCCTTTTGTAGTGTGAATTATTATATTTATTTCATTTCCATATGCTCCAGATCTGCTGTAGCCATGCGCTGTTAAAGTCAGCACTGCGTTTTAGAGTGAAGAAAACCACTTCCCCGCCAACTGTTGGCTGCTTTGGGCACAAGGCTGTGTGTTGCTCAGTAGGTCTTGCCTCACATCCATAACCTGATTGGTCGAGGCTCAGCTCATTTCCAGAATGTGTTTCCAGCGAGAGAGACCAGAGAAAGCAGGCTGTTTACCAGCTGGTTGCTGTGTTGTTTATATGAGCACAGACTGATATCTGCTAAATACTTTGTGTTCTTTTCCTTTTATGATTCAGTGTTCAGCATGTATATGCTGTAAAAATACTTTCCTGCATCCCTGGTTGGACATATATAATACATATAATTTCTGTCTAAATACAAAAAAAAGGTACGTTCATGATGATAACTCTATGACGATGACGAATGATAACTCCAAGTTTATTCCAAGTGGTTCTGGAGCATTTCTATTGGTCCATGCGTCACAAAATGTTCACAAAATGTAGATTACAGCTGCTGTGCTCAAATGATGTAGATAAATATTCATTCATCTTCTGAGCCACTTATCCTTCTGGGTTGAGGAGGTGGGAGTGCTGGAGCCTATCCCAGCGGTCAAGAGGCAGAAAGCAGGAAACGCCCTGGACAGGCCACCAGTCCATCACAGGCCAGACACACAGACATACACATCCATACCTAGGCATCTCCAGTTCACCTGACAGCATGTCTTTGGACGGTGGGAGGACCCCGAGCACCTGGAAGAAACTGACACAGACACAACATGCAAACTCCACCTAGAAAGATCTCCGGACACCCTGGCCGGGAATCAAACCCAGGCCCTTCTTGCAACATAGTGACCTCCCCCCAACGCCCCACCACCTTATTTTTAAAAGGTCCCCTATAGATTTACATCTATCTACAGATACTCACAATGTTAGTAAACTTTCCGGTGATACTCAGTTGATTATCAAGACTGTATCAGTTAGCATCCCACCATCCACATCTGCTCTCTTACTGACTGACAGCTGGGGGGGAGTGCTCATGCTGGGAGTGGTGTGGCTTCCTTGACCAAAGCAAAGCCACTCCTGAACTCCTTCCCAAGTTTCCCTCCTGTGTTGTAAGCTCAGTTCAAACTCACAAATCAGTAGTTAGATGCATATGCATATATATATAGAATATATATATAGAATATATTACTATTATGTATTAGCAGATACTTATAGAGATAGGCAAGTGTCTGTGTGTAGATAGTGGGCTTCAGTGCAGGCTGCAAGCCTCTGCCAGGCCTCTAATTGGTAGCATTTGATTGCTGTTCCAATAGAGGGTTGCGTGCAGCTGAGGCTGATTTAATGACTAATGCCACTTCCTCTTCCACTGCCCCACACCTGCTGCACTCCTCCTCTCTGTTAGTGACGTCAGTGTGATTGAATGTGTTCAGCTTTGTCAGAAGAGTAGGCTAAGTTTCTACTGCCATTTGCATCGTGGCAGGATATTTTGTAGGGCTATAAGACATTTCTTCAGTTTCAGCTTCCTCAGGTAAAATTTTACAGCTCTGATGTTTGATGTTGCGGATATTCGTCTCACAGCTGGCGCCATCCTTTAAACATTTGAGTGGTGACTCAAGGCTACTGTTTTAGGATCCAAAACATTCTTGCCGTTGCTTAACTACCAATAATGGGTAAAACGAAATGGACAAAGTCTTCCCAGATGGATCTGGTGGATCACTTGAGTGGGATTGGGAAAGAGAACGAATACAGTAGATCAATGTTCTGGTTGGGGATGTGCACAAAATACCCCATTGAAAGCACATTCAAGTCTGTGTAAAGTATTAAAAATATAGACCCACTGGCCACTTCATTAGGTACACCTCCTTGTATCTACACTCATTGACCATTTTAACAGCTCCACAGACTGTAGCCCATCTGTTTCACTCATACCAGCTCAACACACACACTAACACACCACCATGTTAGGGTCACTACAGTGCTGAGAATAATCTACCACCCACATAATACCTGCTCTGTGGCGGTCTTGTGGGGGTCCTGACCATTGAAGAACAGGATAACAAAGTATACAGTGAATCAAATGGACTGCAGCCTATAATTGTAGAACTACAAAGTGCTCCTATATGGTAAGTGGAGCTAATAAAATGGACATTGAGGGTAGATACAAGGAGGTGGTCGGTGGGTGTATGTTCTGAGTTTGTCAGACCACAGAAAAATTTGGTGATTGACAATTTGAATGATTTAAAAATACCAAAATATGTCAAATTAAATTTCAAAATCATGAAAAAATAAGCTATAGGCTTTGAAATGCCGGTGTGTATGCACTAAAGATGCTAAAATTGTGGGAGGGATGCAGCCTGAATTAAATACCAATGTGACCTGAGAAATGGACGCTCCGTCTAGCAGCTTCACTGAACTTGTACAACCACGTTTGCACAACATGTTTATGCCACCACAGCTAGAATCCAGTTCAGAGGACACTGACCTACCTGAGAAGTTAGCGAAGGTGGTTCTGTCTGAGGAGGGTGGGTGAGGAGGAGGCAAGGCTCGCAGTGTGAAATTTAGCCACTGGGTACTGACCTAGCTGATGCTAATGTGCTCTAGTCTTTATAGCATTATAGCGTTGGGCCAGGGGTCATCCTAGATATGGGTCCAGTCTGTCATGGAGCCATGATTTTAGACCCGCCCAAAAAATCTTGAACACAGAAATGATTATAAAGTGTTTAATGCCAGAATTTAGCAGCGCAAAGTCCGCAGTCTTTTCACATGTTTTCAACAAATGCTTTCTAACCTGTATGGTATGTTTAGAAACTAATCTTTGAATTTACTTTACAGTGACTTTAATCCACCATTATCCACAAAGCTCACTGGAAAAAATGAGTCACCTTGTGTGTTTAAGGTGGTAGTAGCTTCAGGCTCCTGCAGATGGCGTTGTACAAGAATGATGAGGCTATAAATACTTGCAGGGTACGAGTGACGGGATCCATAGATTGAGAAGAGGTGCTACAGTGCAGTGAATGTCTCGTTCCGTGTGTGGAAAGATGTTAATGATTGGCTAAAAGGAGTGACTGTATTTGGGCGTGCCAAAGACCATAGTGTGAAGGAAGTAGCTGAATCTGCAGGTGTATGGAAGCGTACACTCATACGGGTCTACCAGCAGTAGCTAAAATCCCAGTCTACAGGAAATTCTCCTGAGAATTGTACAGGGAAGGCATCCACCAAATCTGGCCCAACTGCGCAATTCTGTGATGCAAGAGTGGCTGAACATTGATGTGATCTACATCCAGAAACTTGTCCAGTCCATGCCCAATCCAATCACAACTGTTATTTGTGCTTGTGGAGGTATTACAAGCTATAAGGTACATTTCAGTCATACGTGACTCATTTTTGCCCGGTGAGCTTATCTTTTTGAATTATGTTGACATTAATTCACCCAAACCAACCCAGAGATCATCTGTGACTGGTCAGGATGCTCACAGCACATGATTAAAAAGGAATTCCACTAGAAATGTCAGTATAAGTTAGTTATTAAGACAAAGTCACTCATTTCAAATTGGACTGTTTGCAATGGCCAGTCGTGGGCTGGAGGTTAGGGAACCAGCCTTGTGACTGGAGGGTTGCCGGTTTGATTCCCTGAACTGACAGTAGCGACTGAGGTGCCCTTGAGCAAGGCACCTAAGCCCCAACTGCTCCCCGGGCGCTGTGGATAGGGCTGCCCACTGCTCCGGGTAAGTGTGCTCACTGCCCCCTAGTGTGTGTGTTCACTAGTGAGTGTGTATGTGGGTGTTTCACTTCATGGATGGGTTAAATGCGGAAGACAAATTTCCCCACTGTGGGATCAATAAGGGATTAAATCTTAAAAAATCTTAATCTTACAGAAACACCTGTTGTCTAAAGCACTACATAAATAAATCTGACTTGAATTTGAGAAACCCAAACTAGTCATGAATATGTTGCTTGCTGCCTGAGATTGAACCATAGTTAGAGGCACTTTTGCAATGTTGGGACTAATGTCTGGGACTTATGTATGTATGTATTTGTTTATTTAGTGGTAGTAGTAGTATTCCTCCCCCATTACTGATGTCAACTGTCTGTACAGCACTTTGAGCTACCAATGGAATGAAAGGTGCTCTATAAATAAACATTTATTAAGAATCGGTATATTCTGCTGCCCTTAATCCTAGCACATTGTTTCTGACCTCCAATTAATGACAAAATCGTCTGAATGTGGCAAATAACAAAACCTTTCTGATCACTTCTGAGCCCTCTACATGCTTTACATCCTCGCTATGCTTTGTGCTGCAGCCGTTCATGTGATGTGGTGTGTGTCACACTGGCAGAATCTATCAGAGGGTTTTAAAAAGATGCACACAACAAGCAGTTGGCACTTTGTGTTTTGAGCGGCCATGGTCCGCTGAGCCCACGATGCTTTCCTTGCCTGTCCTCTCCCTCTAAAGCGTTCCTTCTCTTCTGTAAAAAGCCTCTTTTAGCATAATGAAACGTAGGAACCGATCACTGAGAACTCAAACGGAATGCAGGCTGACACCTAGTATATTTCCTAGTTGGAGGCCAGTCTAATGCGCTTTATATTCACATCCGCTCTCATAACCACGTAAATAGAAGCAGGCGAGCCATGCAGATGCTCCCCACCCAAGTCACTTATTTTAGTAATGTACACACACAGACACACAAACACATGTGCACGGATTCCAATCTAGCAGTATGCCTGCATCAGCGCTCTGTTTAATAACACTACACACAATAAACCCTATGTGCTATAGAGGTCCATATGGCATATAGGACAGCGCTATTTATCATATAGCTATACCCGGCATGTATACTGCAGCTGT
Source organism: Semaprochilodus insignis (assembly GCA_034552555.1). NCBI lineage: Eukaryota > Metazoa > Chordata > Actinopteri > Characiformes > Prochilodontidae > Semaprochilodus > Semaprochilodus insignis. The sequence continues at coordinate 31,852,257 of CM067475.1, forward strand.
CTAAAAAAGTATGTTTCTCTAAAATAGTACCTTTAGATCAGACAGAAAAACATTAGCTTTTGGTGTTAATATAAAGTTAATATAAAGAGACCATAATAAAATGAAGCATTTACTTGGAATTATTATATAATGTTATTTAACTTATATAATTAAACCTGTTGGACATATTTTTTGGTTTATTCTTCATTGTTTTGACAACAGTTTGCCTTTATCACACAAAATGTCTTCTTTTGACTTAGTTTTGTCCCTCTATACACTCACATTTGACATGTTTCTTATTTTTTTCGAGAATAATATCTGCAATATCAGTCAAAGGTTATACACACCCAACTAAATGGATGTTTGTTGGTGATTTTAAAGACTCTACAGGCTTACACTTAACCGTTCCATCTGATGGGATGTCTGAAACAATACATATCCTGATATACCAAATATACTCTTGATTCATCACAGTATTATATTTCTCCATATGTCCACATATTTAGTTGTGTAAAAACTTTTATCTCTTGTTCTGCACAGTTTAAAAGCTCTAGTTCCCCTTTCAGTTTAGTGAATATTCATGATGGACAGACCAATAGAACTGGCCTAAAACTGCTTAGAAATAAACCTTGTTATATCAGCCTCCACTGCAGATTAGAAAAGCTGTTTTATCCTCCTGTAAAGTTCCATTTTGGAGGTTTTTAAGGTGGACTGCATCATTCCATGAGTGGTATTTTATAGTTTGATATCTGCACTTTTATTCTAAAGTAAAGCATAAAACATGAGAACCTTCTATGAGTAGCCATGTCTAAACTTTTGACTGGCACATTTTGAGCAGTAATTTAGAGACAGTCTAAGTATGCATATTGGATGCTCCATTGGATGGCCAGTTTTGGTGTTTGTGTTTATCTTTTAGGATGGTTGCGTTTAAGGATTGTCTCGTTACACTGAACAGGACCATCTCCTCATGCAGTTTATAGAATTCCTAATTTTTTGCAGACGAATCTCCCTGTGGACAACAACCCAGTGTCAAATCTGCATTTTGGACTGTACACAGCTCGTGGTCTTTGATTGTAAGGCAGTTTTATTGCATCATCATTGTACCTACCCACCAAGATTCATTCCAGTTGGCTGATTCCTTCTGGGTGCAGCTATTTCTGCAACTACTCTTTTGACGATGAGTGTGGGTAGTTAATCTAACCTGGAAGACCACAGTTCAGCTCCGGGGAGGCTGGCTGCTTGGCTTGTACCTAGAAACCACAGGGGGAAAAAATCCTGATAGGACAATATTCCATTTCAAGATTTGAAGCATTACTAGAGCAATTGCACACTTTTAATATACTGCAAACCTGATGATTTTATACAATAGAAATACGTCAGTCATATTACAGACATGCTCCTGGACATCTCTGGGAGGTTCCTTTGTAGCATAGTGTTTATATGTGCAGCAATTTATGCATGTGTACTGGATAGTACATGCTTGTCTCTCTTTGGCACCAGCAGAGTGGCTGTGTTTAAGGATTGTCTCATTAGACAAAACAAGACCATCTCCCGGCACGCTTTAAGAAGCGGGCGAGTGAATGAGACATCTGTCCTGGCGTCTGCGGCTCTTCCCTATAAAGCCCTGTATTGTGCCTCCTTCTCCATCGTGCTTCCCTCTCGGTGGAGCCGGTGCCAGCCCCGCTTCCCACAAGGCACTGGGGCACCAGGCTGCCACTTACAGCGCTGTGGGGTGGGCCAGCAGTGTGAGAGGAAACGGGTGCTGTGTAATTTACTTCGGAGGATATTGACGCCCCCTCTGTAATTTCCCCTCTAACTCTTGTGTTATTTCCAACTACAAAAATGGACTTTATTAACCCCTGCCATTTTAGGCTTCTTCTTTCTTCCACATCTCTCTCTCTCTCTCTCTCGCCTCTCCTCTCCAGCTCTCTCTCACTGTGAGGCCACTCAGAGGAAGTGTCTGCAAAAGCTGCATCTGCCGGCCTTTTCACGGAGCAGCAGCCTTCCTTTTAACGGCCAAAGTCTGGAGTACAATCTTTCATCCTGTCATGTAATGAGTGAGAAATGCGTCTAAATTGATTACCGGCGGGTGGTGCTGGGGGGGGGGGGACTCAGTGACATTTTCACAAGAAGGGTTTTTTATCGCTTGTTTCGTGGTTGAATGTCACTCCAGTGCATCACAGCTTCCAATTCGGTAAAGAACAAACAACTTCCCTTATCTCTCTCTCTCTCTCTCTCTCTCTCTCTCTCTCTCTTTCTCACTCTCACTCTCTCACTCTATCTCCCCTCGCCTGCAACCCCTCCGGCATAAGCAAAATGTACAGCTCATTTACATCCAGCAAATACTTCATGAAGCCTGTGATATGCGGTTTACCTTTTTTCCCTGGTGTCCCTGTCCTCCTCGCTGCACCGAAGTTTGCCGCGATCAATTTCCAGCTTCAGTGAGGATGAAGAAAGATAGAGGGAGAAAATTGGAAGTTTGGTTTAAAATGCAGACAGGCCCTGGCTTTCTGCTTGACGGCCTGTGACATCTCCCCACGTCACACTTTGCATGGCAGAATAGGTGCTTGTAATAGAATTCTCCCTGCAGAGGAGGTTAATTACATTTCTTTCTTTTTCTCCCTCTCTCCCTCTCTCTCTCCCTCTCTCTCTCTCTCTGTGCACCTTCGGTTAAGGAGGGGAAACAAGAGAGAGAAAAACACAGTGTCAGTGACAGTATAGCCTGGCTGTCAGTGTGGAGGTGGCAGATTTAATTCCAGGTTAATTTGTGACATCACGCTGTGGCCGTGGTGCTGGCCCACAGGGCCGTGGGGGGCTGAGTGACAGGACTCAGCCTGAGGGGTGGGGTACCTTACCACATCTGGTGCTGGACTGGACTGGGTGTTGGAGGTATTTATACAACTATCTAACGTTACTGTCACCATGTCAAAATGTCATAACTGATCCGTTGTGGACAAAGTACACACACCATGTAGTTGAGTTAAAGTAGAGATCCCCAAGGTAAAATACTCCTCCAGTGAAAGTTGAAGTTCCTCCCTTTAGACCTCCACTTGAGTGAAAATACTAAAGTATTTACCTTCATATGTACTTAAGTATGGAGAGTAACTGTGGCATGATTTATTATGGCTCTAATGTCCTATTATCATTTCTGGAACAAGCTCAAAACAAAGCGACCACTGTGCCCTGATTGGTGGGCTCGCTGCACGCTTCTTTCGTTTGGACATGTTACATTTTTATGTACACAAAAACCAAAAGGAAGGACAGATTTGGCCAAAATGTAGTGGAGTTAAAGTAAAAAGACCCCCAGAATGGACACACTTAAGTAGAGATTCACCAACACACTACTTACAGTAAGCTAACACATGACACTTACTGAGTTACTGTACACCAACACACTACTAGTTACACACTATTAGCTTTATTGCTTTAGATGCTTTGCAAATGCTCATCTTAAGCTCATATTCAACTAAATATTATTTAATTCAATTGGACTTGAATGCACTCTCCCACAGAAACCACTTCTGAACGCTTAAAATTCCTTGTTAAATTGCCAGCCCTTTTCTCTGTTACTAGGTGATGTCATCTCTTAACACAGTCCTTATTGCCCACCTTTAAAGTCAATCTAAAACCTAATCTTAATGTCAGTATAACGCTAACCCTTAACCTAATCCTAATGCTAAAACTGGAATTAACCAACAGAGTGTCATCAAACAGTTAAGAATGTAGAAAAAGCTCTGAGGAATTCTCACCATGATAGGTTAGAGAAAGTTCATTGTGTCTTTAGATTTGTGTATTTTAGCTTTGATGTCTTGCACTTTAGCACAGTGGTACATCCAAGCACCGCTACTGGTTTGTGCAGAGCCTCTTGGGAGGTGCCACGGCTGTGGTAGGAGAGACTTGTAAATATATTGTTAGTTTAATGACGTGCACATTTGTCGCTTGTGTCCTTCTGCTGGGATGTGGGGTAGTTTGTGTGGGTTTCCTATTTACTGTGAAAAGGAAATGTGTGGCTAGAAGTGACCTGCCTGCTTCCCAGTCATCCTTTCTGCTGCTGTGTTCAGATAAAAAGCATTCACTTAAAGTGCTACATTTCCCATGTCTGCTTCTATGCCGACACCACGCTGGTGTCATAAGTGGGATGGTGCCCACCCAGTAGAATGGAGAAGAATGGTGCTACTACAAACTCAGCGTTGAAATGGGAGCAAAGACGGAGCACACCCAAGGTGTTGCGGGTGGCAACTATTGCAGAGAAAGCAGCACAATGAGGCTCTTCACCAGAGCCCAGACAAATATCAGCCGCATAGACCTGATGGCAGAGCAGCGTGGTGGGCCTTTGGCTCTCCAGCGACACTTTGAGCAGGTGCCAGTTGTGCGGTTGGCCATGGTAGTGAGTGCGCATAGCAGCAAACTTACCGCCATCAATAACATGGTGGGTGGCCAAGTAAGTGGGTAGTGGCCAAGAGAGCACCGTTGCTGCTCCCACTGCCCCAGTAGCATAAGGAGTGAAGCTGCAAGTTGCAAGCAGGGCGCAATGCTCAATCTCTCTGCTTCAGTGTCAGAAAGGAGAGGATGCAGCCCCAAGGGAGGACTAAAGCTACACGTGGCAGAGGAGTACACTATCTTCTTAGGAATTTGAATGCGTGCCAAGCATAAAAATAGGCTCAAAAATGAGTCATCTGTGACTGGAATGCGCCCAATAGTGTGTAATACCTCCACAAACACAAATAACTGCTGTGATGTGATTTGGCATGGGCTGGACAAGTTTCTGGATGTAGGCCACGTCAGTGTTCAGACACTCTTGCATCAAAGAATTGCCCAGTTGGTCCAGATTTGGTGGATGCCTTCCTTGGCACAATTCTCAGGAGAGTTTCCTGTAGACTGGGATTTTTGCCACTGCTGGTAGACCCCTATGACTGTATGCCTACATACACCTGCAGAGTCAGCTACTTCCTTCACACTATGGCCTTTGGCACGCCCAAATGCAATTTTATTTATAGGTATTTATAGCCCCATCTTCCTTGTCTGAAGCCTGAAGTTACTACCACCTTAAACACACAAGATGACTCATTTTTTTTGTCCAGTGAGCTTAGTAAGAAATTAAATGAAACCAAAAATATACAACATCAAAGACATTTAATAACAGAATAAAAGGATACAGCCGGATCAGGCATATCAGAATACAACTGCCTAAAACATATTACATTACAGAGCGTATTATACAACCAAATATGGAGCACCTTTGTGTTGAGGTTTTGGTGTGCCATTGCCATCCCTACAGAAAGCTGTGCTGTTTTGGACCAGTTTGATCCTGTACTTTATCCTGTATGGCCTCTGTAGAGTAAGAGAGTTTTTCTAACTCTGGCATACATAATCAGAGCCCCGCAGACTGCTTGCCTTTGATCCTCTGTGCTCCCGTTCTATCAGTGGAAATCCCAGCGTCGCGCCGCTGAGGCCTAAGCTGTGGAGCGGTCAGGGCCTCCTCGGGGCAGCCACCGCTCTCCTTTGAGATTAGGACGAGTGGGAGGACCTCCTCCTCAAACCTACAGGGGGCGCCATCTCTGGACTAGCTGAGCAGCTCACTGGAGGCCATGGAGAAGGGGATTTCCTCGAGCTGAGGCAATATGGCTGTCTGCCCAGACATTCTCCAGTAAGTCTGTCTCTCTAAAAATGCCGTCTACTCTCGTTTTCTTCAGTTTCCTCATTTTCTTCTGGTCTCTACATGTTTCTTGTCTTTTTTATATGGTTCAAAAGTTTTAATGGGTAGGAAACCATTACATTATGGTTAAAGATGTTCCTCATGGGTTGAAGGACCAGCTCAAGTATCAAATAGGTCTGTAAAGAGCCATTCTTAGAAGGGCTGTATGGAGCAGGGCCTCACAAGCTTTTGCTACCAGGAACCCAACAAGGCCCAACTCATACTGCTAAATTTGAAACCTGAAGATCTACTCACATGCACTAATAAGAGATATGCACAAGTCGATTCTTCAGGCACGTCAAGCCTCAGGTCTCTGGTCCGTGTCGAGTCTTGAGTCCCTAGGATAAGAACGCTAGTCTGTATTTGTAGTTTTGTTATTAGCTGCAAGAATTGCACTGTACATTGCACTGTATTTTCCATAGCACATAAGCTAGCTATCACTATAACTAATCCAGCTTTCGTAACTTACCAACTTTAGTCATTTTAAAGGAATATGATCTGTCATTTATTTTTTTGTACTTTTAGTTGACAACTTCAGTTATACTAGCTAGTGCACTAGCTAGCATGCTTCCTATTCAAACTAAATGCTATCCAACAGTTTCATGTTGCTTTGCCTCGTTATACACAGTATTTATAGGGTGGAATGTAGGGTTATGTCCTTCAGACTGAAGGCTTTTATTGAATGAATGGCTAATTATTTGAACTATTTAGTAAAACCGACTTTGCTGTACACATACTGTACTATTCTAGAGGGCACATTAATAAAAGCTTATAAAATTAATTGCTTAATAAAATTAAACCCAAGCTGTGTTTTACATGTGAAAAACCTGATCTTTTGTTGAGTAGCAATGAATGCTTTTTAACTAGACGTTGCCCTAGTTTGACTGGCTTAATGACCACCCATTTTGGTCTACTGTCAGACTTAACCAAACTCACTGTTGAGTAGTTACTGTCACACTTTTGCAAATTGGCTGAGTTGGCCAATTGACAAACCTGTAAGTGATAATAGAGTACTTTTGTTTAGGATCTAAAATGTGACATAAGTAGTCATGTTAGACCCTCGATGTTTGTATATAATGGCCCCCTGAGAGTCTGTAGACCCCCCTGCTTCAGGGAACCAAAAGTGGTCCTACTAGCACTTTTAGTATCTGTATTTGTTAGATGTAAAGCACCTCATGGAAACTCACTCACTCACTCACATTTAGCAGGTTAATAATTCTCCACAAAAGTGCTTCTTGTTGGTGGCACAGTGTGTCCTTGTAAAGTGTACGCAATTTGCTGCGAGTGCATAGCATTTAAAGAAATGCAAACTACAAGAAATGTGATGCATTGGAGTTCAATTGGTTGTCAGATATAGAGAGCAGACTTTCCAGCATTGCTCAATAAATCCTTGTGCACCAAGCCTGTAATGGAAACAGTCCGTCATTCGCATGCCAAGCAGCCTCAAATCTTCTTTTAGAGAAAGGTCACCATAAACTAACACTCTATCACTCTTCCATAAGGCACATTTATAAAGCTGTACATACAGTATATTAAAGGGAGACCAAAGAACCACCATTGGTTCACCCAGTCATTGTCAATACTGTAGTTCCATGCACATTGAATGCAGGCTTGTACGTGACTTTATGTGTGGCTCCAAAAGAAAGGATAAGAAAAAAAAAAAAAATCATAAAAAAAACAAAAAACAATACTGGATCTAATCCAGTGCGGCTAGTCCAGCAGAAGCAGCCCGTCGGTACAAGAGGATTACATCCTAAGTATTAGAATATTGAACGGATGAACCCGGAGATTATCCGAAGTTTAATCAACCCATTCCATTCCATGGGCCTACGTTGATATTTTTAATGCACAATTGATCAAGTTGGGGAAAAAAATAATAATAATAAATATATATATATATATATATATATATATATATATATA
>CM067475.1:31860074-31940356 GCA_034552555.1 Semaprochilodus insignis
GCAAAGTGGACATGTGTCTTGTGGTCCTGAATATATATATATATATATATATATATATATATATATATATATATATATATATATATAAATAAAGGAATAAAATGATTGAAGCAGAATGTAAGATTGAGGTTGCTTTAAATGCATTCCCTTCACTTGCCTCTGAGTCTCAGGGAGCATTTATTATTTTGTTGACAGAGCCTCATTTGAGATAAAGCCTTAAAAAAAAGGAAAAAGAAAGACGGCAAGAAAGAAAGAACCACAAGAAAAAGCAGCTGTTTTATTCCCTCCTAAACTTAATTATACTTCTGAATGCTTCAGTGAGGTTCTCAAGAGCAGCTATCAGTGATATTTAATATTTTATATTTATGAAGCATCTGCATAGTATAGATAAGGTATTCAATTAACCAGGCTATAAAAAGTCCCCGCTATTAAATATTAATCATTCGGCGCGTTTGCTTTGATTTCTAACTGCTTAATTACAAACATAGTGATGTAGTGTTGCAAGAAGCCTCTCTCCTCACTTTGCCTCCTGTGAAATGTGTGCCCGAGCACTTCATGACAGACAGCGGAAGAGCAAAGACACCGCCACACACACACACTCACACACGCACAGCAACGTCTAAGTCGGCCCACCGACGTGCGTGATTTATATCCACGGCTTATTGAAATGCCAGCAGTGACTATGGTGTAATTGATATATAGAATCAATACCCTAATTCCTCTCTGTCCTGTGTCATAGACTGCATGAAAAATACACTTGGGTGTAGCTGGAAGTGTCTGAGGAGGAGTAATCGGCACACTTGTAACAGCGGGGGTCATCTATAAATTTCTTTTTTTTTTACGAGTGGAAGGTGAAGGACGGACTCAAGGTCCAGAACAGTGCGCCACTGAGGGGAATGTAATAGCTCTTCTAGGCTACAGTAATTGTAGTGCCTCTAGTACAGTACGTGGGATGCAGTGAAGTGCACAGAATGTGGTTTTCCTGCTCTGACTGACAGCAGACTGCAGTCCACAACCTGTAGCTGTATATGGAAACCTGTGGAAAAGCTTCTGACATGCTTTATGGAGCTGGTACTGATACATGAATGTGGTGTAGAGTCTGTTTTAGGGAACCTAAATTACAAAGATTCAGCAAACAGTTCTGCATAATGATGGGATGTAGTGAAACACACTCGTTTGTTCTCTCATTGGGCAAGGGGGTGGCCCTTGCTGGTGGTAGGCCCAAATCAAAGTCCTCACTTTAAGCAGTGGTGTGTTAGTGTGTGTTGTGCTGGTGTAAGTGGATCAGACAGCGGTGCTGCTGCTTCACTGACCGTGTAGGAGCACTTTGCATTTCTGCAATTACAGGCTGTAGTCCATATGATTCTGTGTACTCTGTTACCCTGTTCTTCAGTGGACAGGACCCCCACAGAGCAGGTATTGTGTGGGTGGTAGATCATTCTCACCACTGCAGTGACACTGACATGGTGGTGGTGTGTTAGTGTGTGTTGTGCTGGTGTGCTGGTGTGAGTGGATCAGACACAGCAGTGCTGCTGGAGTATTTATACACTGTGTCCACTCACTGTCCACTCTATTAGACACTAGTCCACCTTGTAGATGTAAAGTCAGAGACGATAGCTCATCTGTTGCTGCACAGTTTGTGTTGGTCCACGCCGAGATGACTGTCATGTGACATTAGCAAACATGGCGGCCCGACGCCATACTGAGAGACACTACTTCTGTATGTGTAGCTCAATGAGTATTTTCCATATCAGTCTAAATTTATCATAATTTGTTGTTCCTGGTAAGCTTTATCTTCCTTCCCAATAGCATTGCAATCTGAAACTTCCTTCTGGGTGCAACTATTCTTTTGAAGATGTGTGTATGTATTGTGTGATGATGTCATTCTTCCGATATTAAGCAATATATTGTTATTTACAGATTTAACGGTACATATAAAATCATCCCCTCAAGTGCTGTTTCTTTAGTTGAGCATGTCAAAGTTTGACATTAGCTGTCGGTGTCGACTGCATCCTGGTTTCATTCTGATTTTGTCCACTCGATGGAGATGACATGGAGCATGTTGGTGTGAGGACGCAGTGCAGGCCTGGAGAACTCAGTCAGAATGGGGGGGTATTGCGTTTGGAGAGGGGGGCTGGTAGTGGGGTCCTGCTTGACTGACCATCGACCGCTGCCTGCCCTGACGCAGGGCCTCTTATCTGCTTCTTTACAATGGGGGCTGCGCTAACCTGGCTATGCATAAGCAATATCTCCACACAGTCCTCGGAGCCGTCCCTGGAGATTTATTTGGTTGTTGAAGTAGAAAATGAATATTTTACAGTTGGCTTGTCTGATCAATTACCTACAAGCTGTTGCTGTATTTTGTGGCTAGTGGGAGAGAAGTGCTGATAGGGGGTGATAGATAAGCCCAAAGGGAATCTGAATGATGCCAACAGAGAAATGCCAAACAGAGGGGTCCTAAAGAAAATCCCCTTCCCTATGTTCCTTTCTTTCTAGTATTTGGTTTTTAGAAGGGGAATTGCACAGATGTGAAATTTCTATATAATTAAGTCATTAAGAGGTAAACAAAGTCATTCAGAGTGGTTTGATGTAAAAAGCATTAAACTTAGCGAGTGGTAGTGATAGGAACCAGACGTCAGAAGCATTTAATGTCTTTGTAATCTCCCCCAAAGAAAGCTCTTATGCAAAATGGTTACATTTATGCTGCCTGACGTCTGAGATATTGCTTTACAGTAGATCTGAGCTACTGTAGATTTCAGCATTGTCGAGATTTCATATATCAAGTCAGATGATAGATTTGGGCTCACTGTTTATGGTAGACAGTTAATAAAATGGCTTATTATACAATCATCATCAAAAAATAGTTGCACCTAGAAGGAATCAACCAACAGGAATGAAACTTGGTGGCTAGGTTTGACATTGTGAGACATGTGAATGAAGTTTCACGCTCAGCCACGTAAGTGACGAAGCAAGGACAGGCTTTATCGCTGTACCTGACTGACCCAACACCCACAATTGTGGACATTCAGTGAGCAGTGATGCCCCCTTGAGTCATCCTGTTAGAACAAGCACCATTGGCAGACAGCGGCACAATGCAGGACTACATGGTCTACACAATGCAGACTATTACGACTGCTCTTAACATAATATCAGTGTCACCAAAGACTGCAATGGTGTCATGCCAGACTGTCATGGAGTGAATCAGAATGGCAGCGGGTCTTTTGTCGAATCCATGTGTGGAGGCACCGTGGTCAGCAGTAGGATGAACAGTTTGTTGTCACATGTCCAAAAGACCTGGTGTCACTCCACCTCCACCCCTACCGCACAATCTGCAGGAACTGTGTGAGAATATTCAGGTTGCATGGGATGGATTATCACAGGACACCATTAGGAACCTCTGCAACTCTATGCCGAGAGGTCTGCATTAGCAAACATGGCAGGCCGACCCCATACTGAGAGACACTACTTCTGTATGTGTAGCTCAATAATATTTTGATTGTTTCAAGGTGTAAATAACTGAAATCGCTTCTGTATTCTGTATCCTTTAGACACCTCAGGCCTTGTAGTCTGGGAGCCCATGAGACCTCTGGCAGTCTGAGGTCCCTGGGCACTGGCCCAACTGGCTGGGCTAGTAATCTTTCTCTGCAAATATCAGTTTTAGAGTTTGATGCCTTTGAATGTAAGTGATCATTTTCAGACATATTGTACCTATGAATGTAAGTTATAAATATACTAATATCATATATATACAACTATCCTGTGTAAGTGTACATGTACCACATATATGTACCAGGTAAAACTGTATAAATATACGTATATGTACCAGGTGTGCTAGTGGGTTCTGATTAGGATTTGTTCTTCTGTTAGTAAGGTAGGCTTTGAGTTTTAATTTACTTTGACTTAGACTCTGTCAGTTACTAGGCTGTCTTGCTAGCTTGCTGAACCTATAGTTAATTGTAATTACTAGTTTCAGCTGTGGTTTCATGTAGGGCTGCCCTCTAGAAGTCGATGAGTCGAATCGTCAGTTGGAGACCCTTTAAGTCGACTAAGAAGCTTCAAGTCGACTGACAACAGTTTTTTTTTTTCTCATAAAACAGACAAAAGCTTACAAAATGCACAAGAACTTTAAGAATTTAAAAAGACATTTTAATAATTATTAAAAGGGGAATAATAAATATATATTTAAGTTCTAGCTGGGCTATGACATGCTTGCTAAAAAATTTAATCCACGTGACAACGTGTGCTGGCGGTTCACCGCTGAAGGAAGCTAAAGCTGTGAAGCTGAGAAACACGGGTGGAACGATGTCTCAGAGAAAGTCTGGAGGAGTTTTTGAAGAAGAGAATCTGAACAAATCAAACCTAATTCTGCTCGTCATTTAGTCAGACATCGAACACTGCTTCAAATGAGTGAGTTGACTTTCGTTTTAGACATAATGGCTGTTTGCGGTGAAGGGAAAACGGACCGAAGACGTTTGTTTTATTATAATTCCATTATTTTAGAACCTAAATTACAGATATTTTTATTTATTCGTTTACAGCTAAGATTATTTTTTATTTAAAGATAAGTACAGTCACTTAATATGCCTGCGATAAACGAGAAATAATTATTTCCGATTCGACTGACAAAATTCTGAGTCGGGTACAGCCCTAGTTTCATGTTAGTCCAAGGTGTGAATCGCAGGGAGTGAATCTGTATTTGTACTAGAATCAGTGTGCTAGTGGGTTCTGATTAGGATTTGTTCTTCTGTTAGTAAGGTAGGCTTTGAGTTTTAATTTACTTTGACTTAGACTCTATAGTTACTATATATGCATGTGTATAAGTCCCTATACATTCCCCTATAATAACCTTTAATGTTTTCTTTACTCTTGTGTCAATATTTTATTATGAATTTTGACTACTGAATTGTTCCAAGAAGTCTTGGAATACAATTGGAATAAAATGGTATTAAATTTAGAATTTTTTTACATATGCAAAATTTAGTTATGACAGAGTAAATGGCATGAAATTAAAATTAGGCACATGTCTCTCTTTGTTCTCATGCAAGTTTAAAGGCATTGTCTTTTTTTTTTTTAGGTCAAGCTAAAGTTCCCTTATAAGACATGGAAGAGGTTTTTGATTAAATGTAACCAGGCCAGTGTGATTCCATCTCCATCTCCTGCTATCTCCTGTTGATTGCCTATTGAAGTTAAATTAATGAAGTGTCTTAATCACATGGCCCAACCAATCAAACACATCAATTGTCCTTGCAATCAGTGCAGTGATTTTAGTCAGTGCTAACAAAAGCTAGGAACTAGGTGGGGGAGGGGGCAGGAAAAAGAGGGTAGCTGCAGAGGGATTTTGCTACAATTCGCTACAGCGTTCGACTAAAGAAATGACTTTCTTCAATCAAGCATTATCAATCAATACACCACGAATCCCAGCACTGCCTTATTTAAGAAGCTTACAGATGTCATCAACATTAAAAATGCACCAAATTTGTGCGGGGTTTGTTTTCCAGACGCTATGATGCATAAATGTGTTTTCCCGCTTGTGCCTTTCATTATTAGTGACACTGAAAACTGTGGAAACGTAATTTACGGCATCATAAAATAGAGGTCAAAGGGAGCCATGCAGAAGTCTGCTCTGAGGGTACGGTGGGCCTTCCTGGAGCACTTGATTATTCCTGACCTGGATAGTGTGAATGCAATCTGCAGTTGTTTTGGCTGAGCTGAGACAAAAAGGATATGATACAGATGAAAACTGGAAAGAAATCATAGTAATCCGGATCACAGACAATGTCGGATTACAAAAGTAATCATAGCTCAGGGCAGGGTTGAACGTTTTATGACGCCAAAGTGACCTCCTGCATGGTACTGCATGTCATAGTTTTGCTTGTTGATTATGTCTCTGTACTGTAAAACTATTCCGAGGATCATGGCTTGGAATTCTCAGGGTCCTTTCAAAACCATTCAGTGGGGGATGAATCATCAGGCTCGAAGCTGGGAGCGAGACAGTGAAGAATTAAAGCCATCATGATGGAGATTTCTCAGAAATCCCAATGCACGTTCCAGTGCGCGCTTTAGAGGGGCTCGCTTCATTCCAACCACTCACCACAGATGAGTTACAGAACAAGAGATTTCAGATTGACTTTGCTACGGGCAAAGGCCGTCAAAAAAAGACATAACGTCTGCGCTTTGTGTCCCAAAACGGTCCGGCTCAAGCTGATTTCATCGCCGTACTCCGTCTCATCAAAGCTGCAAATGTTATTCCAAAGTCAAATTTTTAGATTAGAAATTAATTCCTTCTCCACCGCAGTCTCATCTCCATATCTCTCTCTCTCCCTCTCTCTCTCTGTTCCTGCCATGTCTCTTTCCGCTCGGAGAGCACAGCGGTGGGCTTCCTCAATGCATGAGCCCCTCATTGCACCTCTCCAGCAAAAGTGAATTCTCTGGGTAACATTTTGTGCTGGTTAAAGGTTTGAAGTGTACCAGGCGTTTCACGCTGCGGCGTCTTCCCTCTGAGCTTTGTGGCAGCAATGTTAAAGTGGCTAGAGAAAGCAGTGTGATATCCAGTATAATTGATGGCATTTAATCTGCTCTATTTAAAATGGAGAATCCCCACTGTTCCACCTAAGGCAATGTTCAGACAAAGGAAACGGTGAGCTGAGTGCAGAAAATATGCTTTCCGCACACTAAAGCTACCTTCAAGGTGGACACGATCAGGGCTGTATATGCACCATATCAAGACCATATAGATACTTTACCAGTTTGATTTAGTGGATATGTTTTACATAGAACCTGTGGTCGAGAAGAAACCCGTATATCTGTTACACAGTGGGAGAGGGCAAATTTCCTCGTTCTTTGTAAACTCTAAAAACCTCGCAGGTCTGTGTTCTCTCCTCAAGCGCTGAGCAGTTGGCTAAGTTTTCCTGGGTTGCTTATATCTTTATCTCATTCCATTACCCAGCATTTGGCTTAGTGATGTGAACAAGTTATTGGGTCATATTCTTCACTGCACCCCATCACGGCTCCTTACAACTGAGTGTATACAGTTTATATAGAGATGCACCGATACCACTTTTTTCTGATATTTGATACATAAATATTGGCCCATACCAATTACCCATACCTGATCTATAAATATAGGCCGATACCCATACCTGATCTATAAATGTAGGCTGATACCCATACCTGATCTATAAATATAAGCTGATACCCATACCTGATCTATAAATATGTATGTATGTATATATGTACACTATAAATATAGGCTGATCTACTGATCTATAAATATAGGCCGATACCCATACCTGATCTATAAATATAGGCCGATACCCGTACCTGATCTATAAAGATATACCCATGGGTATCGCCCTATATTTATAGATCAGTAGATCAGCCTATATTTATAGTGTACATATATACATACACACATATATATATATATATACTGTCTTTACAGATTTTGCCATGATCATTTTTACTGGTGCTGCTCATCCCGATGTGGTGTTAATCTCTGTCTACTGGTGCTCATACATGCAATGTACTACTTAAAAGCATTTATACAAGCTTGTGACCCATATAAAAAGGCATTATACATGACACATAACACCTTATCATTGCATTTATAATGTGTTATAAATACAAAATTCATAGGAAGTGTGGGACATGGTATGTCAGGCTGTATCCTGCTCTACACTACCACTGACACACCAGCAATGCCATTTGTGGAAATGTGTTATCAAGCCATCATGCTAACTATGCCTTTATAAATGATGCTCATTCAGAGCTTATGGTTTATTAGAACCCATTTTGAATTACAAGTGTTATACGAGCACCTCGGTATATAAAAGGCACACAAGACACAAGGGAATCTCGGCTGTAGGCGTCTTTTTGATAACAGTGTGTGCCTCACAGAAACACAATGCCGATCTCTTCACAGCTTTAAACATTTCAAGGCTCTTTTTTCCTCAAACGTTTCTGGAAAAAAAAAGTCAAATGCAGATTCATAAAGCGGAACCAATTTATCTTTACCCTTCACTTTGAATGGAATTAGCGTTCTCTCGAAATCACCTAATTAGTTTTTGCTTATTAAATTAAGATTCACAACGGTTTAGCATCAAGATAAACAGCGCAGGGCTTTTATGTGGAGAAGCTCAGATATTCTTCCAGATTTTTGCGGCACATATTCCGATCGGATATTACTGGATGAAGTGATACTAGATCACTATAGCACACAGTGCTCAACTGCATTACTTTGGGTCTTCTTGAATTGCAGGAATTTTAATGATCTTATAATGTCTTATTGTTATTCCCATCTCTTTCCCAGTTTTGATCGTCCAATTATAAACAATATGAGGATACAGTCTACCGTTAAATGGCACATTGATATGATGGTGTAGTGCTTCAGCTAATGGTCAAATGGTTAATTCACCATGGCTTTAAACTGGAGATTGCCTCTAATTTGCATCCTTTACAGTTGCTTGTTTGTCATGTTATGCTGCCCAAAAGTAATAAAGGCTAAATGGATAAATAATGCACTTTTGGTGTATGCCATGTGAGGGATATTTTATGTTTCAGATGCAATGATACCACAGAGCTAGCATATATACACTCATCGTCAAAAGAATAGTTGCACCCAGGCAGAAGAGTCAGATTGGAATGCTGTTGGGAAGGAAGATAAAGATTACCAGGAACAATAAATGATGATAAATTTAGACTGATATGGGTAATATTTACTGAGCTACACATACAGAAGTAGTGTCTCTCAGTATGGCGTTGAGCCACCGTGTTTGCTAACACAACATACATACTCGGCATGGAGTTGTAGAGGTTCCTAATGTTGTCCTGTGATAATCCATCCCATGCAGCTTGAATATTCTCACACAGTTCCAGCAGATTTTGCAGAAGCGGTGGAGGTGGGGTGATCAAGGCCTTCTGGACATGTGATGCATGACAACAAACAATTCATCTTGGTGCTGACCACAGTGCCTCCACACATGGATTTGTTGGTCGTCTCCACCAAGACAAAAGCAGGACTTGTCACTGAAGATGACCCACTGCAATTCTGAGTCACTCCATGACAGTCTGGCATGACAGCATTGCAGTCTTTGGCAATGTTGACGAGGTGTTAAGGGCAGTCATTGTAACGGTCTGTGTGCATGTAGTCCGGTGTTGTGCAGTCAGACGTCTGCCAACATTGCTGACACTAACAGGATGACTCATGGAGGACATCACTGCTTGCTGGATGTCCACAATTGTGACTGTTGGGTCAGTCAGGTACAGAGATAAGGCCTGTCCTTGCTTACGTTACATGTGCGGCTGAGTGTGAAAGTTGAATCATTTGCATGCCTCACAATGTCAAACGTACTCACCAAGTTTCCTTCTGAGTGCAGCTATTTGTGCAACTGTTCTTTTGATGGTGAGTGTATATTGACCTACATTAACTTCTAGCACCTCAAGCGGCTTTGGAGTGTCATAACTGTAGTGTAGATTAAATGCCATATCAGGGGCGGCCCTGTGCTTTCATTTTTATCCACAGCAACGTCCTGGATGCCACTGTTTAGAATTAGAATTGGGACCATTTGCTGTTGTGCTTACACACAGAGGAATTTGTCTTCCGTATCTAACCCACCCTCTCCAGACAACATGGATAGGGCTTCCCACCACTTCTGGCAAGTGTGCTCCCCTCCCCCTAATGTGTGTGCTCTGTTGTCTGGAGAGCAGTTGGGGGTTAGGTGCCTTGCTCAAGTTTGGTCACTCATGTTTGGTGTCCAAATGTTGCTTCTTTAGTTTAGCACTGGAGTTACAATACTAATGTTGCTAGCAAACACTGGAGTGGCCCAAATATGTTGCTTACATTCAGCCCCAAAATGTCTCTCAACCTTATCAAACCACAGGTTTGTCTGCAAAGCAATGGATGAACAGACGGACGGATGGGTGACCAAACAGACGGATGATGGAACGAGTGAATAAATTAACAGATCAACAATGTTTGTGTATGGATAAAGGAATGAATGGACAACAGGCAGGTACAGTCTTGCTAACTTGCCAGCTTTCGGTTATTCTGGGTTAGCTTTAGCTTGCTAACTCTGAAACTGTTCAGTGTGGGCGGGGCCAGGGGAGTGGAAGGGGATGAAGATATATGCTTATAAATAGAAACGAAATAAATCAACATAATCCATAATCCATATCCCTTTGTGACATTTGCATGCATGCACAAATTGGCTATGCTGTGAAGCACTGTACCTTTAACAGTGCACACTGAGCCATACTGTATCCTAAGACACATGGACAAGTCTGTGTTCACCTTAATGAAGAGCTGAATGTAGTTTGGGCATGTTGAGATTATATGAGAATATGAGAAGTTTGGGTAATGTATTCACAAAAGAAAGATTTGGCTGACTATTGACTTGTTTGTTAGAAGCAAACTGAGCTAAAGAAGTAAAATTTGGACTAACTAACTAACTCTTGCTGACTGGTTACATCTATGGAAAATGTGTGTGGGGCCTTTTGCTATTTAACACACTTTTTTTGTTCCTTTTAAGTATCACTCGTTATCACTATAAATTAAATTGTAATATCAGTCGGACAAAAAGCACAGTACCTGCTGAAAAGTGTCTCAGTATTAAAAGTAAAAAAGTAGAAATAGAAACATACCAAGCACTATACCCATCAGGAGTAGCGGGGTTGGGGGTGCTGCTGTGGTGGTGTTGGGGGTGGTTGGTTCACTGTTAACCACAGGCATCATGCCACTGGTAACCCCGCCCCTTCTGGGCTCCTCCTACCCTTAATGTCTATATCTCCCAACTTGTTCACTCTTTGCATTCACCGTTTTCCAGTATTACAACTTATCACACAAGTTCATTTGCTGGTGGTTTGTTATGAGATAGCAAAGCCAAATAATCAGTTTAAACTATTATTAAAAATGGATTAGCCATTACATTTGAGTGTACAGTGTTGCCTTGATTGTTTTTGATTTGTGCTGTAGTGTGCTGGATTATTTATAGAGTCTCCCAAACTGCATACTAACATATTAAATAGTATGTACAAAACAGTGCAGTACCATTAGAAGTGCAGTGGGTATAGAAGTGTGTGATTTGGGACACAGTGCTGAGTTGGAATGGTGCTGATATCTCAAAAACTGCGTAACTAGTTAGTGGACAAAAAATCACTCGACCAAGAAGAAGATGAAGAATATCTGCAAAGCAATGCACAACCATAATTAGGAATTAATTTATTGAGGTAAATTCAATGTCTACTAAAGTTTGTGGGTTTCTAAACTATCTGGTGAATAAGAAGCCTCATATACATGTATGTGTTTAATATGTAAGAGCTTTGGCAGTTTTGGTGGCCTTTCTTATTAGCTTTTATAAAACCTCACAGATTGCAATTTGCTGAACTCTGGAGATGTGCAGGATATACGGACTCCAATCAAGCTGATCTTCTCCTCGTAGCGTTTTTCTGGAGACTGCATCTAAAGTGCCCACATATATCTTTCCATCTTTTCATGGTCGTTCTGGTCTATTTTGCTTGGCCTTCATCCACTTGCAGGGTTGTAGCTGCAGCAGCAGCAGCAGCAGCAGTGATGTGATAAGCTATATCTGAGTTACAGCTTGCCTACCAAAATGGGAAATTAATGACATAATGGAACACTGCGAATAGATGTGAAATCTTGTGTATGTGTACTCTCTCAGTACCTTGTAACCCTCTGTATGTTCTATTTGCCTTTTGCACATGCATCCTAAACCAAACGCTCATTCCTTACAGCAGTGAATATTTATGAAGGCAAATTTGGCAAGCAAGGCTCCAGTGGGTATATAAAGGAAAACCCTGACTGTTAAGACATATCCCAGATAGCAGAATTGTTCTGGCCCAAATCTGGCTCACATTCCTTATTTTCATCTGGCCCACTTGCTGCACGGATTGACAGCACTTGAGTGGACCACTCCCGGTTGGTTGAAAGGTGTGGGCCACATATGCACCAGATTAGGGCCATGCATTAGCCAACAGTAGGCAGCTCTGCTGTATCTGTGCCAGAAATTGACCAAATCTGTTTTGGCACATGGGGTCTAAATGCATGTTTTAAATGTGGGGGCCAGTATTGGCTCACTGCAGATTGCCAGTGCTGATAGTAGGTCAGCAGTGCCATATCTTTGTCAGATGTGGCCCACATCCACATGCTATCTGGGATAGGCCCTAATATAGTGCAATTTGGTATTAGGTTCCAGTTTTTGTTGCTGTATCAAGAGAGAATAACTTTATGACTGGTTTATTTACTGTAGGACAGAGTTCAGTGCACCCATGTGACATTATTACAATATGACAGTAGTGGCCTACTAGTAGAAGAATGTATCTGTTTGTCGTGGTTTTTATAATCAACAAAATTCCCATTTGATTTGTGTGTTATATGTTAACAGTATTGGACATGTAGACTGTTCTTAGCAGCCAGGGTTCCCTTTTAGGCCGCATTCATAGGGACATTTTGGTAGCCATCTCTTGCCATTGAATTCAGTGAGGACTATGTATTAATAGACAGCATATGTCAAAACACAAATTATACATTGTTGTATTTTTAATAAAGCAATAAGATACAAAAGTGCTGCAGTCATTTCACGGGAGAGGGTGTTTTAAAATGGATGGCTTATGAAATGAGCGGCTTATAAAACGATGGGCGACATAAAATATCATAAAATATACAATTTTACAGAAAATAAATTAAAAGTCTAAAAATAATGGACATGCACAAGAAATGTAGTTATTTAGAGTATAGTATCGTTACTAAGCAGTCATGGACTGTTGAATGAGGAGGAGAATGTTTGGTCACCCATGATCGCATATTGTGGTCATTTCATAAAATTTTTGGCTAGTTTCATATAATGATGAACACATGCTGATACAGCACTGTTTAATGTAAAATCTTTGCTTTGAAAGAAGTTTTGGGTCACCAGATTACCACTGCGAGTCTTTTATAGCACCAATCCAGAAGTGCCCCTCTTCCCACACTGGTGCTGAATCTCAAACGGCTCCCTGGTCCCTACATAGTGCACTTTGTGCAAACTTAAACACTGGCTGCTGCAGCTCCCCCGTGCATAGTATTGCTAAAATAGTAACGTGGGTTTCAGCCACATGCATACTCAATAAATAGTGCACTGTTGTTTTTGTAGAAGCTAGAATTTTGAAGCTTACATAGCACACTGTTTAGGGAGTACAGAGGCATTTAAGGTTCAGTTCTGACTAAAACAAACATTTGAAGTGTGTAAAACATTCTATAGACTTTTAGATTGGAGTTTTACAGAGAATCGTATTGTAAATACACTCATTATCAAAATAACACTTGCACAAATAGTTGCACCTAAAAGGAGTCGACCTTGGACCATTGTCAGATGGCTGCATGACACAGGACTATATGCAAGCAGACCATTACAACGACTGTCCTTAACACCACGTCAATGTCGGCAATGGTGCAATGGTGTCGTGACAGACTGTCATGGAGTGACTCAGAATGGTAGCGGCTCATCTTCCATGAGTCCCACTTTTGTCTTGGTGGAGACGACCAACGAATCCATGTATGGAGGCACTGTGGTCAGTGTCACTTTGGGTCAGGTCACTGTTGTCACACGTCACATGGCAGCCCGGCACCATACTGAGAGACACTACTTCTGTATTTGTAGCTCAATAAATATTGCCCATATCAGTCTAAATGTATAATCATTTATTGTTCCTAGTAACCTTTATCTTCCTTCCCAATAGCACTGCAATCTCACACTTCCTTCTGGGTGCAACTATTCCTTTGACTATGAGTGTAGTTTAATATCAATTCTGTGATATTAATAATGGTGATGTTTAGCATGTTTGCTGTATTTGACCAGTTCTAGTTAATGTAATAAGTCAATCAGCCGGTTAGTTTAAACAAAAACTGGTTCATTAGAGTAGAGTCAAAGATTATTCCACTTACAGCACAAGGATATTTTGTAAAGTGGCCATAGGCATATGTAATATATAATATATATATACTTGATATATATATATATATATATATATAAGGCATATATATCAAGTTTTGCAACAGCTTTAAACACAGCTCAGCCAATCAGATTTTAGGACCAGAACAATCCATTTTGAATCTTTTCATGGAACATACTCTGATGTAAACATGCGTTAGCCGAAAGATGATTGGAAATTTAGATAATCATGCTGATCATTCCAGTCATTTTTGAGGAATAAGAGATTTTTCAATAAGCATTTCTCCAAAACATAACACAATCTGTAGTATATACCCCTTCAATTAATATCTGAAACTGATTTAAGATCAGATGCTAAAACACAAAACACAAACATGAATATAATTCTTTCAAGCTACGCCACTAAAGGAGTATTACCGGAGGTGAAGCGTGGGTGAACACCGAGGGCCCAGAGGAGAACAGATGGAGCACAAAGCAGGGAGGCAGGTAGAGGAACGGCACAGTAAAGGGAAGAATTAAGAGTGCAAAGAGTTTTCACAGGCCCTTTTCAGTGAACTGAATTGAAAGTTACAGGCCGGTGTGTCTGTGTACACATGTAAGTGAGTCTGAGCTGTAGGGAGAGGGATGGATGAATGAGTGCAGGGAGGAAAAACGGGACAGAATAGGGGAAAACTCGTAGTGTTCTCTGTGGGGGCATTTGGAATAAGGCCAGATAAACAGAGGCAGACGTAGAGTGAGTTAAAAGGGGAAAAGAGTATAACTGTGAAGCACATCGTCACGTCCTCAAGAGAGGCTTATGGTATTTAGGCATTCCCTTTGAAGATCAGCATTATTCCAGACTGCGGTGGATGACTCGCATGACTCTCTAAAGTTAACTTCATCATAGTCTTCATTGTTGGCATTCTGTATGCTCACAAATATGTGTCTGTGTGTCTCTTTATATGATGAAAAATATGGAAACATTGACAATGTGAAAACATTTGGCTGTTCATTATGTCAATGAGTAAACACATAACCTTGACATGGAATGCCATAAACAGATAAAACAGATGTCGCATGCTGTTATGCCAGATTATATTCATCAATATAGCATATCCATGTTACTATTAGAACTGGCATGACAAATGGCATAATGTTTGATGTCATGATGACTAGAGTACACAAACATTGTGGCATCTATCATGACAGTTACTAGGAATAGGGTGGTATTCATAAGGCTACATGACATCTACATAAGCTTATCATAAAAGCTAACTCAAACCCACACAAACATTCATAAAGGCTTATTCCAATAGCCATCGTCTGCCATGAAAGCTGCTTTTGTCAACTCTGAAGACATCTCAGAAGACATCATTTTTTTCTGACGTCATCATGACACCTTTCTGGGTGAAACAACATTACGTTAACTTTCAAATTCCAAACACATCCATACAAAACTGAACACGAAAATGATCAGACATTCCATTTTGTTGCCAGCAAAATAATCAATAAACTAAAGACAATTTATCCAGTGTTCCAGTGGTGACTGTTTCGGTAGTGACAATTGTAGGTAAACTCAAAAATACTACCTAGTACATGACTAGCATACAGCTATGGGCAGTTGTACAGACATAAAAACATCATATTGAAGAAAAGCACAAAAAGTTACTTTATTGCAGAAAATGTGTATTTTGGTGTTAGTAAAAGTTATTAATGTTACATGCTGATTTTCAGACTATGGGACGCATTTACTTACTATAATAATGGTATCTAATTGCTTTCCATGTGGCCATGAAGGGCAGGGATGCAGTCTTACTTCCTGATCCAAAATGCAGGGGTGTGGCTAAAATAAGGCTCCGCCTATGTACTAAACCTCAGTTTTGGTAGTGACATGAAAAACTGCATTCATAAACATCTATAGGGCATTGATAATGTTTTATAATGCTTGACATAAGCCTTTGTTACTGTATATAAATGTTCATAATCACACACATAAACCGGTATAACACCGCATTATAAGGGTTCATTGCACAGAGATATGTTTATAGATTTTTTTCTGTTCCTAGCGTTATTGTTAAGAGTGTATCATAAAGCTTGATACATCTATTCACATAATGTATTTATTCATAGAGCTGATCAATAACGTCACTTTACTTAAAGTCTGTAAAGAAGGCTTATAAGTGTTCATTAGATGTTATGTGCAAGTCATTTTCATTTTGATGATACTGAGGAATATTAGAGAGTGGCCTAACTGTGGATCCTTTTAAAGCATTATACAAATTAACACATTTGTTTTACCAATAATGTAAATAACAGAAACATATATGCATTATAATGCATTTTGTCATTTTATGTGCTATGAAGCCTTATACTGTTGTTATACCAGTTTATGTGTGTGATTATGAATGTTTATGCAGTTTCAAAGGCTTGTATCTAGTATTATAAAGCATTATAAAGACATTATAGATCTATGTGAATGCACTTCTAATGCATTATAAATACCTGATTCATAGAAAGTGTTACCTCAAAAGTGCTGCCTTTTTAAATGAAATCATTCAGTTTGCACTAATTTGGAAGTCATAAGATTGGTCCATATCACACTGAGTTCATTTATGCTAGGGGGTTTCATGCTGACAGCAGAAAGTGTTTACTTTTGTTCTACCAGCCTGATGTGGCAAGCTATGTCAAGTTATTACTGCTAGATCACTGTGACCTACACTGAGCTACCAACTCTGTAATTTCACCTGAGAAAGTGTCATGGCAACATAAAAAAGAGAGCGAGAATATCTGCAGTAGAGGCAGCCATGTTCATTAAACAGTACATTCTTTAAAACACTACTCAATGGTACTTTAGTAAAGGGAACGGTTCAGTTTGGAACAATAAGTTCTATATGGAGCCATGGTGAAATGGTTCTCTGCATGGTAAAATGGTTCTACAGATTGATAATTGCATTGCCCTTTTTGGTGCTATACAGAACCGTATACAACACATTCTCCATCAATCTGGACATGCAAATGCTATTTTGAGCGTTTATGGTTCCTGCAGATTTTGCAGTAGGGGTGGAGGTGGAGTGACACCAGGCCTTCTGGACACCATCGTCGTCTTTGGCGACAATGACATGGTGTTAAGGTGTAATGGTGTAGCTGTCTGACAATGGTGCTGGCACTAACAGGCGGACTCATGGAGGGCATCACTGCTCGCTGAATGTCCATAATCGTGGCTGTTGGGTCAGTCAGCTACAGCAATAAGGCCTGTCCTTGCTTACGTCACATACGCAGCCGAGCATGAAACCTTTTGTAAATGTTTGTGGAACGATTCTTTTGATGATGAGTGTAGATTAATTTTAACAGGACTGCAGCACAAAGACCACGAGGAATGCACAAAACGCACAGATGCATGAGTGTGTGTATTAGTGGTTGCAAAGACTTGTCGACTTCACTGTTCGATGACACTTTAAGCTTGTTGCCGACTAGTCGCTGTTTCCAATTATGACACTAACAACATGGACGCCTCGGAGAAGACGACAGGTGAGGAGTCTGGCGATCTTGTGGTCCATATCTCAGGGTCCTATCTAGAGCTCATTGGAAAAGGCACATCAAGCTATACTGATCTGTGAAATGCAGCACTTCAAATATTTGATACTGAACATTGTTCTGGTTGGTTTCCCGAGGAGTGCGACATAAAGTCGTGTGTTGACAGGCGGCATATTGTCTGTGAATTGTGAAGTTGGTTACTCCTATTTTGAGTTATGGCGCTCTAGGCTCTTCCAGCCTTTGCCAGTGTTAAGCATCTCAGCAAAGCCATCTAGGACGCACCTAAGTCAGATCAGGGTCTGTATATATCTGGTTGTCTGAAGGCTAGCAATGGAATTAAAGGCTTGTTGGAATGGGGACGTCACTCTACTGACCTGCAAAGCTTGACTTGGTCATGGATTTTTAAAGCCTCTTTCTGCAAGGTGTTTCCGTCTCCTGCGGATGTATTGATGACGACATCAGCGATTAGTTGATGTCAATTCGACTTTCATCACATGACTATTGACTCTGAGGTCATGTAGCCTCTAGTGTGTATGTGTTAGTGAGCGAGAGAGAGAGGGAGAGAGAATGCATGTTTATGTAAAAATATGAGATTTTTTTTTTCCGTTAAAGTGGCAGGTGGTTCAGCTCTGTTTATGTACTATTTGTAACTAATGATGTAATGATGCTAACCATCCAGATGCGCAGAGCGATCGGCCGTGCCTCATCTGTCCGTTAAATCTTTACACTTGTGTGAAACGGCAAATAAAAAGTACCTTTCTCGAGCGGGGTCAAAAAAATCAAAGCACCAAAATGAGGAATGGTTACCACCAAGCAGAAAATGTGCACATTTTATGTGCGCAAGTTAATTATGCCACTTCAGAGGAGCTTGTGAAAGGATAAGGAAAACTGCATAAATTTAGCTGTAATCCAGGCAGGCAGAACTCATTTGCAGGGATGGTCTTATCTGGGCACTGCAGCTTTCTCACAAAATTAACCTTGGATATTTGGGCCCAATTCAGAGAGCGTTTGATTCTCTCTCTCTCTCTCTCTCTCTCTCTCTCTCTCTCTCTTTTTCTCCCTCCTTCGTTCCCCCTCTCTCTCTCTCTCTCTCTCTCTCTCTCTGAGGAGGCAGTAGGGGTAGCGCACCAGGCTGTGGAGAGCTCTCAGAGCTGTGTTTGACAGAATAAATAAACAAGCCCACTACTAAGCCCTTATACGTGAATGACAATGTATACTGTAGACATTTACGGGATTGTGTGTGTCCTTCAGAATGTGTGTTGCTTCTGTTTATTCGCAAATAAACAGTCCCTGCCTCTTTCCCTCGCTTGCTATCTCTGCCGCAGTGCTGCTGCCAGTCTCCGGCCTCACTGCGCTATGCAGTTCCACTAGTTAGCAGCTCAGCTTTACTATATAAAGGCTTATATAGGGTAATAAAGGCTATATAAAGGTTTAGCTCACTTGACGCTTGAACAGCCTTCTTATAGAAAGACAACATTACTCTGACAACTACATTGAGAAGATGAAGGCTTGTTTATTTTGTAGGTATGTGGCATAGTCTGGGCTGGATAGAGCGGTTTGAGCCACAAATGTAAAAACTCTGCCAAAGAACATGCAAAAAAAAAGACTGTACAATAATGATATTTTTTATTGCATCTATGGTATTCCCATTAGTGTCTAACTGTGGTCTAAATTGGGATTTTTTTTGTAGGGTAAAAGGGGGAAAATAAAGGATGCAGAGAAGCAAATGGCCTGCAGCCTGTCAGTCTATTTTACCTTGTATGCTGTAATAAAGAGCTCTGTCAAAGAACCACCACCACTTAGGTCAGTATGTGAAATACCCCTTTGGTATTCAGCGGGTCTCATATTGGCTGGTTACTCCAGCATTGGCTGGCTGGTAACCCACCTACCATAGTGGCGTTCAGTGATGATTACAGATTTTGGGGGCCCTAGGCAAAAATCCACAAGGGACCCCTTCTAGCCAGCGTTCATCACCATTAGGCTATAAATAATCTGAAACCAACAAAAAATTGCAATTTTATTATTTTTTTTATTATTATTTATTTATTTATTTAAATGATATTATTATATTATTACTATATTATTTTGACATAAAAACATAAACAAAAATATATCTGTACCCATGCTGGCCTGGGGGCCCCAAGCAGTTGCCTGCCTTGCCTGGTGGCAAGCAAAACCTCTGACGGCGCTACTGCACCAACAGCAGCAAACTGTTTGGTTTTCCACCAGTCTCTTGAGAAAATAGGCAAGTGTCCAGATTTACAAATATGCTGCATCATATTGTGACGTTTTTCAGAGGTATCCCGGGAATAGTTACGAGTGCTAGGCTAATAAGGAGCAACTGGGTGAACAGTGCCCCCCTGAGATGGATCAGTGGTGCGTCTCTAGTTAAGAATTTCAAAAACAGAAGCTTTATCAATGAGTGCTGTATTTGATTTTTACAGACAGCATAACATCATAATAAATAGTCATTTTCAGGGACCGCCCAGAATTTAGATTTCAAGACATACAAGACCACCTGTATTTCACACCTTTTCCATTTCTAATGTCTGACTAATTGAAGAGCACACTTTGCTGTATCAACATTGATATCACAATCAGGAAATTCTTGACTGGGCAATTTTTTTGACTCAGTATAAATGAAATAAGAGTATTACAGAAGTCACAGTCATTAAATCCAAGAAGTCAATTTCAGAAATCA
Organism: Semaprochilodus insignis; assembly: GCA_034552555.1. Classification (NCBI taxonomy): domain Eukaryota; kingdom Metazoa; phylum Chordata; class Actinopteri; order Characiformes; family Prochilodontidae; genus Semaprochilodus; species Semaprochilodus insignis. Next base: position 31,880,232 of record CM067475.1, read on the forward strand.
GCAGGCCCTCTATGAAGTCATTTGCAAAAGTCTGAACAAGGTTGAAGTGAAAGAATTTAATGCATCCTCCTAAATATGCTAATTTCTTCAAATTTTACTGAACAATTTCTATTCGTTTGCTAAATTAACATATATGGGAAAAAATGTTAAGTATTGCAACTGTTGCATAGTCCACAATTTATATTTAATTTTTTTCCATTATATTAAATTCAGAAATTAAATACAGAAATGGTGTATTAAATTTGTTGTAAGGGACATATAAACTTACTTTCACTTGTATATGAAGTGCATAAGAATTGTGTATAATACTTATTAATTAATAATAAATTAAATGAAATAAATGTTGATTATAGTAAAATGAAATGAAATGTTAATTATACTAATATATATATTACTATAATTAACATTTCATTTCATTTTACTATAATCAACATTTATTTCAATTAATTTATATATATATTAGCGACCGTGACTGAAAAGTACCCAATAGCATGTAATACTTCCATGAGTATGAATAACATGTATGTAGGCTACATCAATGTTCAGCCACTCTTCCATTAAGAATTGTGTAGTAGGGTCAGATTTGGTGGATGCCTTCCCTGACAGAATTCTGAGGAGAATTTCCTGTAGACTGGGATTTTAGCCACTGCTGGTAGACCCGTACGACCATATGCTTCCATACACCTGCAGATTCAGCTACTTCCTTCNTCTTTGAGGAAGTCCTCATTTAGGCAACCAAAATGTTACTGGTACGGCATCACTCTAAGACCTTTTTGATATGTGGATCTAATGGTAGAAATGACCACAGCTCTTTGGGTGACCCAGTGTGTGGATTTAAGAAGATGATTTCCATGTAGTGTAATGATATCAGTAACTGCCATAGGGAAACATTCACAGCCCTCTTTTAGAGGAAGTCTAATAAATATCTGGAATTTTTGTTAATTTATAATTTAATTTATAATAATCAATATGTTTGCTGTATTTAAAGGCCCAGGGAACTTAAAACTGTGTTTTCTGTCTAATTAAGGTGTTCTTGTTCCTCTGGACCATGTCTTATAAATACCTTCTCAAAGTCTAATAAATGTCTGCTGTGTTTCACCATATTTCTCTCTTCTCCATGTAAACTGGGCGCTCCTAATCTTGGGTAATGCTTCTGTAAGCATTCCCCCGACCACTCACAAGGCCGACATCTCTGGCCCCGCACACACAAAACTGTTTCAGAGTCAGAGAAACTTAGCCCAGCATAACTAAAAGCTAGAAAGCTAGACCACCTGTATGTAGCTGCCCCATGCCTGTTTATTCCTTTATCCAAACACCAACATTGTTCCCTTTGTCCGTTCCTTCATTCACATGTTGCTTCGCCCATCCATCCGTTTGCACGCATGTTAATCCCTTCCTGTGTGCTATGCTTTGTCTGTTCGTCTGTCTGCAGATCTCATCTGTTCATTCGTGTGTTGCTTTGTCCGCCTTTTATTAGTCTGTGACTTTTTTCATCCAGTTAGCATCACATAACAGTTGGATAATGATGTTTAAGGGGCGGAGCAGGCTGTCAATCAAGCTGCTCATTAGCCACACCCACGCAGTTCTCCGACAGGTTTGTTTAGCACTTTTTTAAGCTTTGCTGGATGTTTAATATAAATGATGATTTGATGATGATTTGATATAGTATGTTAATATCATCATCTGTGTTCCCTGGGAGTCTAAACTAAGTAGAATTTTTAGCTCATTTCATTGTCAGGTTTTGGTTGGGGAAAATAGGGTTGAATTTCTGGAAATATCTAATGGAAAACTGTCCAATCAGGATTTCCTGTCTGTGGTAATTAAAAGTAGTTCCAGCCAAGCATGCTCCTCCCCGTTGGTGAAGCCCTCAGGAGCTGTACCACCAACATCTTAGGAAATGCCTACGTTCTGATTTCCAAGGGGTGGGATTAATTTCCTGAGGAAAATGCCACTCTAGGCTTTCTGGAAGTCCTATATTCATCACTGACTGTGAATGCGAGCTGCAGCCTAACCAGGTTTCAGCTCTATGCCAAAGCTATACTGAGTGAGTCACTGTTGGAAGAACATGGAATGTCTTTGGCAGGTTCCTAATGTTCATATTGAATCTAGATCAGCCAAAACAGGTTCATGTGCATTGCCAATCTTAACGCTGGCCTACTACTGGAATCCCTAAGAGGTGTCAGAAATTAGCATTATCTCACTGGTCTTTTCCCCTCAATATTTAAGTCTTGATATGTTGGCCTAGCTCTACCAGTCACAGTTCGCCGCTGGTAACTGCACGACCAAGTTATTGCTTTCAGTATGTAACAGTTCAGAAAACAAGCTGACCCAGTAGTTTGCTAATGTGTGAAGTGGCAATATTTGGTTCACTACTGACCGCATTCAGACGATGTGACACTGTGCAGGATAAGCACAACCGCAATCTGCTGACGCTTCACTTTCTGGCTCTAGGATAGACTACACACAGCTCCTCTGGGTATCACAAAGAGAATCACAAACAGCATGGTAAACACAGATAAGCCTACAAGTATACATATTATTGACAGCCGTATGAAAACCATGGCTGATTGAGCTAATTGAAATTCATGCAAGAGTCATGGCATTTAGGTCGTCTCCCTCTCCTACTCCATGGAGCATTCATCCAAACAGTATGATGGATGGATGCTAATTAGTTTAAAATCCTCTATAAAATACCAAGCCTGATGCCCCAGCGCCACATCCAAGGGGAAAATGCATGGACTTCTGCTTTCTGCAATTGAACTGGGAGGAGGGCATTGGAGCAGATTGCTCTGGAAATGTACATTATTAACCATTAAATGAGCTATGCAGCAATGCCGCCCTTCTGCGGCCTCTGAATCCAGCACCCTGTCTCTATTACATTTAGTGTGATCACTCAAGCTTAGACCACTCTAACGTTGTTTTAAAGTGATAAAAAGAGGCAGAATAAAAGAGGTCTGGATGTAGTCAATCTCAGACACTCTTCAGGGAAAGATCTCATTTGCAAAAAATTTAAAGAGGACATATTAAGATATAAAACTCACATTTTCAGTTACTGTGCACATGCATTTGGGTATCTGGAGTGCCTACTAACCCACAAACGGCAAAGTAAGACAACCCAGTCAATTTTTGTGGGTTGCCAATATCATTCCTTAGATTTGGTTCCCCTTCCTACGCCAAGTGGAGGTTCAATACCGTCCTCCATCTGAGCAACTCTGACTCTTCGTGAGGGGGCACCATTTTTTTCCTGTAAGCGCCAGATCTGCTTCTATTACGTGGCAGCTAAGATCTAATCACAGGAATCTAATCTTGTTGGCCGAGTATATAAAGTTTATTTTTGATGCCACGGTCCAGCTACAGTTGCCAAAAACCGATGCATGCTTTCGGACTTTTCTTCATCAGTTATTATTATTCGCCAGTTTCGTTTTTGCCAGTTTCTTTTTCGCCAGGTTCTTGTTTGAGCAGTTGCATTTGGGTTCCTCAGTTTAGCTATCCACTTGCCTCTTTAAATTGTCCCATTCCACCTTACACAACAGCACAGCAGGTTCATTTTGGCACCATAGGCAACCGCTATTAACTGTTCCACCGTTTAAGGTGGAACAAGAAAATTCAAACTAGAAACTGGTAAATAAGAAGCTGACTTCAGCCTCATGTGACTGACAGCTTTTTCAACCTGGGTTAGTATAGACAAAAGGGAGCACTGGCAACCAAACTTTACCAACTGTCCATTGCAAAACTGCAGCTGAGGAAATTACTATGCTTTGTGTTTCTTTGACTGTGTAGTGCCAGCTAATGCTAACGGCTGAGGTAATACGCTCATCCTCAAAAGAATAGTTCCACCCGAAAGGATGCACTGGATTGCAATGGTATTCGAAAGGAAGATAACAGTTCCTACAGATTTTGTGGTAGGGTTGAAGGCGGAGTGACACCAGACCTTCTACAAACCGTTCATCTTGGTACTGACCACAATGCCTCCACACACAACTATTCTTTTGGTAAAGAGTGTATATTAATAGCAATGTAATGTTCTAGAACGTTCTTGCCGTTACTGGGCTTCCGGATCCATAATAACACTGTTAACGTTATTAGTTTTATAGTTGAATGGCTGTAACGTTAACGTCATCTGATCAAAGCATGAATAAGGTGATATTAAAATAAGAGAATGTGTACTGGTGTAGGGACGCCCTGTGGAAGAGAGAGGCAGGGTGAACAGTAGCTCATTTCTACCTAAAGGAACAGCCATTCAAACCAGCCCTTCTGAATAGGGCTGTTTAGATAGGGTATGAAGAGCTGTGGTGCTTCATCCTTGTGGTATCTTGACAAAAGCAGGATGTCACCTTTAAACATTTACTCCAAATTATACCCAAGATGCTTGAGCTGTTTTAAAAGATGTATAGGCTTGTGTTTCATTTTCAATTATTAATGTAAGTCAGTCCAAAAATCGATGAAAGCCCTAAAGTAATTTCCACTGACTTTTCAAACATTTCTGCCTAATACCGTTCATTAATGGTAAACAAAGTCATTAGGAGTGGTTCACAATGCCTACAACAGCAAATATATTCATTTTAAACCCAATTCAGACTGCTCAAAGAACCTACATGGTTCTTCTGAGCTTTATATGTTTAATATTAACATTGGGGAAAGAAATGACTTTTCTTTGGAGACTGTTTTGCTTTAGAACGCCCTCCATATACCATCACACCAGGAATTACTGTTTGTACTGAAATAAGACCAAAACCTTCTCAAAAACATTGGAAAATGGCCATCAGGCTGTGTATTCGTAACCAGCACTAGATTATGTAAGAACCTCCGGTGAGGGAGTACAGCCGCAAATCAGAAAGCGTTGGGACAGTATGGAAAATGCAAATACACTAAAATGCAGTGTTTTATTACATTCACTCTGACTTTTATTTAATTGCAGACAGTAAGAAGATATTTCACGTTTCATCTGGTCAGCTTTATTTCATTTGTTAATATACATCCATTCCTGCATTTCAGGCAAAGAAAGCATTCCAAAAAAAGTTGGGACCGGAACAATTTGGCCTAGTAATTAAGTAAAACTGCTAAGTAATGATGTGATTTTAAACAGATGATGTCAACAAGTTATTCATGTTATTCAGGATTTCCAGTTTGTAAAGAAATACATGAGAAAATTACTACAATGTTCAAAAACAATGTTCCTTAAAGAAAAGGTTTTGCAAATTCCCCTCTGTAGTGCATAATATCTTTAAACAATTCAAGGAATCGAGAGGAACTTCAGTGAGTAAAGGGCACAAGTTGGACACCCATGATCCCCGATCCTTCAGATGGCACTGCATCAAGAACCATCATTGAACAATAGCTGATATAGCCCCAAAGGCAAGGGATTACTTTGGCAAACCTTTGTCAAGAACTGCCATATAAAGCTACATTCACAAAGCCACTTAAAACTCTACTGTGCAAAACAAAAGTGTCAAGAAGCGGTGCCGACTTCTCTGGGCCTGAGCATCTGACAATGGACCATCACTCAGTGGCAACATGTATTGTAGTCAGACGAATCAGTATTAAAGTATCTTTTTGGGAAGAATTTTTATTTCTTAACTTTTCTGATTTGGGGTTGTATTAAAAAGAACCTGTTAAGCTAATTTTCAGTGTTAACAATTTTATTTTCTGGAGTCTACTAGAATAGATTTACATAATTACATTTTTTTCAATATTTTTCTCATACTGTACATCTGCATTCACCCTCTGAAACACTCTGTTAGCGCTCCTGTGTCATTAAGTCCCACCTCCTAATGAACCAAGTGTGCTCTGATTGATCATTTCGCTCACTCTATTCTGATTGGTCAACCACAAGAGCAGTTGAAGGCGATAGCAGCAGTCTCATCCCTACAGGTGGGCAGTAAGGATTGTGTTATGGGATGATGTCACCTTCTAACAGAGAAAACAGCTGAGAAAAGTGGTTTCAGTGTGAAAAAGGTTATCCTTCTGGCATGTACTTTAGGCTTTATAGCTCTGTAGATCGTTTACATGCACAAAAAGCTACAACACACTAAAGGAAAGACAAAAACAGGAAAAGTATAATAGGTCCCCTTTAAAATTTGGATGTCTGGTTCCTATCACCACCATTGTGATCCTTTCAGACTTTCAGGCAAGTTTCTCTAGAACAGGAACATTCCACATCAGACCATTTAGGATGGCTTTGTTTACGTCAGCCACATAATTATACAGTGTAATATAATTTTTTTTAATTGGCGGGATTCCCTTTAAATGACAGTCAGCCAACACTGGTCAACTTCAGCTCGTTCATCTAATACAGTTTCATCTAAACATAGCCTTTTTGTTTTCTAACAAATGCTGTGGAAGCATAATCCCAGGGCCATTCTTCATGGAATATAGCTGTTCAGCACACTTCCTTTTATTTTCTTGACTATATCATCAAACAAAACTGACAGAGCATATTCAAAACTTTCATTGGACTTACTAAAACATCTGATATTCTAGCAGATTATTGGATACAGCAGAAAACGAAACACTCGGAGAGACAAAAGCATAAAAAGAGGAGAAAGGGGATGAGGCGTTCTTCGGCTGCTCCCTGATCTACTAAAGCTCCCCACTGCTTAAGCCACTTACTATAGAGGTGCGTGCATACTAATGACTGCCAAAGACAGTTCCTTGCCTTTTTAATTGAACTGAAATTAAGTGGAAGAAACTGCAAGACAATTAACTGGGTTGTTTTTTTTTTCCTTCTTTTTTTATCTGAGCAGCACAGTCTGGAGCAGCTTCAGTGGCAAATTGGTGGTGGGCCGTCTGAGCTGCCAGGCACAATCTCATCCTCGCCATTTCAGGGGGCTCTGTTTATCTCGTTTTTCAATTAACCTCCCCGGTTTAACTCCCCATCATAAAGCCATGCACATGTTTGCTCCAAAGAACAAATAAAATCGCCTCTTCTCTCCGTTTCTCTCCCTCCGTCTCTTTCTCGGCTGCCCTCCCTCTCTCAGCATGCCATGCCTGGTAGTCGGGAGCGGCTGCCGTGCTTCACAGAGCTGAGGCGGATTTTGCAGGGGGGTGGGGGGTGGAGGGGCACATGTTTCCGATTAAAGAGCCCAAATCTGTTGTAAGCAGAGAGAGCTTTGTAGATATTGCAATTTTGTGATAACTTCCTCTTCATTTGCTGCCATAGCTTCCTTTCTGGCAAGGTTAAGCAGAGAGGCAGACTGAAAACAAGGGTGAGAGAAACTGAGAGAGAATGAGAGAGAGAGAACAGAAGTGTGCAAAAGATGTCAAGTTAATCTCAGCCGTATCAAAAATCCATGTTGATCCAAGTTGGTTTATGCTGGTTCTGGTTTAGCTGCTTACCCAGTTGCTCATGTTAGTTGACCAGCATACCAGCATCCAAACTAAATATTCTCTGGGGTATTCTTTGAAAGAACCAGCATTTGAAAGGCTTTTCAGAAAACCAGTGGTGGTTCTTGTCTGATATTGCTTCAAGAAAACTTTTTAGCTCCTTTAGGAGTGTTGCAGGGGCACTTCTCATAGTTACAGGGCTGCTGAAGTGACGTGGTGTATCTGCATGCCACCAGATATTGTATGGTCAGCACCAGATTCTACATGCTGAGGCCCATATACTATGTGGTGAGCACCAGATGCTACAAATAATACACTGTGTCTGTATATAGTGCACACCTGATAGTAGCTGGTGCTCATTACATAGTACATCTTGCTCACCTGATAGTATCTGGTGCTCACCTGATTTTTACGGAAATAAAAATACACCATGTCCCGTCACACAGTCACTGGTGTACTAGGCCGTTTTTGAAGGAGACCACCTTGCAATTTCCTTGGCAGTTTATGTCTGTGTCCATATATATTCCATTAAAAAACTTGTTAAGCTAGGAGTGTCTGTCATTTTGGCCTTTTTTCCATACTGCGGATTCAACAGGCTGGAATTTTCTTCTCAATTCGTCGTCACAGCAAAGTACAGCCTTACCCTCCCTCCATGCCCACCAACCCTGCTGCCCAGATTTCACAGCGAGCACCATTTCAGACGTGAACAAGAATAATGTGCCACTGTTGGATGCTGGGTCTCCAGTGGGTTGTGAATTCAAGCCCTGAATTGCATTGGCAAGTAAACACCTTAGGTTCTGTATTTGAGTTTCACTGGTAGCATGATGTGCCCTCCCTTTTCATTTGAAGGCGTCGGTTCTTGGCTACAGTTTTGAACAATAATGCAGTTTATTGGTTACAGTGGTGGTGGTTTAACTTGGAGCATTGAGTGTTCTGACCTTAATCAGACTTGTGATTCGAAACTCATGATGTAAGATAAGCATACATGCTTCGACATCTCTGACGGGTCTATATCAGATGCTTAGCACTAAGTTCCTGTGTGTTTGCAGAGTCAGGAAGAAAGCATTAGCAATAAACCACCTTATACTCACAAAGCAAACATGAACGTGAATGCAAACCCTGACCAATTCGACAACATCTTGCTGCATCCTGGTCAGTGGTTGGTCCCCTGGAGAGGTCTCTTCTTGTTCCCTTCATTTTTTTTCTTTGGAGGCCATCATAGAGTGGTGCACAGTGGGACTAGCCAGAGAAAAGAAGCCAAACCAAAGTAAGCTATCCAGATAGCCAGTTATAGCTTTTCACTGTAGAGACCTTGGTGCAAGGTGAGCAGGCACGATTACAGATGCAGTACTGGTTACGTTTTACATTTGGTCCAGAGGGTCTGTTGAAGTACACTTGCATCCTCCTTATACTGTATGCAGAACTTTGCTTTTGCAGAACATTTTGACCTGCACACGCTCCGGACTACAGACTGACTCAAAATGGAGCCTGACAAAATGGAGTCCCCTTGCACCAGCACTCCCCGATTAATCATCGCTAATGAGGCACAGACCCTGGGGAATACAACAAGAATCAAAACAAATTAATTGGGAGCAGTGCAGGAGATTGTAAAGTACTCATTATGTTTTTTTGGGACTGTTTTGTTTTTGCTTTCCTCTTAAACATGGCAAACAATAATTCCCTCATGCAATCAGAGCCGTGGTTTATGAAATCAAACATACAATTGTCTTGAGAGAGCTGCTCCTTTGACAGGCTTGTGATTGAGTGCATCCATTATCCTTCCTCAAAAGAGACACGCTACTCGGCATGCAGCAGCTTCAGGCTTTTCGAAGGCTGGAGTGGTCAGGCTGGCCCATGTTTACAGCTGCTCCTGCTGTCCTGTTAGGCTTTGTTCTCATTCAACATGTAGAATGACCTCTGTTTATAGTTATTGCTCATAAGGGGTTTCTTACTGACCTTGTGGCACAAAGAACAGAGAATTAAGTAACATACATCATTTAGCTTCACACAACAGTGCAGTTTTCCTGTTTGCCTTGTATTAAGCCAGTCTTCTTGTTGAAATGAGGTTTTTCTTGTCTTTATTTAATTAAATGGCTTTAAAAAGATAAAATAATCAAAAGTAATCAGATCATATTAGTTTAAAGGAGCAATTTGTGAGATGATGCAATCTCTCAAATTCATACTCCAAACAATGGGAGACAACATGTCACCAGAAATGCACAGTGTATCCTCCCTCTTTTTAGAAGAAATGCTGCAAGTTTAGCATTAAACTTTACTCGCCAGAAGCGTCTACAGCGATGGAAAGCAGCACCAATGTTGACTCTTGTTTTGCTTCTATTTACACTCATCATTACACTCAGACACTGTGAGATTTGCAAATGACTCAAGTTTCACGCTCGGCTGCACAAGTGACGTAAGCAAGGATGGGCCTTATCGCTGTACCTGACTGACCCTACAGCCACGACTGCAGACATGCCCTCCATGACTTATCCTGCCAGCACCATTGGCAGACGGCTGTACGACGAAAGACCACATGAACGCGGACCGTTACGGCAACTGCCCTTAACACCATGTCAGCATCACCAAAGACTGTAATGGTGTCATCCCAGGCTGTCATGGAGTGACTTAGAATGGCAGGGGGTCATCTTCAGTGACAAGTCCCGCTTTTGTCTTGGTGGCGACGACCAATGAATCCATGTGTGGAGGCACTGTGGTCAGCTCCAAGGTGAACGGTTTGTTGTCACACGTCAGACATCCAGAAGGCCTGGTGTCACTCCATCTCCACCCCTACCGCAAAACCTGCAGGAACTGTGTCAGAATATTCAAGCTGCATGGGATGGATTATCACAGGACACCATTAGGAACCTCTACAGCACCATGCCGAGACGTCTGGCATACGTCTGTATGTGTAGCTCAATAAATATTGCCCATATCAGTCTAAATGTATCATCATTTATTGTTCTCCGTAACCTTTATTTTCCTTCCCAATAGCACTGCAGTCCCACACTTCCTTCTGGGTGCAACCATCACGATGAGTGTATATCACTTCTTTTGTTTGCTACTCAGTGTGGTTTCTTTGCAGGAGCGAGCAGTGACAGTCGCCTGCCAAGAACTTCAGTCATCATTGTATTTACTTTTCCTTTCATTAGCTATCTGTCCTTTAATGATCTAACCGACGGCTGAACATTCGACATGGCCGACAAGGGGTTAGAACACATTGGTGGGGCAGCAGCACTACTTCTTCATCCTCTCAAAATTCAAGTCAGTGCTACAGTGACTCACTATCACCTCTTGAGGTAAAAGTAGTATTACGAGACAGGACAGGTCAGGGCTAACTGGTTAGCATGCTAACTCCAGTAGATACCTCTTCAACACACTATATTGACATCTTTGGCACACCATTAAAACTGTTAGTTCCTTCCCATTCTGTTGATCATTTTAGTTAGTTTTGAAATGTTCTAAACAAAGAATCTCACATATTGCTCCTTTAATATAGTAAGCCTCCTATAAAGTAATCCTCCCTACCCTGAGTATGTCATGTCGTAGGGTTCAAGTACATATAGTGTAATACTAAAGTACTGCCAGAAAGGTAGATCAAAGCTCAATAATAAATCCTGCTTTTTTAAATATAAAAATATGGTATGTGATTAAAACAGACCTGACAGCTTACGTTCCCTACAAACACGTACAGCCATAACACGTAAGCCACATGTGCCATATAGGAACTTATGCAGAGGGCCAGGTGTGATTCAGTTCACGCACAGCAGAGAGGCGAAAAGCAGCAGCAGCAGCGGCAGCCGGAGAAAGTCACTATGATTACTACTCAACCATAATCCCTTTTCTCTGATCTCTGCTGATTTTAGTTTAATATTCCTGTGACTTTTTTAGAGGAAGGAATTATTCAAATACAAGCGCTCAGTGGAAATCTCTTCTCCACCTGCAGGCATTCAGAGGGAAGTTGTGGCGGGAGGCAGGGAGGGAGAGGGGGGGCTGCTGGGGGAGGCAGGAGGAGATAAATCACAGGAAAGTGCTCAAATGCCCTCTGAGGATTTTTTCCCCCTGCATGTTTCTCTCTGCACAGGGGTGGTGCTGGCCATCTTAAGCACTGGAGGTCATTTCCTCTCCTGCCTTGTTAATTTACGTGCAGGCGGCGCGTGCTGGCCAGCATTTAGAGCTGCACCCTTGAGGCCATGGAGGCTTGAACTCTGATCTGGAGAAGCTGCTAATAGCAGACTGATAGCAGCTTTGCTTTGGATTTCACTCCACATCTCTCATCAGTCCATGCTGTACTGTATTATCCCATGCAATCATGGGTCTAATTGCACACGGTCCATGTTAAATGAATGATTCTAGAACGAAATCACATTTACACAGTTTTCCCCTTACCCCAGATGTAAGGTCTGGTGTTCAGTGTTGCTTCTGCAGTTTAGCACTGGTGGCTAACATTGCTATGAACAGACCAAATATCTCCTCAAAACCCCTTCCAGGTCTTCATTAAAGTCAAGAATTGTCAATGCAGTTTAGGATACAGTGTGACTTAAGATAATTGGTGCATCACCTCAGTAAACCTCTGGATGTGGTTTAGAGCAGGTTGAGAGGATTTCTGGACATGCATATACAGCAAAGAGTTATCTTCTGGTCTTCGTTAGTAGCAGTTATTTAGTAGCTCCAGTGCTAAACCATGGAAGCCAAATTTGTACACCAAACATGTCTCACCCGATCAGTTACATCTGGTATAAGTGGATAATTAGATCTAGAAACATTGAAATTAAAATTGCACAGTATTAGGGGACTGACCATTTTTGCTAGCCACAGAGCCAATTTTGTGGTATCTTGTTGCTTTTTGGGAGCTTTTATGAATAGCTGCTTAAGTAAAATCATGCTTGGTGTCCAAAGTTTGTTTCTTTGGTTGTGTACTAGAATTACAAGGCTCATGCTAGTCCAAGCTGGCTTATGCTGGTTAGTGATGGTCTGGTGTCGGTTTTGTCAGTCAACTAGCATGATCTTGGTGGTTGACCAGCAAACCTTGCTGGTGAAGCTGGTTGACAAGTATGATCTTGCTGGTCTAGTTGGTCAAACAGCATGGGCATACATAAAACCTTGCTGGTGAAGCTGTCATGTATATCCAAGCAACGTAGGTATTAAGGTAGTATGCAAAATATCCCCTGGTGTTCGAGGGTCCCATGTTGGCTGGTAGTGAACCAAGGCAGTCTAAATGACCTTTTCCTGAATTTGTATCTGAGCATCTACTTTATCCTAAAAGACAGGATAACAATACAATAAGTCCTTTTGATATTGAACATTCAGAGGGTCCAAGATGCTAATAGAGAGGTACTGGAACCCCTAGGGACCCCCTGCATTTTGTACTCTGAGCCAGCTGAGCGCTTTTGCTCAATAATAAGTGGGGATGGTAAGAAGAGGGAGGCAATGATATTTTTGTTTAATGTTCTTTTTTTCCCACCTGCGGTTGATATGATTGACATTCAGAAGATGTTTTAGAGGCAGACACAAGTCACTACAGTTTGAAGGATGATTTCAGAACAACAAGAATTTTGTCTTTTAAATTGCATAATTGGATACGTTATGCTTAAATTGAGCAGGGGCATGAACTAGCAAGGATGAAAGGTTTTAATTTTACTTTAAACTGCAGTCGTAGTAGTTAATTGTATCTGGTTAATAACCTTACACTTATCATCAAAGAATTGTTACACCCAGAAGGAAGTGTGGGATTGCAGTGCTACTGAGAAGAAAGATAAAGGTTACCAAGAAAAATAAATAATGATAAATTTAGGCTGATATGGGCAATATTTATTGAACTACACATACAGAAGTAGTGTCTTTCAGTATGCCGTCGGGGCGCCATATTTGATAACGCAACATGCCAGACGTCTCGGCATGGAGTTGTAGAGGTTCCTAATGGTGTCCTGTGATAATCCATCCCATGAAGCTTGAAAATTCTCACACAGTTCCTGCAGATTGTGTGGTAGGGGTGAAGGTGGAGTGACATCAGGCCTCCTGGACGTGTGACACGTGACAGCAAACCGTTCATCTTGGTGCTGACCACGGTGCCTCCACACACAGATTCGTTGATCATCTCCACCAAGACAAAAGCAGGCCTCGTGTTAAGGGCAGTCATCGTTACAGTCTGTGTGCATGTAGTCCTGCGTCATGCAGCCGTCTGCCAATGGTGCTGGCACTAACAGGAAAACATACTTTGTTCCATGTAATTCTGGACAGTTTCTTTTAGTTCATTCATTTATGATGTGAAGGACGACTGTATTTTCAAATTATCTCAAAAAATGAATGGAGGTTGCCTTCCAACTTCAGCAATATGTAAACATAACAGAGCTGAATGGCTTGTGCTGTGCCTCATTCCAAATGTATTCTGGGCTGAAGCATTCCTTATTCCTTAACTTTACTTTTTGCAGCTTAGTTTCTATAAATCTTTGCTGTCCAAAAAAAAAAACCATGTATCTCCATTTTTGCTGATTTTTACTTTTATGCATCATTTGAACACAGCAGCTTCTGTTTACGCGGTGTGAGAATGTCATGATGAATGGACCAACAGAAATGACCTACAATCACTTGGAAAAAAGTCTGGTTCCATTGTCTTACATTACCATTAAATTAGGTTTGTGCCCTCTCCTGTAAAGTTGCCATTTTGCAGATACATGTTTTTCTTTGGACAGCGACAATATGGAATGTATGGGGTGGAGAATGAGAGTGATATTGAAACTTGAACAATGTTCATATACCACATTCAGCTACCAATAAGTTTGATTTTTCATGAAATGGGCCCTTTAAGATCATACATCAGTGGTATTATTTGGTATGTACTATGAAACTAATGTGTAGATTGTGTAGATGAAAGTAAAGAACTGAAGTATGAACTCATATACAGGCCTTTGGGTTGAAAGGGGTTCAGCTCATTCATCTCTTCACCACAACTGGGCCCACGCAAGCCTGCATAAGTACATGAAGATGTAGCTGACTTTAGCTTAAGCTGCTGTGCAGGCTAGCACTGCTTTGCAGAGTGAACGCGTGTGGCTCGAGTGCGAATGGTTCGGCTGGAGGATCAGGTCCAGCACGGCTCCTCCAGCTTTCATCCTCGGCTAGCTTTGTGTCGGCGCCAGCCTGAGCATCCACAGCCTGGGAACAGTTGGCACTGCTGTCATCACACAAACACAACACAATGAGACTAAACCCGCTTATGTACTCTGACAATGTGCAGCTTAAAGCCCTCTGCCAGCTATCTGATTGAGGTGGAGCTCAGCTGGAGATGCCAGCGGTGCCGCCAGTGTGGAGGCTCCAAGAAGGTTTAACATCAGTATCTGAGTTTCTGGAGGCCACTTGCAAATGGATTTGCCAAAGGTCTTATGAAATGACCTCATTACGTTGAGGGTCGTTTTGTGAGAGTTGTTTAGCCCAAACACAAATGAAAGCAAAAACAATTGTTTATTATCAAGCTGTCATTGTACTGACTACATACTGAAACATACAGGCTCTTAAAAGGTTCTGGAGCAAGGCCATAGAAGAACCACTTTTGATTCCCTTACCTTTCTCAAACCTGTCACTGGATAGGGCTCAAATATTGAATTATTGTAAAATGCCTTTATTTATTTCGGGGGGTCTGGGGGTGGAAAGGGTGTTCCACCCACTCACCATAATCACATAAAGCTACCAAGCTGAAAGGTCGAGGGCTAACACATGCTTCCTCAATCACATCTCTACAAACAAATGCAACCTAATGCAAAGTCACTGCTTAGCTCAGCATGCTTGGTGGAGAATGCTAACTACCATTTCTTGCATTGTCACCAATCAGCCATCCGCACTGGCTAGTATCGCACTAGCACATTGCAGTGACATAGAACATGGAGGACCATTCTGCCAACCCAGAAAAAGGCAGATTAATTATGTTGTCTTGGACTCCTAGCCCAGATGGCACTGGCATCACTTGGGATCTACTGATGATAGGACCAATGATTAAACAATTGTGCCAAGAGACCTCCAGTTTTAAGAGTGTGGTAAATATCACTCAAAAGGGAAGCACACCCTCCTCTGGTCCACATCATATAGCAAGACCAATGCAAAAGGAAAAGGATAAGAATTTCAAAAGCATCCGAATTTACAACTATATACAATATAAAATAACAGATAACTGTTAGAGTCCTATGGGAGTAGCCCTGAAAAACCTGAAAGTCTGAATGTTCACTGTTACAGGTGAAACCAGTGACCACTGTAAGGAGTTTATCACAGTAAAATTACTGCTGCTAGAGGCCTACGGTAATGAATATGAGAAGTGATGAGTGTTTTGTCAGTCAGAGGAAGAAATGTCTAATTAGTTTGTAAGCAGGAAAGGAAAAAAATGTAAATAGCAGGATCATTGGATGGGTCAGCAGGATGCAGGCAAAGCTTTCACACAGCACAATACAGCATAAGGTTCCATGGTGGGTAAACTGGTCAGAAATGCAGGCAGACAGTGCACACCCAAACAAGGCATATGACGCAACAGCACAGACCGCACAGGATGGGCAGTAGTTCCACTTCAGACATTTGGAATCATTTACTCCTTTATATTGCTTCCTTCTGTAAAGACAATCGCTCTGACTCATCTCTTATAATGCTTAATGAGACTGGAGAACATATGGTCTGGTCTTTCTGATGGGATCATTGTCTTGCCAGAAGATCCAACCATTGCCCTATTTAAGCTTCCAGGCTGAGGCTGTCAGGTTTTGATTTAATTATACTTGATGGGGTCCATGATACTGTGTATCCAAACAAGTTCTCCATGACCTTTGGAAGAGAAACAGCCCCACAACATCACAGATCCACCACCATAACTCACAGGTACTGTTCTGCATGGCTGTCTTTGAGTCTTCACCAAAGCCACCTCAAGCAACACTGTAAAGCTTAAGATTGTTGGTTCCTGACAGCAGAGCCTTTCTTCTAGCAATCTATCCAAACAACTTGAGGTTACATAGGTTGCAGGTAAGTGTAGCTTAGTTCGATATGATCAGGAAGGGTGTGCTTGTTTTCTGCTTGTTGATCCAACTTACGGATTTGGGGAAAACTTTTCTTTGCCATTAAGAATGAATGGGATGAAAATGCACACGCCCATCTACTGTACTTCCACTCAACCGACAGACATCATTTCACTATGATCATTACACTATCTCAGGGCAAACCTCCAAGCATGAATTCAATGTTGGTCTTTCCGGCACTCGTCCGTTTGTCTTTTCCCCCCATCCTTCATTTCTCCCATAGAGTCAGATTAATTTTCACCCATATTCAAACCTTATTGTTTCCTTTACCCAGCAGCCACGAAACGGCATGTTCTCACTTAGAGCAGATCTCAAAACTTTAATCCATAACCATACTGTCCCTCACTCCTCTGTGTGTCATTGTTATCTCTCGTTCCTCCAATAGAATCCAATTCATTTTTAGCAACACCTTAGTTAACGGGCAGCAACAAACTTGAGCTACTCAATCACTCTGCTTTTCCTTCAGGAAATGCACTTTTCCGGTTTATGGAGAAATTCCATAAAATTCCCCTTTAAGGGAAATTCATCTGCTGCGTTGTGAGATCAACATGTATGAAAAAAAAGCAGTCAAAGCTTTTCAAGCTGCATGACCAGGATACTGGCACACGCAGTGCCATCTGGAGGCAATTTACATACTGCAACTTTACATGCTGCCTCCTTCACCACACCTCACATTCTTACTCGTCTGTCTTGTTCCTTTGCATTGCCCTACACAGTAAATCCCCACAGTATGATAATTAACTCACTAAGCGTCTGAACAGCGGAGATTAATGAACCACTACAGATACTCGGCAAACAGTTATAGACATATAATCCACCCAGCTGAAAACGTATACGCAACACACGTGACACCTGCACCTACAGACCAACCTACCCTGTCTAACTGTCTCTGCAGTGCCCAGAAACGAGTGGCAAAGAGCACCCAGAAACAAGAGCACGTGTTGGTTTCCGGCCGACAGATGACTGCCAATTAATCACACGGGCAAACACTCCACACCCCAGCTGACTGTTTTCCCTCTGCGCTTCCCCTCGATGTGGCAAATAACGGGCCTGCCTGCCACGCAGCCAGACACTTTGTCAAACAAATATGATCAAAACAAAACTAATGACGTGTAAATTGTTTATGATGTTCATTGCAACCAGAAGCCCCCATGAGTGTGTGTGTGTGAGTGCGTGTGTGTATGTGTGTGAGTGTGTGTGCGCGCGTGGTGGGAGGTAATCACTGCCATCGGCTTGACATAATCAGGAGGAAATGAATATGAACATTTTACATCATACTTTGACTTGAGTCGAGCAGGGATCCGTGCACATGTGATGAAATCACTGCCATTCACATGTTGCAAGTCACCGCCGATGAATATTTTGCAGGTGGAGGGCACAGCTACGGCCTGTAAATTGCGTTCACATGAAATGGAATGAAATGGAATTGCTTCACAGGGTTCTCTCTAATGTTCTGGCTGGAATGGATTCAAACATGGTGAGAGTGAGCCGGTAGCAGCTGTATGACAAGGGCATGTAGCATAGAATTGGCGTTAGCTCTTTACTGTAGGCAAGTCAAGTTTATTTTCTGTCTATAGCACATTTTACAACTAATGTTGTCACAAAGCAGCTTTACAGAGAATGAGAGGAACCAAGACTCAGAAGGGGAACCCATCCTCCACTGGTCAAGACTGGATAGCAAGACAAGCACAAAAGCAAAACGATACGACTTTAAGAAGGATCTGAATTTACAATTATATACAATATAGACCTCACCTGAAAGTCTGAATGAAACTAAGTCAATCTTACCAGTGAAACCAGGGGCCGCTGTAAGTAGGCCTACAGTTACATAATCTGTTAGGAGGAATTAGAGAAGCGTTCTGTGTTTTGTGAGTCAGAGAAAGCAATGTCTGATTAGTTTGTGGAGCAGGAAAGAAAAAAGTCTGAGATTAAATAAGCAAGATCATCAGATGGGTCATGCAGGCGAAGCTTCCACATAGCATAGGACAGCATGAAGCTCCATGGTCCATCCTCCTTTGGTCAACACTGGATGGCAAGACAAACACAAAAAGGATCAGAATTTACAGTAATACGCAATATTGAATGGAGAAACAGACCTGAAAGTCTGAATGAAACGCAGTCGTTAATACCAGTGAAACCAGTGACCACTGTAAGTAGTTTATCACAGTAAAAACCTTGAACATCAACCGTTGCTAAAACCCTACAGTGATGGTATATTAGAAAGAATAAGAGATGCATTCAGTGTTTTGTGAGGCAGAGGAAGAAATGTCTGATTAGCACAGTATCCATAAGGCTATACATATGCTGTCCAAAGAAACACAGGCATCTCCAAAACAGTAACTTTACAGGAGATTCCCAAAGCCGTCCTAACTTTTAATGTAAGTTACTGTAAAGAGATTTTATCCTAAGTTTCTATTGGAGCATTTATACTGGATTAAATCTTCACACAATGTAAAGGCCAGCTTTACATAAAAATAGTCATGTTAAATTTATTTTGGGCAGCGATGATAGACTTATCATGTCAACTTACATAAGCCAGCGCTAACTTATTTATTCCAACAAGTGTTGTCTGTCATAAAGGCTGCTTTTGTCAACTTTAAAGTCATTTTAAAATTTAAAGTCAAAATATGTCAGGTGACTGATTTTTTAGTCATCTTTGCCACCCATCCTGCCTCATGCCCTGCTTCTTTTTCCAAAGACCTTCGCTACGCTCGGAATCGCCATTCCTCTTGCTTTTGTCACCTCTTGCTTCATAGTAGAATCATATTACTTTTGAGGTGAATGCTCTTTTATTGAGCACAGCATCAGGGAGAGCAGATGCTAAGCACTGCTAAAACCGTTGAAATAGAAGGCAAGACACTTCCGCTTGACAATAAGCAGTAACACTGCACTACTACCCCATAGCTGAGCATAATACAAGTACATAGTACAAGTGAGAATAGTACAAGTAAGTCCTGTACACTTTTCCACGCACCCACAGCACTTTGAGCCAGTAGTGAAGTCACTGCAGTATTTGTTTTGTTCTATAATGGCCTAGAAAGCCTCTAGGGTTCAACATTGCTTGGCAAGCTATGTCATATTATCATCATTATGTCACTGTGACAAACACCAGGAAGTGATGGCATTTCACCCCATAAAGTGTCACAACACGTCTTTAAAGCTGACAAAGTCTTTAGAAATGTTTATCTAGATCCATGTCACCTGTTATAAAATGTTAATGTAGGTGTCATGCAGCCTCATAAACACATATGTGGAGGCCCTTTATGAAGGAGCCATACACTGTATGTCACTTTCCATAGATGTTGTGAACGTTATGTCTACAAGAATACTGCACTGTAAAAGACTGTCATTTGGCAATGCATGCTCTACAAACCGCAGGCACTGAAAGAAGGAAAAGAGGCAGATGTTTTGTAGCATGTAATAAATTCGTACACTCACACACATGGGCCTGCATGCAGGGTTGAACCTTTCCTGCCTGCAGAGACAGACTGCATACTCTTGTATGGGGCTGAATCAGCTCATGCCTGCTAGGCTGTCACACGTACATGCAGCCAAACGGCAGCATTAGCAAGCCTAATCCCACAGACTCAGGCAGGGTGTCCGACTGCTGAGAACAATAAACTCCCTTCCACACACACACACACAAATGCAGACTCTTTCATACACTCGTTTGAGTTCAGGAAGGATGCTTAGTCTTTGTTGGCTGGTAGTGATGGTAACTGAAAATGCTGTTTTTGACAGACAGGTTCAGAATTGCTTTGAAGAAATCTGTTGCTCTGTCATTTCAGCAGCCACTGAAACAGTGCTAAGGAAAAGAGACTAGAAGTTGCCTTTTATGTACACAGATACACATTTAACTTATGTGTAACATATTATTTGAACCCTGCTACATATCATTGACATAACCATGCCATAAATGTATCATGGCAGATGATGGGTATCAGCATTTAACAGTCATCCAGTTATATTACAGTGTTAAGTTCATTATCAGTAATTAACATGACAGATGACATAATGTTTGATCATGGTGGCCAACTAGAGTAGACTAGATCAAAAACTGGCATGTGATATAAGCTGTCATGAAACACTATGTCACCTGTCGTGAGCATTAGTTTGCCGAACAAGCTGTTATGGCAATTTGTGACAGCCATGATTTGGCCATGTTTACAGTATGGTTATGTCAAGGTTATGTAGCAAAGTTGAAGGAAAATGTTATTGAATTAAGCTTGAATTGCAAAAGTAACAAGTCAGCCAACTGTTGTATGAGAAGTTGCTAAACAGAGTAGGCCTGCTATTACTGTCTAACCTTTGCTGGAATTGGTATTTAATTTTGATTGCTCCTCTCAGTTTTATTGGCCTTTCAAACAAGCAAGGCTATTTAGACTTTTCACTAATGAATTATGAATGACAAACGCATACTATTTATAATATATAGGATAATATAAAGGATAATTGTAGGATAATAAGCACACCAGACAAAAACTGACTCATTCTTTGTCCATTGAGATTATGAAGACTGTGGTTCCAACTGAACAGACATGGGTTTCATTCTCTACCTGGGCAACCAGGGTCCTTTCTGTGTGGAGTGTTCATGTTCTTCCCATGACTGTGTAGGTCTCCAATATCCTCTTACAGTTCAAAGATATGCAGTCAGGAGAGTTAGGGATATAAAATCCTCCCTAATTATGAATGTCAGTGTGAATGTCTGTGTATGTGTATGTCTGGGTGTATGCCCTGGGATGGACTTGCAACTGGTCCAGGGTGTTTCCTGCCTTCTGCCTGATGAGTGCTGGGATAGGCTCCAGCACTCCCCCGGGACGCAGGAGGATAAGCGGTTTAGATGATGAATGAATGCATGAATGGATGTTTTGTTTTTTGGATATGAATTCATACAAAGGAATCCATTTGAATATTTCAGAACCAGTTATAACATGCCAATGGCATACTCCGTCATTCCGTCACTGTATTAGCTCAAGTGAAGTTTATTAGATGAGTCTTCAGAGGGGCGGGAGATCTAGTGAACATAAGTATCAGTCTGAGACGTTTCTGTTACCAGACCCAAAAAATGGCATTTATAAGCCATAGCAGTACACTACAGTAAACTACTTTACAATGCTTATGCTGACCATAACACGCGGTTTGCAAGACAATAGGTTACAAACTGGTACAGAAGTATGATACACTCTTTTCTATGGTTAGGTTACACTCATTTTCACAGCTACACTGGCAATGAGCTCTGAAAAGACCTCATTACTGTCTACTGCATTACTATCATAATGCTATCACAGTGAAGATGAAAAGGATACTTAAAACTATCAAACAGCAAAAGAAAGCAAATTTTCTGTCAACACTAATTTCGTTAATGTTACAGTTTTAAGCAATGCTTTAAGTTTAAGATATGTTTTATCAGATAGTGAAAGGAGTAGCTTTACTGAGCGGCAACCCATCCCCTCCCCCAAAACCAAAGTTATTCCCTGGGTACATGTATAAAAGGTATCTTCTAAAAGAACAGTATTTGATTTAAATTAAAGTTTGCANTATATATATATATATATATATATATATATTGTAATTTCCCAAAAACAAGTTCTTTTCAGCAACAGTAATGTCTTTTATATCTTGCTGATGATGGTAAAATAGCGAAAAATATGAAAAAATAGCGTTGTCTTTGGGGACTATTTTGCTTCACACTATACACACTCATCATCAAAATCATTCTTGCAAAAATAATTGCACCCAGAAGAAATCCACCCCCAGGAATGAAACTTGGTGGGTAGTCTTGACATCATAAGACATGCGAATGATTCGTATTTCACACTCAGCAATGCATGTGACTTAGGCAAAGACAGGCCTTATCGCTGTACCTGACTAACCCAACAGCTACAATTGCGGACATTCAGTGAGCCCTCCATGAGTCATCCTGTTAGTGCCAGCACCATTGGCAGACGGCTGCATGACGCAGGACTACATGCACACAGATTGTTACGACGACTGCCCTTAACACCACATCAATGTCACCAAAGACTGCAGTGGTGTCGTGCCAGACTGTCATAGAGTGACTCAGAGAGAATGGTAGCGGGTCATCTTCAGTGACGAGTCCTGCTTTTATCTTGGTGGAGATGACCAACAAATCCATGTGTGGAGGCACCATGGTCAGTGCCAAGATGTTTGCTGCCACGCGACACACGTCCAGAAGGGCTGGTGTCACTCCACCGCCACCCCTACTGCAAAATCTGCAGGAACTGTGTGAGAATATTCAAGCTGCATGAGATGGATAATCACAGGACACCATTAGGAACCTCTACAACTCCATGCCGAGACGTCTGGCATGTTGCGTTAACAGACATGGTGGCTTGACGACATACTGTAGAGACACTACTTCTGTATGTGTAGCTCAATAAATGTTGCCCATATCAGTCTAAATTTGTCATCATTTATTTTTCTTGGTAACCTTTATCTTCCTTCTCAATAGCACTGCAATCCCACACTTCCTCCTGCGTGCAACTATTCTTTTGATGATGAGTGTAGTTTTTTAACCCGAAACTATCATAAAGTGCCAGACATCAGACATCATAAAGTGCCAGAAACGTGTCATTTGACAAGGGCAGCCACACCTTCCTGTATGTGTTCTAAATTGTGAAAAAATTGTGTGATGAACGAGTGTGTTGTAATGAATGTGACCTCAGTTTTGCTCATATTTCCTATGTGACTGTGCACATCCCCCTTAATTTTTCCATGGCTCCGATAGCCTAGGTGGCTGCAGCCATGCTGATGCAATTTGTTATGTCTGAGGCTAAAGAAAACACGAAATTCTTCGACACAATCTCACCACGCTGGAGATGGATTTCCCCCTCCAGGAAGCGATTGAACAAAAGAAACATTCAATATGTAATTACCTGCCATAGACACAGTCACGCTGGCGCGGGGAATTCAATATACACCCATGACACTTCCAGCGTAATGTGACAGAAATAAATGTTTGCTTTGGTAGGTGGCGGATTGGGGGGGCAGCGGGGTTCATGGTGGAGAAATGCGAAGAAAAGACCTCCATCACATTGTTCAACATGAAGAGAGAGGGAGGGAAGGAGGCACAGTCAGACGTTTTGTCTACTGGACTCCAGACATTTGTTTTGTCTACTGGACTCCAAACGGCTGCTTGTTAACGGTGAAGTTTTCCTTAGATGTTTTGGTGCAGAGTTTTATTCCTCTCTCTCTCTCTCTCTCTCTCTCTCCCTCTCCCTCTGTATTTCTTATTCTTATTAACTGCATGGGTGCAATTTATTTTGCTCTGCGGCGATGGAGGTGGCTGGGAGTGGGGGAGACTCTGGACGGAGCTGATAAGCCCATACTCACATTCAGGCCTGCAGGAGGGACCAGATTTACCAGGAAGACAATGTCCACTAGGTCTCACACCGTTTTACACGCACACTCACTCACGCACATACACAAACTCCTTCAGAAACCTACTACATTTAGCCTGATAAACTTTAAAGAGCCCATATCCTCTATGTCTCTTGTACTTCATTTCTCTCTTCAGCTTCACTTATTATATTTATGTGGTTCCTTGTACCAAAAATAGCCATAATTCATTTTTACATGTCCGTTTTCCAATGTCACTTTATCCTTTAGATTTAAACAGGCTGTTTTGGCTAATGCCCTATAAGACTGACAGGTGTAAATGAGCTCTGTTGTGATTGGCCGCCCTGTATTATCACTCATTCAAAAAGCAGTCCAATCCGAAATACTCCTTATGACTTCAATTCAATTTAACTTCATTGTGAAGTGTATAGACAGGCCAAACTAATGTAGGCTGAATTGGGCGATGCATGTAAATGAGTTGGTTCTTGTGACATCACAACACTCAACAGGCTACAAAACAGGAGCAAGTCTTTGAAATGTTTGCATATCAATTAAAACTATTGTGGCATTGCTGTAGATGAACACATGGGAAACATAGCTCCATATATAAGTGAATGCTCTTTTATTGAACATAGCAGATGGGGTAAACCGCACCTCACTGCTACGGCCAGGAAGCAGACAGATCACTTCTAACTTAGTCTCACAGACACTCAGCCCTAACAGTTTTTCAAGGAGCAGGCAACAGCACTTCCTCAGGGCCCATTTTGCACCGATGACGCTAGCAAGGTGCTGCTTGTGTTCACTGGAGCCTCGACTCTCAACCACGCTGCAGGCACCTGCATGGCTGGAGGGCTCTGGTTGATGCTGCCAGGTTGATATAGAGGCCCTTGCATCCGGTCTCCTTCCAAGTGTCCTTGTATGTTGTCATTCAGGCATCCTTGCTGTTGCCTTTTTTCGCTGTCCTCTAGTCGGGCTCTGCTGATAAGCTGTGTCTCACTGCTTTCTCTGCAGTCCTCAGTCGGGCTCGGCACTTTGCACCACTTTACCAATGTGAAAATACTGTTTCTCTCTGGGTAACTGGGGTGTGCTGTCCCATGCCTGACACCAGTGCACTACAGGCACAGAGTGAGACACAGGAAACTTAGTGCTTTATGTGAATGCTCTTCTATTAAACACAGCAGCAGAGGAGAACCACTGCTCCATAACTACAACTTATTTCCACACTTATTTATTTAAAGTCTGTCTATGAAGGTGGCACTCCCAAAAGGGCGCACACATGGGAGCGGCCCACATGACCACGCCTCCCACAGCATCGCAAGTCATTCAAAAATAAGGGAAATTTGGTTTTCCAAGATACAGACCCTTTAACTTACATCTAAATAGATATGACTCCACAACAGGAAACAGATTTAATTGCTTTGCTAACACTTTACTCACTAACTTCACTCCTGCTCAGCAAGAGCACCGATACTATCACAGTAAAAATCCCGTATAATTCTATTATGTCCACTTGATTTAATAAAATGCTAAACTATTTATTAAGTAATAAATAATTATAGTACTACTACTACTAATAATAATAATAATAATTAAATAATAATAATGATAATAATAATAAATATTATTATTATTATTGTTGTTGTTTTCTATGGTGCAAATAAATAGATATAACCCCACAGTGGGAATAGATTTAACTGCTTTGCTAACACTTTACTCAAAAAACTTCACTTATGCTCAGCAATTCTATCACAATAAAAGTCCCATATAATTCTGTTGTTTAACGTATGTTAACTTGATTTAATAAAACACTAAACTATTTATCAAGTATTATGTATTTATAGTACAACTACTCCTGTTAATGTTATTAATAGTAGTTGTATTACTAATAGTGGTGGTTAATAATGAAATGTTATATATATATTTTTTTCCCTGCTTTTTTTCCCCAACCTCTCCCCCTTGCAGAAGCCCACCTGGGCCCCAAGTACTCTGGATATGAAACCTTTGACTTTGACCCAGAATAACTCACCAATATACAAAATACCTTGTATGTGTAACAGATTCAGAGAAATAAAGTGATTCTAATTCTGATAAAAGACTAATTCCCAGACACTAATTCCCAGACACAAACACGCACAGATCTATATGGTAACCAGAGTTAAAAGGGATAGTTAAAGAGCCGGGTAGTAATGTAACACTATTCCTCTGTAGTCGACTGTTTGTGTTTATGTCTGGAAGCACACAGTAGCAGCCGAATGATAAGAGAGAAAAACGACGGTGCGCACTCTGGCGTCAGGAGCGCAGAGACGTCTATAAACTAAAAGAAGCACTGCACTGTCGGAATATGACAGCCGATCCATCAGGGAAATAGAAGCTCCGTCTCCTGCACCAAGGAGAGCACCCAGAACTTTTATAAATAGCCCTGCGCTTTTAAAAGGAATTGGAAGTTGTCAGACATATGCTATCCGCATCTTCTTTTTTCTTCCTCAGGATCCTCTGACTTGGTCATGTTGGTTGAACATGATTGAAACATCAAAGCATACAAAGTAGCAGAGTTGAAAGAGCTACCTGGAAGGGAGGCCAAGGCGTTACACTGGCCCCAATTTCCCCATGGCCTCGTGTCCGGAGGCAGAAGCATAAGGACAAGGAACCTGGGTGAAATGCTGATAGTGGTTTCTGCGTTCTAACTTTGGACGGTGAGCTGCGCCATGTGCTGTGCATCACCCTACTGGTCAAAGAAGGACAGGAGTTCTTGATTTCATTCAGAGAAGCCAGAACTACAGCCACTTCAAACATGAATTCTCAAACTCAATCACTATCTCTATGGGAGAACTTTTCTTTTTTGCATATTGTATTTCCAAGTAAATGGTCAATGAGGAGACACACAAAAAAATGAAATATAAATTGAACTTCAAAGAGGCAACACAGTGTATCTAATTCAAAGAATGGCTGGCTGGAATAGGCAAGAGAGGCGGATGATTAAAGCTGAATATCTCCTCACATGGAAATGTCAGGCGGTGGGATGAGAATGTGTGTGGAGGAGAAGTAGCTGCAGGCCTCGGACCCAAGTGTGCTCCGTGGAGCCGCGGCCATGCTTTCATCTCCACATGGCAGCCACAGAAGATGGGCAGAGAGACCCACACTATTAACCTTGAGAAAACTAGCCCAGCCTCCCAAGTCCAGAGGAACGTTTTGTACTGTGATCATTCCATCTTTTATTATTTGTGTTTCTCTGTATGTTTGGGAATGCAAACGTGGTGGTTTATATGGGTACTTTAGATATGGATCATCGGGAAAAGAGACATTATGTTACTTATAGGGCCCATATCTTCCTTTTTTCTTGCATGTCACTTTTACCCTATGGGGTCCACTTGTTTGTGTGGTTTTATATATCACAATTAATCTAATTCCTAGCTATGTGAACATACTTCCTTTCCCTCTTCATTGCTTTGAATTGAATGGGCTGCTTTTGTTGTGGTGCCTTTAAGACTGATATATGCAAATGAGCTCTGTTCTGATTGACTGCTCTGTATTGCGCCTCCAAAAAGCAGTCTGAATTGAAATAGTGTTAATAACTTAAGTATGAATGGGTGGAGCCATTTACAGTATTTATAAACGTTTATATAAAGAAAAAATAAAAATCTTTAAACGTTGAAATATGAGCTCACCTGGCAAAACAATTGTGGTAGTGGTAGTAACTTCAGGCTTCTGCAGATGGTGCTGCATGAGGATGATGGGGCTATAAAATACCTGCGGGGTGTGAGTGATGGGATTCATAGATTGAGAAGAGGTGGTACAGTTCAGTGAATGTCTCGTTCCACGTGTGGTAAATGACTCCAAAGCAGATGTTAATGACTAGCTAAAAGGAGCGATTGTATTTGGGCATGCCAAAGGCTATAGTGTGAAGGAAGTAGCTGAATATGCAGGTGTATGGAAGCCTGCGGTCATACGGGTCTACCAGCAGTGGTAAAAATCCCAGAAGGCATCCACCAAATCTGGCCCCACTGCTTATATACTAATGTAAGCTGTTTTGTATATCGTATTCCATCTCTGCTAATACATCCCCCTAAATCTCACACACAGTTACTTTAATGATTAAATTATAAGGAACATTGGTGGAATTCCTTATTAAATTGTTTCCTGTTATTAGCTATCACTGACGCAGCATATTATCAATGGCCTTCACCATTTTTGTGATCAAATCTGTATGCAGCAGTGAAAGAACCCATATGACTTGTAAGTCATGTATATGATTACACATGACCTAAAGGCCACTATCAGTTCTTCAGTTTCAACAGTGGTCACGCTGGAACTCAGGCTATGGATATTCAACCATTATACCTGCTCTTTGAACGTTCACAAAGACATCACTAAGGGTCTGGATGGTTGCGATTTATCCTGACCCAAGGTGAAAATAATCATATCTAAGACGGCAATTAATTTGCTGTGGCCCGTCGGGGGGAATGAAGGCACGGAGATAACATCTCCACGCTCAGAAGCGGCGCGTTTGTTATCGAATGCATTCAATTTCAACCTTGCACTTTAGCCAAAAAAGCCTTGCAGGAAAGCAGCGGGGGCCTCGGTGAAGATAAATGACACGCCCAACATGGTGTCGTATGATTTACTCTATATGAACGGATAAATATTTCAATTTAAATGCAAAATGTTAAGGTGCTGGTGGAGGGGAGGAGGGGCGGTAGATCAATGCAAGCATTCCGTTACATGCCACTCCGGGATTCATAAATAATGCCCTGTGCAATTATTCCTGCTCAAATGAGCTTTTTAAAGCTGCGCTGGTAGGGTGCGTCCTTATAGTAATGTTTTTATTTCCTAAACCGTGTGTTATTCTTGTTCTTAATGTAATTGGTTCTGTCTTCTGGCTCATCGAGCTGACAGATATCAGTGGTGGGACAGTTTTTCAACATCTCTGTGCAGCACCGCAGCAGAAAGGCCTGGAGCAACCTAGCTTTTCTCTCTTTCCCCTTAAATCAAAGCGGGTGGGCCCCAGAGCCATATACTCCTTTAGGGTTGAGTTCTGAGTGTAGTGAGTGATGCTTTGCAGACTTAAGTCTTATTTTGTTGATGCACAGTGTAACCAGCGTCCCCAATGTGGGGCGGGGCATGGAATCCTGATTACCTGGACCAGATTTGGTAACCAAAATGTGGAGTGCTTGGACAGAGAGTGACCCAGGACTGGATTAGGATTCCCGGCGGTATGCCCTGCTGTTAGCAGACTGATTTAGATTCTTTGTCTGATAGAAGGGGCACAGAGATCTAATCACTAAGTCAGGTAAGCAAATCCTTGTGGGCTTTAGAGAGCAAGGGCCACGTTCAAGTGCAGCCAGACCAAACGTCAGGAGAATGACCATTCCTATTGGTCTTTGTGACGTTGTAAACAAAAAAAGGCTTTATTCCAACAGTAATGCTAGGCATTAATCATTTGTGGAGCATGGCATAAAGGATTTTACACTTGGCTATGTGTTAAAGGGGAATTCCTCCACTATTCCAAAACAGTAATGTAAGCAAAGTCATTCAGAGCAGCTGAATGTGAAATTATTCATTGTAGAAGGAAACTGCAGACTCAGATATCTTTGCTGTGGTCGTGATGGGAACCAGAAGTCACAGTGTGTACAACATCAGTATATAAAGTGCCAGGCAAACGTGTTTGCCCTTCAACCAATTTCTTCCTATTTTTGCTAATTTGTCACATTTCAATGTGTCAGATGGTCCAGGTTGTGGATAAAGACAACACATGCAACACAAAATGCAGCTTTCAAATTATCATTCAGTTTACAGAAGTTAAAGATTTATTCAAAACCCATATCACCCATGTGAAAAAGTAATTCCCCTAATAAGTTATTAACCTAATAAGGGGTTGTTTCAAAGTTGTAATCAAATGTTTGCTTTTACATCACTGTAGATATTTTGCCCCACTCTTACATTGGAGAGTTTTCAAGCAAGAACTGTCCTCTAAAAGTTTTGTTTCATCATCTTAATGGGAGGAAATGCAGCCCTTGTTACTTGATTTTGTTACTTTTGAGCTGTTCAGAGGTAGACTTACTTGTGGGCTTCAGATCATCGTCCTGCTGCATAACCCACCTGTGGTAAGCTCTAGGTCATACACTGACGAGTGGACTTTCTACTACTCGATTTCTGAATTCATGGTTCCATCAATTAGAACAAATCATCCTCAGACCATCACACTACCAACCTCAGACCAAGTCATCCTCAGGCCATTATACTACTAACCTCAGAACAAAGCAGCCTCAGACCATCACACTACCACCACCATGTTTTACTGCTATGGTATGATGGTCTTATGGCAGAATGCAGTTGTAGCTTAATGCCACATGTAACAGGTTCCAAAATTTGAGTCCCGTAACTTGGCAAAAATAAGAGTAACTGACTTCAAACATTACAGGATTATGGGATATTATGCTCCCTCTCCAAGGACACATGAAATATTATTGTAGACTTTGGGAAAGATTATTGAAGAAATGCTAAAACAAATCCAAAATCCACAGGCCAGCAGAGCAAGATGCCAGTGAGCCCTGGATTGCACTGCTAGTCTTCAGGAAACTGGAGATATGGAACAGACTGCTCACCTGTTGTCCTCTCTGAGGGATCCATGTTGTTAGTGTCATAATAAAGTGATCAGCAACTAGATGATATCAAGGTTAATGCATTGCCAAACAAAAAGGTCAAAAGGATAACTAGCCGGTGCAACCCCTAACGCATACAAATGACATCATCAATGTGTGGGCATAGAGGGCAAGAGGCCTTGAGGGCTCTTTAGATTTAGTGTGCATCTGGGACCTTGTGCTCTGTATGTGCCATATCCAGAGAGATTATGCTAACAGTCACACTCGTTTAATTAAATGAGTTTCATTATGCAGAAACATAATGCGGCTCAATGGCATGTTAAATTGATAAACAAGTGCACTTTAACTTTTCTTTTCTCCATTGAGTAGGCCAGACAGCTATAAAAAAGACCTCATCTGTATCTTGAAGACTACTCAGTAGGAGGCCTCGACACTGAGCCTGTAGTGATAAGGACATTGTCGAACACTGTGCCAAGAGGCATGGATGGCATATATATAAAAATGTTGAATGTTTAATGCCTACATTTTCACAATGTGGAACTTAATCAAGGATCAAACTATTTTGCTGCACTAGGAAAATGTCTGCATTGAGAACCCCATTAGCTTACTACAGTGGTCTCCTAAACCTAAATCATGTTCATTCCTCTAACAAACCCAGTTCAACTCAGGAAAGACTTATATTCAGCTCAGAGCAATGATAGAGCAATGAAAGTTCTAGAATGTGAGAAATGTTACAGCAGGACCAGCAATGAGATAATATAATATAATATAATATAATATAATATAATATAACATAATATAACATAATATAATAAGGTTTTAAATTGTCACAATAATCAGCATGTGACCTCACTCAGCCACTTAGCCACCCAACTTACCAGAATGACGAAAACCCCTTACATAAACAAAATATCTTAGGCCCCCAAAACCCTGTTTCATCATAGCCAAGACCCCTCACCCAAACTTTTTAAAACAAGTTAGATCCCCATGAAGTACACCTTTGTAGCAGATTAGATCATTGTGGGGTTTCTTTTTAACCACTCCCTGCTAGCTATCACCCTGCCGTGGACTGGATAACTGTGAATTGGCACCTGCTATTAACATCAGGTAGTACTGACTACGTGTGCTATAGAGTAACTGTAGTTTTCAACTTCTGAGAAGCCTTTTCTCTTGTGTGTCTTGACATTTCCATTAAATTATTTAGAGGTGTGGTATGTAGAGCTTCCTCCGCCAAAGAGACGTTAAATGCTGTCATTTAATGCTGTTAATTCTGTAGTTCCTCAGTTTTAGGTGCATGTATGTGTTGCATGTATGTGTTTTGTTGCATCCGGTGTGGGTTTAGTTAGTACGGGTTGAGTGTCTACTGTGATGCATGGCTAGACTTGACCTTGACTGATAATGGGTCAGTAAAGTGCATGTCTCTTAGCAGGAATCATGACCTTTGCTATGTCTCTTCTTGGGCAAAATGCTACAATATAATTCACTGCTGCAGCCACATCCCTTGCTTCTTCATGTTTTACATTGGTTCTCTGCAACTAGTAAAATGGAGAACATTTTCTGGGCTGCATTTCTGAGCATGTAGGTAGCTACTCTATTACAATGAAACACAACTTTTAGTTTACATTAACTTAGCTCTAGCTAACATGCCCTATTAAGGACATCCGTCCTTGGTTTTCCACATGACCCTGGTGTTTAAGGACAAAGAAATGACTGATAGGAATGTAGGAAGCTTAAAAAATGTATTTGATGTTAGATGTGTCTAAAATGACTGAGAAAGCTGAATAGCATTGAGGTTCAATACCGCCAATGACCCACAATTCCTCATACCTTTTATTTCTGAAAGTTGGTGATCGAATCTTGGGGTAGATAACTTGTCAAAATGGACTGGATAATTACAGTACAAAAGGTATATGACAGTACAACAGTATATGATAACCTAAAAACTTTGAGAAGTTGAATAATAGCTCTAAAATGACCTTTTGTCAAGTTTATGATTTATATCGGAGAGCACATAATACAATGAAACAGTTTCAACTTCAATCTTTTTAGAACCAAAAGATGCTGTATATCTCCTTCCCTCTTGTTCATGTTGACTCTGTGAATGAAATCTTATTTCAAAAAATCTAAGTTTAAAAAAGCAGTCATTTGACATTTGAACTACAGGTACTCAGCCTTCAGCACACAAGGATTTTAATACTGTTCAACTACCCAGCCAGGTAAAACCCCTGAATTCCTCCTGCTTTTAATTTCTGGGCTACCTTGTGTCTTGAAAAGACATTTGTGGTAATGTTGTGGACTCACTTAACACTTAGTAGCTTCTGGTGGTGTTTTACACAGCAGTATTCTCTAAAACTAGACCAGCAAGTGGTAGAGGTGGTCAGCAGATAGCAGCAGCCCCCTCTGTTGGCCAAAACAAGCACAACGTGGGTGTTTTTAATTCACAGTTAAAAATGTGGATGCCTGGTCACCCTGGTATCTCTACAACAGCTAATCCTGCATTGTCTCACTGCTTATAACAGATAATATAAGATTTTATATTGCTAATGAAATGCCAGGCCAGCACTGGAAATGACTGGACTGGCTACTAGCTAGCTAATGTTAGGTAAGGCAAACATTAGCTTTAGCAAGCTAAAGGTAAGAAAGGTAAAATGATAAGAAGTGCAACCACATTATTGGCAGACAAAAACTTACAACTAACATAAAGGTTAAGAAATGGTATGTCCCACTTTAGGGGTGTCTGAAATCGTAGGGTTCTTTCATGCATTAATATGGGAAATATAAAGTAATATTTACAATTACAGGTACACAGTCACATTATTATGACTTATTATGTGGAACAACACAAGCTGGTGGTGGCAGTGTTACGGTCTGGGGAATGTTTTTGTGACATTCTCTGGGCCCACTCATCCATGTGGAAGGCACTCCCAACCGATTTGGGTATGAATCTGTCCTTGCAGATCACGTACACCTATACATGCTGATCTTCCAGCAAGACAATGTGACATAGAATGTCCAACATTGGTTGGAAGACCATGACCAAGACTTCCAAGTACTGCCCTGACCCCCTAATTCCCCAGATTTTAACCCAATTGAGCATCTGTGGGACCACCTTGATCGTTGTGTTTGCTCTATGGGTCCTCCCCCACCCATCCTCCAGCAGCAATGGGATGCGCTGCAGCCAAGATGACTCCAGATACCTGTGACAACCTACCAGGATTGAGTCACTCCCAGTCCGTCTAGCTGCACACGGCAATTACTCTGGATTTTAGGTCATAATAAAAAAACATATATGTGTGTTTGTGTGTGTATGTGTGTTTGTGTGTGTGTGTGTGTGTGTTTGTATGTGTGTATGTCTACATATATTTTTGAGGAGTTTTGACTCCTCCCAAACTGTCATTTTTACCTTATTTGGGGAGCCCAAAGTCAGATCCCCCAATCCCCCCAACCTTAAACCATCTGTCATCCACCGAAGAAGCTAAGACTGTGTACAAAATTAAAAATAATAAAATCCTTCTTAGAGCTACATATGAGAAGGTTCCTTTTCTTAACCGTGAGCACCGGCTCCTCAAGGACTAAACTGGCACAATAGGGCTTATAAATGGAGCACATAACCAGTACTATTGCGCAAAAGACCATAAATAAATAAATAAAAAGCATAAAGACACTTAAAAATGTACTGTACTACATGCATCCCGTTGACCTTGGTTAATGTGAAGCAACGCTTATGTCATATTTCGGAACCGTCAACATCATGTACGACAGGACATTCAGGCAATAAAAGAGAGGCGACAGTGATGATGACTTTGATGGCTATGATGATATCCCCAAAAGTGTTTTGATGCCAAGAGATAAAAAACGGTTGCTTTCCAGCACAATGCAGTGCCATTTGTCATCGGACAAGGACAGTCGTAATCATCCCTTTCACTTGCCTCCCCCATCGGTCTTCCCCTGCCGTGTATCAGGATCAATCTAGCCTCATTTATTTTAATCGTCTCCAGTTTTGCTAAACTGGCAAAGTCAAAGGAGGACAATAGAAACAAACCTTGCTCTGAAAACAAGCCAAAACAGTAATTTCCCCCAATCACGCTGATGCTCCTCTGCATATTTCCTGGCATGTTCAACCTTCAGTTTACACTTTAGTTCACAATAAACGTCGCAGCCTTCGAATAAAGCAACAATTAGCGCGAATTTATTCCAGTGAGCCTTTCTAAACAAATCTGTTGAAAATGCCACACTATGCAAATGAGTGCACAGTAACTACTTAAAACTTGGTTTTAATCCTGTCCTTAAACTCAGTAACTCAGCTAAACCTAAAGGCAGAAAAGACCTTTTCTAAAACAACTGTATAAGAGCGTACAGTCGGCACAACAAGACTTAAATGAGCATTTGGCTCCATCAGACTTCGCAAATTGTAGATGAGAGGGCAAACATGGGAAAAGTGAGAGATGAGGTACTCCACATGACCCGGAGTCTTCTATAGTAGGAGCTTTTGAGCCGGCTGTGCATACATGGGAGACCTGTAGTCATGTTGTTATACTCTGAATGTCAGCTCTAAGTGCGCGGGCATAAGTAAAAGCCAGAAACGGAACCACTAGGTCTGCTGAAGCAAGCCTCAGGCCAATCTAGACTTCTACAGCACCACTTGTATAGTTTCAAATCAGCAGTGCACATTATCACGTTTGATGTAACTAATGAGCCCAAAGAGCTGCCTAATAACCTTATTAGTAAACCTGTGTGTTTAATATTTCTATTCATGTTTAAATTATGCTATGTAGCATCAGCATTTGTAATTAGGCCTGTGTATTGGCAAGAAACTGCCGATATTATATGTGTCATGATACATTTGATATAATGTGATATGATGTGATATGATGTGATATAGTGTGATATGATGTGATATAGTGTGATGTAGTGTGATATGATGTGATATAATGTGATGTTATGTGATATAGTGTGATATAACGTGATATAATGTGATATAATGTGATATAACGTGATATAATGTGATATAGTGTGATATGATGGGATATGATGTGATATAATGTGATATAGTGTGATATGATGGGATATAATGTGATATAATGTGATATAGTGTGATATGATGTGATTTAGTGAGATATAGTGTGATATGATGTGATATAATGTGATATGATGTGATTAGTGTGATATGATGTGATATAGTGTGATATGATGTGATATGATGTGTTATAATGTGATATATTGTGATATAATGTGATATATTGTGACATATTGTGATTGTGATTTTTAGTATAGGGGGCGCACGGTGGGTAGTGCTGTTGCCTCACAGCAAGAAGGACCTGGGTTTGATTCCTAGCTGGGGCATCCAGGGTCCTTTCTCTGTATCACATTTAATGTAACTAATGAGCCCAAAGAGCTGGCTAATAACCTTATTAGTGAACCTGTATGTTTAATATTTCTATTCATGTTGAAATTGTGCTATGTAGCATCAGCATTTGTAATTAGGCCTGTGTATTGGCAAGAAACGATATGCAGATATGCCGACATGATGTGTCATGATACAGGGGTTATAATCAGATATAGTGTGATATAATGTGATATAATGTGATTGTGATTTTTAGTATAGTGGAGTGGGTAGTGAAGCCTGGGTTTGATTCCTAGCTGGGCCATCCAGGGTCCTTTCTCTGGATTACCTCCGGGTTCCACATTCCAAAGACATCACAGAATGCAGCCAGGTGAATTGAAGATGCTATATTGCCCCCTAGATGTGAATTTGTGTGTGTGAATGGCTGCCTGTCCAGGGTGGTTCCTGCCTTCTGCCCAATGAATGCCAGGATAGGCTCTAGCAACCACCACCACCACCCCACCCCCCGCCACAACCCAGAAGGGTAAAGCGGTTTAGAAGATGAATGAGTGGGTTTTCCCAGCTTATTTTGTATTATTCACATATTCAGGGGATACGTGTTTATGGTTGTACATCTGCATGGAACTGAACATGCATGGCCAAGACAGAGATTCAGTAGCGAGAGAACAAG
Organism: Semaprochilodus insignis; assembly: GCA_034552555.1. Lineage (NCBI taxonomy): Eukaryota > Metazoa > Chordata > Actinopteri > Characiformes > Prochilodontidae > Semaprochilodus > Semaprochilodus insignis. Next base: position 31,916,568 of record CM067475.1, read on the forward strand.
CGTCAGGCAACGCTATACTGATTGCCTGAGGTTTGAGAGAAAGTGAGAATAATGTGCATGAAGGAAGTGTGTGATAAATGTGCCAGAGAGGACCTGATGATGCAGTTTCGGGAAAACCAGAATGAAGGCAGTAAATCTATTACTGGGACTAGATGCCTAGGTGTGAAGGTAAGCGTGGGTGTGTATATCTGTGGTTCCGCCCTGCAATGGATTGGTGGCCTGTCTGGGGTGTTTCCTGCCCTCTGCCCACTGAGAGCTGGGATTGGCTCCATCACCCACTACTGTGACCCAGATATGATTTAGAAGATAAGTGAGTGAGTCATAGTATAATAAAAACACACCACCATATGCATAGGTTTGCTAATGCTAATGTTAGCAGTGAGCCCTTATTCTCCTTGTTTATAGTGAAGTGGAATAGTGTAAAGGTGAAGAACACTGCAGTCTGACATTCATGGGTTTAAACACAACAAAAAATGAACTACAATGCAATCTTGTAGTTCTACACTTTGTGCAAGTTTATGAGTCTACCTAGGTAGAGCTGTGTAATGGATTAGAAGGCCATATCGAAGGCCACACTTGTGTCTGTCTATACAGTGAACAATAGCAGCCCAGCTGAAAAATGCGTACTGATCCATGTTGGTTTATGCTGGCCTGGTGCTGGTATAGATCAGGTATCGTTACTCAGTATTGGCCAATGTTTATGGGTTGGTACTAGGATGCATAGGTGAATTGGACATGCTAAATTGTCCCCTAGGTGTGTGTGTGTGTGTGTGTGTGTGTGTGTGAATATGTATGTCTGTCTGTGTCTGGCCTGAGATAGACTGGTAGCCTGTCCAGGATGTTTCCTGCCCTCTGCTCTTTGAGAGCTGGCGTAGGCTCCAGCACCCCCTGCGACCCAGTAGGATTAAGCGGGCTAGAAGATGAGTGAGAGTGAGTGAGAGAGGGTATCGGTACTTGGTCTCTGCCTATATATATGGACCATGTATAGTGCATCCCCACACAATTAAAAAAGGGGGTTCTTCAAGGGTTCTTTAGCAAAGAACTGTATAAAGAACCATGATTAAAAGGGTCTTTGCATCGTGAAAAAGTTCTTCAGATTGATGGAGAATGTGCTGTAGAGGGTTCTATTTGGAACCTTTTTGAAAGGGTTCTATATGGCACCAAAAGGGTTTCTCTATTATTACAAACTGGACTTTGTTACTATTGCAGAACCCTTTTTGGTGCTATATACAACCCTCTTAAATAAGGTTCCATATAGAACCCTCTACAGCACATTCTCCATTAATCTGAAGAACGGTTTTCATGATACAAGTGGCGCAAATGGTTCTTTAGGTGTTCACGATCTTATATAGAACCATTTTCTATATCAAATAACTCTTGAGGAACCATCTTTTAAGGTGTGCAGTAAACACGGAACATAACCGGAACTCAGCCCCAGCCTGCGCCGCTCCTTCCACTGCCCGAGAGGCTGATAGTGGTTGCTATGGTGCTTGTATAAGCCCCGCCTTCTGCGCGCTACGTAAGCACGCAGATAGGACGTAGTACACAGGAACCGAGGAGCTGCTCATTGTACTGCTGCTCAGTCTAGAAATCAGAGAACGAACCCTATAAAGTAGGTGATGTGCTTGGTTATATACTAAGTTCTGCTAATAAATGGCTCATATGTGGTTCGTTAAGGACATATACAGGGCTTTTTCACCGTAGTCGAGTGACTAGCTGTGGCTCCGTCTGTTTTTATGCAGGTTTGCTTGATGCTATTGCTAGCTAGCCACACTAGCTTTGTATTGTAGTACGTTGTGTGCAGCTAGTAGGCTAACTCTGGAGCCTACACTCTTATTGAAGGTTCTTCAGGGGTTCTAAAATGAAAATGATACTATGTAGAACTATGAACACTCAAAGTATCCTTTGCACGATTAAAGGGTTCTTTGCGTCGTGGCATGGTTCTTGAGGTTGATGGAGAATGTGCTGTAAGGGGTTCTATATGGGACCATGTCTACGTTTAGCAAAGAAAATGGTTCTATACAGAAACCGTGAACATTAAAAGACCACTTTGCATGATTAATAGGTTATTTACATCGTAAAAGGGTTCCTGAGATTGAAGAAGATTGGGCTGTAGAGGGTTCTATAGGGACCTTTTTCTGTGCTTAGTAAAGAAAATGGTTCTGTACACAACTATGAAGACTCAAAGAACCCTTTGTCTGATTAAAGGTTTCTTTGTGTCGAGAAAGTGTTCTTGATATTGAAGAAGACTATGATGTGGACGGTTGTATATGAAACCTTTTCTATGGTCAGTAAAGGAAATGGTTCTGTACAGAAATGTGAAGACTCAAAAGAACCCTCTGCATGATTAATAGGTTCTTTGCATCATGAAAGCGTTCTTGAGGTTGAAGATGAATGTGCTCTAGAGGGTTCTATTTGGAACCTTGTCTACCTGTAGTAAAGAAATTGTTTTTGTAGAGAAACCAAGAACACTTCAAAGAACCCTTTGTATGATTAAAGGGTTCTTTGTGTCAGTATTATTAAAAGATTCTTGAGATTGATGGAGAATGTGCTGTAGGGTAGTTTGTGTGGAACCTTTTTTAATACTTAGTAAAGAAAATTGTTCTGTAGAGAACTATGAAGATAAAAAAAAGCCCTTTGCATGATTAAAGGGTTTTGGAGTTTGTTGGGGAATGTGCTGTGGAGGGTTCTATATGGAACCTTATCTGTGTGGCACCAAAAAGGGTTCCGCTGTTATTCAAAGTCAAGTCAAGAGGCTTTTATTGTCATTCCATCCATGTACAAGTACACAGTGGAGTGAAATTACATTCCTCCAGGAACAAGGAGCAACGTGGAACAAAAGAGTACAAAGTGCAAACATGCAGACATATGTGTGTAAACAAAAATGTAAACTAGAAACAACACAATAAATATGATAAATTAAACAAACATTAGACACAGGAAACAGACAGGACAGTGCAGCACTGACCCAGCACTCATCTTTGTGTAGAGAGATTTAACATGCTGTGATCTGTGAGTTTATGCAGTCAGACAACATACATAAACACAGCAGTTATGTTGTCAGCTTGTAGTAATAGAAGGACCCTTTTTGAGAAGGTTCCATATGGGACAAAATCTTAAGAACCATTTCTTGATGCAAAGAGCCCTTCAATTGTGCAAAGGGTCCTTTAAATGTTTGTGGTTCTGCACAGAACCATTTCTTTTACTAAAGAACTCTTGAAGACCCATCGTTTTTAAAGAGTGTAGTCCTTAATATCCTGTTACTGTGGCACGATACTCAGTTCTGCTTCCATATCAAGCTTTGTGCTTTGTGCCTCTGCTGTTTTAGCCTGTCCTGTTTACTCAGACATCTCGGATAACCATCCCAAATATGGGAAATCTTTTCAAATACTGTGGCTTCTGGTTGTAGCTCTCATAATGGGCTGAATCCTAAATGGTTTCTTATTGGGCTGATTACCAGTGTGCACTGTCTAGAATGTGCTTTCTGAAGTGGTACACTGTGTAAAAGTGTAGAGCACTTAATGCATGATCCTACATACCACTCTGGTACTTTTCCAGACGTGTGTTTAGCCAGCAGATTTGGAGCAAAGCATTGAGTATAGAATGAAGTGCAGCAGGCTTTCACTGGCATACATTAAAAATTGGCAGCCTGGCTTCCTCAGACTGCAGCAATGGTAAAGTGATTGTAGTGTATTTGCAATGATGTTGTCACCCTCTGTTAAGAAATTCTTCTCCCTCTCCAGTGGATCGGGCCTCCAAACGCAGGCAGGTGAAGCCCCTGGCTGCATCTCTCCTGGATGTTCTGGATTATGACAGCTCAGATGACAGTGATTTTGAAGTGGGAGATGCAGAAGGCTCAGGTAATCAATACCAGTATGAACTGTCATTTTAAGATCTAAGAGAAGATCCTGTTGTTAAGCTACAGCTCTGGAAAAATTTAAGAGACCACCTCAAAATGATCAGTTTCTCTGGTTGTACAGTTTCTGGGTTTGTGTTTGACCAAAATGAGCAGTTCTGTTTTATTCTATACACTACTGGAAACATGTCTCCCAAATTCCAGATAATATCTTGTGTTTTAGATCTGTTTATTTAGAAAATGACTAGTGACGCCTCCAGAAGCCTGTTTTTTGAACCATGCTCGCTGTGCATTTCACCCCAGCCACTGCTCGCCAGTCTTTCTGTAGGTCACTTGAGGTCATCTTACGGTGGTTAAGTGACATTCGAATGAGGTGGTCGCTCATCACGGTCAGTAGAGAGTGGTTTGCGCCCTCTGCCAGTCTGTAGCTGTGTTGTCCTGTGTGTTTGCTGCTTGACCTTGTTCTTATGAACCAGACGCTCACTGTATCTGCCAGTAAAGCTAGAACCGAACCTTCTGTTCCTCGCTAAGAATCTGCTGTACATGTAGAGATGCTGATTTAAGAAGAAACTGGAGTGGTCTCTTATTTATTTCCAGAGCTGTATTTTGCATGTAGCAATACCACAGTAGCATCAGTCTGCATTTACCTAGATTGGACATAATTTAACATAATACACTAACTGTACCCCCAAAAACCACAGAATGTCATACAGGCAAATATATGCCTACACAAGCTCTTGGAAAACCTTTTTTAGGAAAATAATATGAAGATAAACCTTGAAAAGAGAAGACAGTTGGAAGCGTACTCCTCCGTCTTGGAAATATGATAAACATAGTAGCGTGGAGGGCCATAAATAGTGGCAAGTTAGAGCTATTGCTTTTCTGAAGTAAAGATTTCTTGCGTGAAGTCCGTATAAAGACTTTTGTCTGCCTGCATACTCAGGAACAGTGATTCCCAACCCTGGAGGACCCCTTACCCTTCAAACTTTTATGTTTTCCTGCCAACACACACCTTCTTTAACCCGGCAAGTTGGATCAGGTGCAGGGCAGGGGGTCCTCTAGGACCAGATTTGGAAACCAATGTTCTAGACCAGTGGTCTCCAACCCTCCTTCTGAGGAGCTACTTTGCTGCAGAGTTTAGTTCCAGCTCTAATGAGCTCTAATAAGCTGTTCTAACTCTAATAAGCAGCCCCACCCCTTACTTAACTCTAATACTTCTGATTCAGCCAGTCAGGGACTTGGGAGGAGGTTGATTAGCTGGAGCAGGTGTTGCAAAGTGTGTTTGTATAATGGTCCGTTTAAAACAGGGCCTTTTAAATATCAAACATAAGATCATTAGAAAAAGTGGAAATGTTTAAAGTAGATAACTGTAAAACTGGTATGAAAGAGCCTGGAGTTTAGCGTTGATACAGGAAGAGTGTTCATTCATAGATTTCCATCTTAAAGGGGGGTTTACACCAAAATCAACAGCAGGGTGTATATAAATATATCATATCATATAGTGGAAAAGTGAATATGAAAAAAGCGAAGGTTTATGCATTGTTTAGGCCAGTCATGTGGTGGGGAGAAAAAGTCTAACGACCAAATATGCGATTTTTAATTAGACCATTTTTAACATGGCAGGCTAAAGTAGCTTTAGGCGTCTTGCCCATGGACTCTTATTGGTATAGTGTAGGGTGCTTGATTAGGTGGGTGATCAAACCCCACAGAAGAGGTGTTACACAACAACCCGGCATACCAACCACAAAGACGTAGAGTGTGTTTAAAATGACACATGGTTTGCTGTGTACTGTATACTGCATGTCATCTTGTCAGCTTTGGATCGGTATGATAATTGGTCTGATCAAATTGTTATATTGTTCCCGTTATAACTGTACTGAAATCTTGAATCTGTGGCTATTAAAAATATCAAAGTGGTTACGTCCGTAGTTGCGGCCTCCTAAAACGGCTGCTTTGCATTTTGGGATGCAGTAAAGGTAGCTTTAGCTGCCATACTGTAATATTTTCCCGGAGTCGTACGTCATCTTTGTACTTTTGGCGTGCTGAGGAAATTCATGTTGGTTAAATACTGCTTTCTGCAGTACATACACTCAGTATGTGAACAGTATGTAGTATTAGAAAGTCAGTCCGGAAGAGCTCACGTTGTTAATGAGTTGTGAGAATCAAGTGTGCTGCATGAGGGGAAAACACAAAAACGTGCCTAGTATGGGCTCTGCAGGACTGGGACCTTTGGTCATGATCCTGTGGATGGTCTTGGGGTAGTGCAAAGATAAATTGGAGCTAGCTGTTGAAGCTAATGGTCAAAATGCAAGCTACTGTCCATACAGCTCATGGCTATAAAACCTTGACATCATGCTTCATTGGGCTTAAGTAAAGGCGGTAGCTTTTTTCCACTAGTAATGGACATTCATGATAAAGTGGAAATGAAGTCTTCATCACCGTCTGTGACAGTGTCTGCCCTTGTCTATAAACCAGACTTCCTCCAGCAAATCTGTTTCACGAGCCAGTTATATTGGCTGTTGATCCATTTTCCTGTGACGGATGAGAGGTGGACATTTGAGTTACCTCATCAGGACTGTGTCAGCATAGGTGCAGAAAGCCTGTCATCAGCTGATAATAAGATTCTAACACGCTCTGATCCCTGAGAGTTGTGTTACATGTACTTGCTCTGATGATTTGGATTAACTGACATCTAATGGCATGGAAAAAGTCTTGGTCACAAAGTACAGGAAGTGATCTACAAGGCAGCTGTGTACCCGACTACACAGCTTTTTTTTTTTTTATATCCATAATATCTGCAGCTTTCATGAACTTCAAGACACTACATGTATAGTTATCTGACTGTGTGAGCAGTTTGATGTAGTTTCTTTTTACAATCTTTTTTTTTGCCAAACTATTATTGCAGTCACCATGTGCAAAGTGATGATGGTTGAAAATGACTTTATTAGTTTCCAGGTTCTAATTTAGAGGCCTAAATATGTTAATTGCATCCCTCATCCTGTATATTGTCGCTGCCCAAAGTAAAACAAGTGTCTACAAAATAGTAACTTTACAGGAGACGGCAAAAGCCTCCTTTAATGGTAATGTAAGTCAATGGAACCAGACATTTTCTGCAGGTGATTTGGGGNTGTTAATTGCATCCCTCATCCTGTATATTGTCGCTGTCCAAAGTAAAACAAGTGTCTACAAAATAGTAACTTTACAGGAGACGGCAAAAGCCTCCTTTAATGGTAATGTAAGTCAATGGAACCAGACATTTTCTGCAGGTGATTTGGGGCCATTTCTGTTGGTCCATTTATCCGAAACTTACACAAAGTGTAAACAGCAGCTGCTGTGTGCATAAAAGTAAAAATCACCAAACACTGAAATACATGTTTTTCATCGGACAACAACAAAATACTTTTTGTTAGAGGTGGGAGTTATGGCAAAAATGTAAAATTACAATACAAGAAATTATAATGAGACACAGTATGTCTCAGTATTTGAACTGTCATCTGATAAAAACTGAACTGAACTAAATTCAGTTAACTAGGCCTAGTTAGTCTCTGTTTTTAATTAAACATGCATTGGTTGTTGTACTGGTGATATCCATGACATGATTAGAACAACATATTGTGACAGTTCGTGAGGAAGGAATTGAGGGATTGCAGTTCTATTGGGATGGAAGATAAAGATTACCAGGAACAATAAATGATGATAAATTTAGACTGATATGATCAATATTTATTGAGCTACACATACAGAAGTAGTGTCTCTCAGTATGGCGTCGGGCCGCCATGTTTGCTATCACAACATGCCAGACATCTCAGCATGGAGTTGTAGAGGTTCCTAATGGTGTCCTGTGATAATCCATCCCATGCAGCTTGAATATCCTCACACAGTTCCTGCAGATGGTGCGGTAGGGGTGGAGGTGGAGTGACACCAGNAAGACAAAAGCGGGACTCGTCTCTGAAGATGACCTGCTGCCATTCTGAGTCACTCCTTAACAGTCTGGCATGACACCATTGCAGTCTTTGGCGACTCTGGTGATAAGGGCTGTTGCCATACGGTCTGTGTGCATGTAGTCCTACATCGTGCAGCCGTCTGCCAATGGTGCTGGCACTAACAGGATGACTCATGGAGGGCATCACTGCTCGCTGAATGTCTTCAGTCGTGGCTGTTGGATCAGTCAGGTACAGCGATAAGGCCCTTCTTTGCTTACGTCACATGTGCAGCTAAGTGTGAAACATGAATCATTAGCATGTCTTACGATTTCAAACCTACCTACCAAGTTTCATTCCTGTCGGTTGATTCCTTCTGGGTGCAACTATTTTTGCAACTGTTCTTTTGCTGATGAGTGTATGATAAGGATTATTACTGGCTTCCAGCCACAGTCTGCCCTTAACTATCCACCCTGGAAGAGCTTGTAGTGCTTCAGAAGTTCCTCCTTCCTTGAGGTACATCAGAAGGATTTGCTGGTCTTTAAAGGGGAAGAGACTACTGTGGCACTGCTGTAGGAGGCATGTTTACATCAGGTGTGGCAATGTGCCAGATTTTTTTGGCTGGGCGTGTTGCTTTAAGTAGCTAACCTCTCTGTACTTTGTGTGTCAGGGTCGGAAGGCACAGGTAATGGCAGCGATGAAGAGGGTTCTAAAGAGAGCGCTGCAGGCACAGAAAGCGACTCGGACGCCATCGCCTCTGCAGACGAGGAGGGCGTCGATGAGGAGGAGACAAAAGACTTGAATGAAGAATCTCAAGAAGAGGAGAAGGCCAAGGATCAGCCATCCTCAGAGGAGGCCAGCAGCAAAGAAACTGGGGTAACTTCCAGAAGCCGCAAGAAGAGTGAAAAAGTCCCAGACCCAGAACCCAATGGCAGCGGCACGACCGAAGAAAGCTCTGCAGAACCCAAGAAGTGGAACCTTCGGCGGAACCGGCCTATGCTGGACTTCACCACCATGGAGCAGCTGAACGAGATGGACGATTACGACAGCGAAGACGACAACGACTGGAGGCCGTCGGCAGGGAAGAAGAAAAGCAAGGCTGCTGGGAAGGATAAAGCAGGTGGGAGTGAGGGGGAGGAGGATGGGGGGAGTGATGAAGATGACAACGATGATGACGACGACGATGACGATGATGAAATTGATGACGACGATGATGATGATGACGACGACAATGAGAACAGCAGCAGTGATGGTGAAGATGTGGTGAAGAAGACCAAGAAAAAAGCAAGCAAAAGTGCAGGAGCTTTTGATGAAGAGGAGACCAATGACAGCCACAGCACATCCCATGGAAAAGGAAATGAGGTGAGATGCTCTCAGAAACTGACTCCTGACCACTGAATGACCACTGTACTACAGTGCAGGATGACATGGTTATAATGACTATTTAAAAATTTGACCCATCATTTGTTGAAACATGATTATTTGGAGAAGCTTTGGAGTCAATACTGCTTCTTATAATTTGTTTTATTAAGGAAGAAATCATTTGTTGATCAGATGGAAATTTGAGTAATGGCGACGCTCTGACAGGTACAAATTCAAATATAAAATAAATAAGTAAATAAATAAACAAATACTGTAATAATAAATACATAATAATAATGTTACCCACCACGTTACTTAAATACTTCATCTTATTTTTCATTATTTCCATGCCAACACATTTCTGTTCCTGAATAGAATCAGCATCAGTCAGTCAGTAAGCATGCTTGTTCCAGAATCTAGACTAGTGTCTGGCTGTCTAAAGGCATTTTTTCCATGCACAACAGGGGTGTAATAATATATTGAAATTATTGGATATAGCATTGTTCATTTAGTTTTTTATTTAAACAAACTTTGACCAGTAGATAGACTCTTCCACCCAGTTTTCCCAAACAGTTTTCCTAAAATTATATTTTAAAAAGTCACCTTGCTTAGAGAATCGTAACCCCTGTATCAAGATGCGGATGATATCATCAGATCTTGCCAATACACAGCCCTAATGCAACAAGTATCGGAACCTTTGGCACCAGAAAACTGGTTCTAGTTTTTTGGTACTTGCTGCAGATTGGTACCAACAGGCAGGGTTGGGATGTAAAATATTAGGGATACGTATTCAGACTACAGAAATGCAGTATCTGTATTCAGTCATTTTGCTACATTTTGTAAAGGCAGTATTCAGAATCCGGTTAGTTTTTTTTTTTTTAGGAGAAAACCTTTTTGAATACTTAACCAATAAATAAAAATAAAAAAATGAACCATCTTCACACGAAACATCAGTGATTGTTTATTAACTACATTAAAATGTGTACACGGCGTGTAGCAAAGATGCTCGCTAGCCAGAGTCTTAAGAGAACTTTTGAGGGATGGTCAAACTTGCAGTCTCCTCAGTTGGTGACCTGTTTACAACGGTGTTGTACTGGCCAGAACTTCTTTTAAGTGATAAGTGAATTCAACAGAGAGAAACAGTGTGGAAAGCTACTTCTGCTAACACTTTACATTAAGTGTTGACTAACTAACTTGATGTAACGCATTAACAGTGTTAAATAAACATGTAACAACTGTATGTTTACATGTCAAGTGAAGTTGTTCCATGTTTACTTAACATTATTTAACCTTTGTTAATGTATTACTTCATGTTAACTAATGCATTGCTTCTTGTTAGTTTGTCAACACTTAATGTAAAGTGTTGCCCTTCTTCTAAATACTGTACCAAGTCCTGTAGTGTAATGTAATACATTTAGGACAGTGTGTTCAGTATTCAACTATCACTATTTTTTCAGTGTATATTGTTCCAACCCTGGACTTAGTGTGGCTGTCAACACTGTTCATTGCTGACTGGTTAAGCATACTGCCTTTATTAAAAAAAAATAAATAAAACATTAGCATAATGCTGGGTATGAGGAACAGATGTTATAGGGCCACCTGTTTATTTATCATCTCTTTATGTTGCAACCAACAGAATGTCAAATACATATAACATTGAATAATGATGGACCTGTACTATATGACATGTCATGGTCCTTAACGAAAACAATGAAAGTACTTCTAGCGTTGTTTATTTGGGCTTCATCTGCCTGCTGTCAGTTTGGACATGTTCAGCTGAAGCCCACAAACGAGTGGCTCGTTCTTTACCTTATTATTATCTTAAAATCATTCAATAACTGTTACATGGCCAATAAGCAAAACCAAATGTAGAATGTGTGTTGATGTGTGTATCGTAATATGAAGACATATCACTTCACTGAGGTGGTGTAAGCTAGCTGTGTAGGTAATGGAAGCAGTCATTTTAATGTCATCACTATGAGTGTTCTTGTCATCTCCCGGATGGAAAATGAGCTGCAACCAGATCCCCGAATCCCTTGATCCCTTTTTTTTGGTCATTTCTTGATTTTGAATATGCAGTGGAACAATACCCTAAAATCCATGTTCATGCTTCATAGATTTTGTGCGGTGCTTCCATTATGAAGTTGCAGTCCGTTAGCAGTCCAGTGAGAAAATATACTTACTTCTAACATTTGATAATAATAATAATAATAATAGTAATAGATATTTATTTATAGAGCACCTTTCATACCGCTTTTCATATCCATACATATATACACACATATAGACACACACACATACACACTTACACACACACACATATACATACACACATACACTATTTTGCCAAAAGTATTCACTCACCCATCCAAATCATTGAAACCAGGTGTTCCAATCACTTCCATGGCCACAGGTGTATAAAACCTATAAAGGAAAAAAACCTATAAAGGCCTAGGCATGCAGACTGCTTCTACACACATTAGTGAAAGAATGGGTCGCTCTCAGGAGTTCAGTGAATTCCAGCGTGGTACCGTGATAGGATGCCACCTGTGCAACAATTCCAGTCGTGAAATTTCCTCACTACCAAATATTCAACAGTCCACTGTCAGTGGTGCTATAACAAAGTGGAAGTGATTGGGAAGATCAGCAACTCAGCCACGAAGTGGTAGACCACGTAAAGCGACATAGCGGGGTCAGTGGATGCTGAGGCTGTCGCCAACTTTCTGTAGAGTCAATTGCTACAGACCTCCAGACTTCATGTGGCCTTCAGATTAGCTCAAGAACAGTGCGTGAAGAGCTTCCTGGAATGGGTTTCCATGGCTGAGCAGCTGCATCCAAGCCTTACATCACTAAGCGCAATGCAAAGAGTTAAATGCAGTGGTGTAAAGCACCGCCAGTGGATTCTAGAGCATTCTGTGTGTTAAGAATGGGATGCAACTCAAGTTCATATGCGTGTGAAGACAGACGAGCGAATACTTTTAGCAATATAGTGTACGTAAATACACATACATAGACACGCACATACCTCCATACCTATACACACATACATACATATGACATAAGCCACGCCTACTTTAATTTTGTGCAGTATTTCTATTGGCATACCTATACACACATACATACATATGACATAAGCCACGCCTACTTTAATTTTGTGCAGTATTTCTATTGGCATCGGTATATTCAGTTTTCTAATGATTCCCAGCCATACTCAGGATAGTAACCTTTAGCGGCCTTTCAAAGTTTGCATGTGATGTAATTGCACACCAAGTTGGATTGCTGTTTCGGGATGCGTCCACTTGCTCCTCTCAGCTGAAGTGACAGCTCCTCGCAACAAAGAAACAAAGCTGATCCCAGATTTAAAGGTCAGGCCTATAATTTTCAGTGTGTCCAAATGAATGCACACAGGAGGTGTGAGAGCAGATCAGCCAGATAATGCAGTCACTGGCTTTTATACCATCAGATTGAACTTTTCAAAAGACTATTAGGTCCTTCTGATAATCGACTTATCTGGAAACTTGGAGTCGGTGTATAAGATGGACTAATCTTCCAATCTCTGAGCTGAGGGATTGCCAGTGGCTTTGCTGGCTTTCGGTGAAATGTGTCCTTAATCTGGGATCAGTCCGCACTAATGTTTAAGACTCGTGTTTGAGAGCAGAAGACCGTTCCCAGGTCAGTGTAAAAGAATCTGTGTTTGCTGGACCCTTTCCACAGGACTCTCTGCTGGAGCGAGCTCAGCCATGGAGCGCTCAGAGGATGGAGCACATCCTGATCTGCTGCGTCTGTCTGGGAGACAACAGCGAAGATGCTGACGAGATCATCCAATGTGACAACTGCGGTGTGACCGTGCACGAAGGTAAATCCACAGATTCTGCCACTAGCCTCGGATCAAACGTTAATCTGAAAAGTCCAGGCAAGCTTTTGGGAAACCAGATGTAAAAAAAATTATGTAATTCACAATATGGGTGAGGAGAATGATGACATATTTGCCTTTATTGTGATAAAATATGTCCCTTATCTGCTTTTCTGAGTGCGTCATGGATATCGTCAATATTTTAAGATATATTAAACAGCATGCATGATTAATTACAAAGAGGGCATTTTGGGATTTGTAGTTTTGCCATGTTTCCTACCCCTAAGTCTAAACTGAGATCTGCAGAATACTTTCCCAACTTTTCTTACTAGCATATTGTTGCTATCTGAACAAAATGTCCATTTTTGCTTCCTACACACATCCTCAAACTGAAACTGTGTGGCGTGTGTGCACAGATGCCAGAGTCCGTACCTTCATTAAAAACAATAGTTTGTATTGTTTGATTGTTGCTGAACTGGGAAGGCTGTGTTCAGGCTGAGTATTTGTAATCGCACCGTAAGTAATTTGAGGGTAAGTGGTTTGAACCACCTCTCATCCTCACCCTGTGTGGCCATGCACATCCGAGTTTTCGCACCATGTGCGGTGCTTCATTCAAAGTGACTACAGTTTCAGGGAGCTTTACTGAGCAGGTTCAACAGCACCTCAACAGCTGCGTAAATGAGAGCTGTTTTGTGTAATCACTGAAATGCTAGCTATGTTTGCTCTAATGTGTTTGTGGGTGGTGGGTGTGGAGGTGGGGTTGGGCCACTGGTGGTAAACCGCCAAACCCCGAGGATATGTTGCTTATGGTATCCTTCATACCGTTATACCGGGTTCAACTTCTTCATTCTAACATTCGCTGCAGCTGCTGCAGGGGACTTGACTTGTAGGCTGTCAACGACGATGCAAATACGATGCATATTCACTGATAACGCTGTGACGACAGAAATGCTAACTATGTTTGTGGGTAGGGGTGTGGAGGCGGGGTTGGGCCGCTGGTGGTAAACAGCCAAACCGTGGGGATAAGTTGCTTTATGTCCTTCATACCGTCACAGCCCTGCACACGGTAGTCAAAAAACTAACCAACACAGTGACAACAACTACTTACCCAGTTAGCTAATTAATGAGCTGAAGATGTTGACGTTGTTGATGCCTCACATAATGTTTCATTTGTCCATGAAGGGATCAACTTCTTCATTCTAAAATTCGCTACAGGTGCTGCGGGGGACTTGACTTGTAGGCCGTGAAATATGATGTACTCCTCAGCTTTAAGACAGATTTTGTGTTTGACAGGCATTTCCTCAGGTTATATGTGTTGTCATTGTCTGCTTGGCATTTCACATTACAGATAATGCAGGCAGTGTGGTCTGTGTCAGAATTTGAAAAGTACAAACGCACGGGACTCCTTTCGGCTCAACGTTGCCATTACTGTGTGGTGGGCTTAAATGGAGATTTGGCACCAATTGGTTGAACGTGAAACGATACTCGAATGTAATTCGGTTGGTACCCTTTAAGGTACGGAGGTTGGTACCCAGCATTCCAACATCTCCATTAGTCATTTATTTTCTTTTTAAATTAATTGCCATCTTTGGGGAATTCACCAGCAGACATAGCCCAAATTCTCCATGATCCAATAAAATCTTGGTACGTTAACTTGTTTTCTTTTTATCATTTGGAGATACAGGATTTTGTTTTGACAGAGCTGTGAAGTTGTTGGTTTTTATCAATAGATAGATTGACCGTTGACGTCTTTCTTGGCGATCCTTGTCCTCAGATGCACTGCATTCCGCCTGCGTTTGTAAATACCTTCCACAAAAGCTCTGTATACTTGAAGCCAGTGGGACAGCATGCCTTAATTGCAGCAACACTATAAAACAGATCATGTAAGTTATGTTGCACTCAGTAGTCAAGCTCAAACTCTTGCCTGACCTGATTTGATCCTGTGTAGCCCCTCTGTTTTCTGTAACTGCGGAATTGTCCAGAGCTGTAGGGAGAGAGAAAGAGGGAGAAAGAGGGAGAGAGAGGGAGAGAGGAATGAACAGTGAATGGAGAGTAAGCTTCATCATCCTGCATTATTAGCTCATTGTGTCTGTGACTTGTTGGAAACAAAATCAATTACTCTTTAAATCGTCTTTTAGCCTCCGCCTTCTCTTTCAGACAGGCCTAGTTAACGCTAGCCATGCCCTGCTGGATCAATGTGACACCACTAATTTCCAATTACTCATTTGTCATTTATTTGTTTATTTATTTATTACCCACTTATTTATTTGCTGATGCTGTGCTGATTCTAGGCACCTGACCACACAGAGAACTGAACTCTTAGCAATAGGTTTAAAAACTAGACGTTCTAGAGCTAATTAGCAAGAGCTTATTGTGTATACGTAAAAGATTAATCATTAGAAATGAAAATGTTTAGTGAAAAAAAATATATATATGTATGTGTGTGTGTGTGTGTGTGTGTATGTGTGTGTGTATATATATATATATATATATATATATATATATATATATATATATAATGCATATACACATACATACATACATACAGTGTATACACTCACTGTTCGCTTTCTCAGCTCCACTTACCATATAGGAGCACTCTGTGTTTCTACAATTACAGACTGTAGCTCATCTGTTCATCTGCATACTCTGTTATCTCTCTTTCACCCTGTTCTTTAGAGGTCAGGACCCCACAGGACCACCACAGAGCAGGTGTTATGTGGGTGGCGGATCATTCTCAGCACTGACATGGTGGTGGTGTGTTAGTTTGTGTTGTGCTGGTGTGAGTGGATCAGACACAGCAGTGCTGCTGGAGTTCTTTAACACCTCAGTGTCACTGCTGGACTTAGAATAGTCCTCCAGCAAACAGTGTCCTGTGGGCGGTGTCCTGTGAGCACTGTTGAAAGACTAGATGACCAACACAAACTGTGCAGTTTACACAGATAAACTATACAGATAAACTATAGTCTCTAACTTAACATCTACAAGGTGGACCAACAAGGTAGGAGTGTCTTATAGAGTGAACAGTGTGTCTACACGGTGTCTAAACTCTCCAGCAGCACTGCTGTGTCTGATCCACTCACGCCAGCACTACACACACTAACACACCACCACCACCACGTCAGTGTCACAGCAGTACTGGGAATGATCCAACACCTAAATAACAACTGCTCTGTGGTGGTCCTGTGGGGGTCCTAACTGTTGAAGAACAGGCTAACAAAGTACACAGAGAATTAGATGGACTACAGTCTGTAATTGTAGAACTACAAAATGCACCTGTATAGTAAGTAGAGCTGATAAAATGGGACACCCCGAGTGTAGATAAAAGAAGGTGGTTTTAATGTTATGGCTGATTGATGTATATAGCTTGATGTAATGGTGGGTGATTATTCTGCCTTTAGCTTATAATAATATCCATATTTAAATAGTACCCGTTATGCTTTCCTTTTTATTTCCCTTTAGCGTGTTGTAGTTTTTCGTGCATGTAAATGGTCTGCAAAGTTATAAAGCTCAAACCATATACAGGATGGAGAACCTCCTTAAACACTCACCGGACCAATCACAAGAGTGGTGTGTCTGTCCCCGCCCACACAAAACACTTTCAGTCCGATAGTCAGATAAACTCAGTGAGTTGAAGCTAATCCAGCACAACCTAAAGCTAACAAGCTACACCACCTGTCTGTAGCTGCCTGTTGCCCTGTCATTTGTTTACCTACACACCAGTGTTGTCCGTCCGTCCTTTACTTCATTCATGCGTTGCTTCATGTTTGTTTGTCCGTCTGTCCATCCATTTGGTGTCTGTTTGACTCCTGTTAGCGTTGACTCCAGACCGTGTTTGTCCAGTTAGTGTCATGTAAAAGCTGGATAATGTTAGTTCTCTATGAGGGGCGGAGCAGGCTAGGAGTGCTGGACAGAGAGCTCTCAATCATACTGCTCATTAGCCACGCCCACCCAGTTCTTTCAGTGCGACTGAAAGGTGATTGTAATATCCCCGACTCTTGTGGGTTAAACATGCTGTTAGCAGTTCAGGCTAATTTTCACAGTTTGCATGCAGTGTAATTTGTGACTTACTGGTGCAAAGATTATGGCACAACTGACACCTTAAACAGAATTTAATCTGGCAGTAGATGAACCAGTACACACACTACTAGTGCTGGCCTGTGTTGATTGGGAAAAGAAAGGGAATCGATATATTTCTTTTCCTCCTCTCAGGGAAGTGTGGTTTGCTTTCTTCATTTTGACCTGAAAACCCCCTGGATGTCTCAGTTCTGGGTGTCTGCGTGAGTGAACAGTAAATGTGTGAGTGTGGTAGGGCATGTCCTTGTATTGTGATCTGGGGGGTTTCACCTGGGGTTAGGTGTATTAGAGTGCATCAGAGTTGCTGCTTCTGCCATCCTGACTGGGTGACGCAGGGAGATGGAGTAGGGTGCGGTGTGATGACAGAGATGGACCACGGCCCTGGAGCTGCCACACATGCGCACGCACACACACACAAACACACACACACAAACACACACACACACACATCTCCCCCTTTAGCGCCAGCTCACTGAAACAAGCTATTTCATAACCTGCTAGCAGTGAATCAGGGGGTGACCTTGGAACAGCCAGGGTCCTTTCATGTGCCAAACGCAGTGTTGCAGAGTCAGCCCTTAGAGCGACATGCACTCTAATTCATACCCACACACGAGATCTGTCTGTCTCTCTGTTTGTCTTCCTCTCTGTGTCTGTCTCTCCATCTGTCTTCTTCTCTATCTGTCTCTCCATCTGTCTTCTTCTCTGTCTGTCTCTCCATCTGTCTCCCTCTCTGTGTGTCTCTCCTTCTGTCTTCCTCTGTGTGTGTGTCTCTCCAGCTGTCTTCCTCTCTGTGTCTGTCTCTCAGTTTGTCTTCCTTTCTGTGTCTGTCTTTCAATCTGTCTCCCTTCTGTGAGTCTGTCTCTGTCTTGTAATCTCAGAGTCTGTCTCTCTGTCTGTCTCTCGTGTGTGTCTATCTTTACGTCTGTCTTTCTCTCAGTGTCTGTTTCTTTGTCTGTGTCTCTCTGTCTGTGTGTCTCTCCCTTGATCTTCCTCTGTGTGTGTGTGTGTGTGTTACTGGGAGTGAAATAAAATGCATAATACAAGAAAAGAAGAGAGTTGCTCTGGCTCCTTTATTTCTTTCGTCCTTTCTTTTGATCATTTTTTCTTTCTTTCCTTCCTTCTTGTTCTCTCTTGATTTCCTGTCTTTTCTTTAATTTTTGATTACTTTTTTCTTCATTCTCTCATTTCTGTTCCGATTTTATTGCTTCTCTCTTTCCTTTTCCTCTCTTTCTATTTATCATTCTCTTCTTGCTCTTGCCTCTCTCTCTCTTCTTGCTTCTCCCTCTCTCCCTCTCTCTTGGCTCTGAGAGCTGGTTAATCTCCATGAGAAGAGGCCGCAGGGAGGCTGAGTGGCGTGCAGTGTGGGGCTTAAGGGATGGCAGTTGGAAGAAGTAGCACTCAAGGCCAGTTCTTATCTACTTCTCTCCTACTCAAGACAGTCTGTTTTCCCTCTTCCGTGATGAAACAACTACCGTACCATAGCCTCTTACTCTGATCAGGAGATGGCAGGCGTTTATTTAAATGTCTCTGGTGTTTCTAGCATTGTGATTGACGAATGTCCACACATGCCATTTGAAAACTGAGCTTCAGTCAGTTATGGGCTTATGAGTGTATGTACACTCATCATCAAAAGAATAGCTGCGCCCAGAAGGAATCAACCGACAGGAATTAAGGTTGGTGGGTAGCTTTGACATTGTGAGACTGGCAAATGATTCAAGTTTCATGTTCGGGCGCTCATGTAAGCATGTAAGAATGGACTGCCTTATTGCTGTACCGGACGGACCCAACGGCCACAATTCGAACATTCAGTGAGCAGTGATGGGCTGGACGACACAGGAATACATGCATGCGGACCGTCACCACGACTGCCTTAACACCACGCCAACGTAGCCAAAGTACCGCTTTTGAGAGACACTACTTCTGTATGTGTAGCTCAATAATTGCACTTGCAATTGCCCATATCAGTCTAAATTTGTCATCATTTATTGTTCCTGGTAACCTTTATCTTCCTTCCCAACACTTCCTTTTGGGTGCAGCTATTCTTTTGACGATGAGTCTATATGACTACTGTATTTTGTAGTACAGCTTCAGTAACGTATCCTGATATCAAAAGTGAATGCTAATGTTCTTTGTCTTGCTTTTAATGTCTGGAAAGGTTGGATTCCGTATGCCAAGCTTTAATGATTTTACAGAAGTGTCCTAAGTTTCATTCAGATGAATGGCATTATCACTACTAGCTGTAAAAGCAAAGAAGCTGAACCAAACGGGAAAGAGAAACGTGGTAAATAGTCTGTAACTGAGGAGGATGAGGAGATGCAAATCGAAACCTGTGAAGGCGAGCATTCATTTATTATCTAGTACTGCACAAAATATAAAAGAATACCACATTGTGAATAATTTGCTATGTAGCACAATGGCAACGTGCCATACAGTGTTTTGAAACAGCTCGGAACAAGGTTAAAGTTTGGCCTGTATTATTTATTTCATTGTTGGATCATGTGATGCCATTTATTCATCAAACAGCAGCTGACGTTAGGAACCCATTTGCATATCACAGCCTTATACACTGTATTACAGTATCAGCAGTGCAGAAGCCAGTATTGCAGTACCAATTAACAGTCTATCATGCAGCCATACTTACCCTCTTTCTCGTGTAGCACATTGGTTGGGTGTGCGGGGTGGGATGCCAGCCTCCTCGACTCAGGGACACAGCTGTTTTTCCCTTGAAACTATCACCCTATGCCAACTGCCTGCCACCCACCGGTGCCAGCTGTGCCATCATGCCACCATTCCCTGCCTGGGAGGGCATGTGGTGGTGGAAGTCTACACAGCTGCATCTGAATCACACATGCTCACCTGAGCCTTGTGCGCTGGTCTGGAAAGGTGACCCATTAAGTTAGCTTGGCATGCACTGGGTTGTTCCTCTTTTGATGGTGCCATTACAGTGCGAGGGCGTGAGCCAGCCATGAATACTGCTGCTTCACTCTCCATGCGTTTGAGTTAATCAGCCATCTTTGCTCTGCAGCTGGTGTCAGTGAGGCTGGAGTTACTTGGCTAGAGTCAAGTGGCGTTAACAACGCTGTGGTGTAAGTTGAGGAAGAATTGGCATGTGGATTTTGACTAAGTGTACTAAGTGAGTTAATGAACAGATATCTGGTAACTGCAGAGTTGGGTGAAATAAAAACAAAGAAAAGGGAGAAAAAAAACCCGCAGAAATGAATAAAGGGCTGTAGTTTACCTAAGGAAGTGTCAGATTGCAATGCTATTGGGGAAAAAAGATAAAGGTTACCAGGAACAATAAATGATGATTAATTTAGACTGATATGGGCAATATTGATTGATCTACACATACAGAAGTAGTGTCTCTCAATATGGCATCGGGCCGCCATGTTTGCTAACGCAACATGCCAGAAGTCTCAGGATGAAGTTGTCCTGTGATAATCCATCCCTTGCAGCTTGAATATTCTTGCAGATTTTGCGGTAGGGGTGGAGGTGGAGTGACACTAGGCCTTCTGGACATGTGATGCATGACAACAAACCGTTCATCTCAGCACCGACCACGGTGCCTCCATACACAGATTGGTTGGTCGTCTCCACCAAGACAAAAGCGGGACTCATCACTGAAGCCGCTGCCATTCTGAGTCACTCCATGACACCATTGCAGTCTTTGGCGACGTCGATGTGGTGTTAAGGGCAGTCGTCGTAACGGCCTGTATGCATGGTGTCCTGCATCATGCAGCTGTCTGACAGTGGAGCTGGCACTAACAGGATGACTCATGGAGGGCAAGTTAATGCTTGTTAGCTTGTTGCTGTATAATCTGGACATCTGGGTAAAATAATCAGGGTAAATTCTGGATTGACATCTCTTTGGGAAAGCGCTACAGATCTTGGGTCTGACAATCAAAATAAAATGCTTGCTAAAAAGAAGACTGTGGACCTCCTCCTCCTTCTTCCCAAAGTTGAAAACTCTAAAAAAATAAATAAATAAATAAATAAATAAATAAATAAATTGAAATGATCACAAGGCAGTAATGTGCTGCAGGAATCCTGCATGTGGTCACCCAGTTTCTATATACCTGTATCCTGATGACTTTCTTTTGGAACGGTACCAAAATACCTCCTGCGTTCCATTACTACCAAACCGTGATTCCCAAGCAGCAGTGACATTTTGCAGTATTAATGGTTTGCATGGTTTGTCTCAAAGGCATCTAAGTTCTTAATACATAACCTGCTAAATTGGCCACCTCCTCCAGCACCCAGTGTGGGTAGACTGTCTGTAATTAGCGCCCCCAAATGTTTTTGTCTGTTATATAAGGTAACTAATACAAACTCAGTTTGTGCTTCATCTTGCAAAATTTGCATGTCCTTAAGGCAACTTTGGTGCAGCGGTAGCAATAGTTCGGAGGTGTTTTTAGGATAGAGACAAAGTGAGAGAGGGAGCGGGAGGAATAGAGTGGCAGAGGGGATAATAGGCAAGCATTGATTGTCTACATCTTTAGGTGCACGCAAGTGTTTCACTGCTTGATTGCAAAGCTTTGCAGTCTCTGGAGGCTCTTGCTTATAGACAGCTGAAAGCCTATGAGAGAGCAGAGCAGAAGGCCCATCAGTGAACAGAGGGCAGCTGAGGGCTGTTGCCCCGTGGGCCCGAGAACACACACACACACACACACGCATGCACGCGCGCACAATGCTTTTGATTAGCATCTAGACACAAACTGTGATTTATGTGGTCCTGGCTACAAAGTGTAATCTGGCCTACTCAAGCTAATTATGGCTCTTTTGTCTCGCTCCAAATGCTTATTTGTTTGTCTTTTAGCAGTTCTAGTAAAAAAAAAAAAAAAATGCAGGAGTGAGGCTATTAAAATCGTACCCCAATAAACGGCATCACTTTGCCATTAATGTCCTTGGACTCATTGGAACACCAATTAACATACTGCTGGTATTGATTTCAGCGAGACCTTAATGAGTTCTGGACCGTAAAGTTAATTATTTCCCCAAAACGTGCACAATTAATTTAGGTTGTTTACTTGCCTGAATGTGGATTTCATAAAATTTGAGTCCATAGTGAACGCAGTGGACTTTTCAAGCGATTTAACTCATTTCAGCATGTCAACGTATATCCTTAACAAAAACTAGTCATTAATATTGTTGTCTCTTTTGGGTTTCTTTCCATGCGCTGCTTTCAGACCTTACTTTAACAGCAGCTGAAGCCAGATTCAAATGTTTTAACTTAAAACTACACTGACATGATCCCTTAGTCTACTGCCACTCTTGCTACTGATGTCACTGTGCTGTCAGAACTGTAGCGTTCAGTGCTACCCACCTTTAGCTGTCATCTCAGTGCAAGTTTGTGTTAATTATGATTGTGCCGACAAGACTCAAAGTAGTCTCTGATTACAGCTAATTAGATTATAGTCACTCAGAAAAATTGAACGGGGCCACCCTCCATTTATTTCATTTCCAGTCACAACAGCAGTTAAGTAGAAGTCATTCATTTTTCAGCTTTAGGAAAAAGCAGAAACTGTCGTCAGCAGAACATTACCAGGAGGCATAACAACGACATATGAAAACCATCTCCTTGTATCTACACTCCATGTCCATTTGATCAGCTCCACTCATATAGGTGCAGTTTGTAGTCCATCTGTTTCTCTGTATACTCTTTTACTCAACCGAGCTAGTTGTGAGTCCAGTTTACTCTGTATCTGTTTGTTTTAAACTGCGGGTTTATCTCGTGTATTGCTTATTTTATGGATTGCATATAATCACCTTAAAAATATCTCATTAAAAATGAAAAATGTATCTTCTGACTGGACATAAAATGAATGAGTGGTGGTCTGTGACTGGTACAGTCTTGTCTATGGTGGGGGCGAGTGGTGAAGCATGTTATGTACCGTTTTGATTGTCTAGACAGTCTATTCATAAGACTGAATTTGCAATAAACTTATGTTGTAAGATGCTAAGTTTGATTGTTTTCTGAAACTGTTATTCATATGCTTTATATGTACACCTGACTTATAGCGCTGTTTGTGGTCTTATACGTTTGTAAATGTCCTATTAGAGGCTTATGTAACATGGTTAAAGCAGTGCTAAAGAAGGTGCTTAACACGTGCCTGTATCCATTCCACTGCACCTGACTCACTTTACACCCTGCATTATCTCTTTACACAGCTGGGTAATTACTGAATTAATTGGAGTTAAGTGTCTAGCTCAAGGTTAAAAACATGCTTCCTTTCCATTCTGTCTGAACTCCCAACCCTCATGCCGCACATTCCCTCGGCTCCTCCCTCGCTGCCGTTAGTCAACGGCCTTGAAAGAAGCACAGTACGTTCAGAGTCTTGAAGGATTTCATATTGAGTTATGCCTGTATATGTCACTTTTTTGTTCTGTGATTTCGCAGGGCACCACCACCATTTCGCTTAATTGCTTATTTCACGGGCACAGCCTTTATCCTGACATTTATCACACATACACTGCTTTGGATAGGTTGGAAAATGGGCTGAAAAAGCTGGTCAAAACTCCTTATTTAGATCGATGACAAATAAGGTTTCTCAAAACGATCGTTTAAGGTCTTAAGGGAGACCTGATGCATATTATACCTTAAAAATCGTGAGCTTTTGTCTCTGTTTTGTAGTTAAGCTGTAATTAAGCTGCTCTGGTCTGGTTGAACCATTTGACAGACTTTTCAGGCTGGTGTCAAATTAAACAGGCACCTATTTAGACA
>CM067475.1:31959569-31986588 GCA_034552555.1 Semaprochilodus insignis
CATGCTGAGACGTCTGGCATGTTGCGTTAGCAAAGATGATGACCCAACGCCATACTGAAAGACACTACTTCTGTATGTGTAGCTCAATAAATATTGTCCATATCAGTCTAAATGTATCATCATTTATTGTTCCTGGTAACCTTTATCTTCCTTCCTGATAGCACTGCAATCCCACACTGGGTGCAGCTATTCCTTTGATGATGAGTGTGTATATAGCTGTATGCTAATTTGTGTTGTTTGTCCATAGACAATTGTTTGCCTGATTCATTAGTGCTTGTTTAATTGACCCCCCCCCCCCAACCTGGAAATCGTGAGGTCCACATATATATATAACAAGTTGGCTGAATCTCGCAGTGCCAGGCCGTAGTCTCAGCCCATCAAGTTCATGGCTGAAATATGTAGCCCATATCGGAGAGGCCTGTGGTATAAAGGTGACGCTCTGTGCTGATAAACACTTGGGAAAAGTGCCTACTCGCCACAATCCACTTAATCCAGTCAGCTGTGCAAAGGGCCTCGTATCAACAGGTAAGCGCGCTGATAGCATCCGGCAAGAAACCTTAAGCCTAAACGATTCTGTGGGCAACGGGAGCTGGAAAATGGCAGTGCTTCCAGCAACCTCAACAGAGTGGGGAGGGGGGCCGTTTAGGTCTGCGCGTGTTTGTGCGTGTGTACGTGCGTGTGTTGAATTCAGGGTTACTGAGGAGAAAACGTCTGCTGTCTAAAGGCTTGAGATATGAAGTAGCTGTTAAAGGTTCATACTGTTCCCAAGCTCTACCTCGCTGGAACTCGGTTTCTGAGAAAAGCGGAGCCATAGCCACTTTCTGTTCCTGGAAGTCATGCCCGGTTCTGCTCTCGCTCTCTTCTTCCCACTAGAGCCCACGTTCTCAATAAAATACTCCCGGCCTTTAAAAAGTGAGGAAATTTACAGACTTGCTGTTGTGGCGTATTTGTCACAGTTATCTGCGCGCACGCAGGCTCCAGTCTGCAGCTCAGGACGTCATTACCAACAGCCACCAAAATGGGTGAGCCTGCCGACGAGCAGATACGCCTATCTCCACCAATAATGAAACCATACATTAGAATTATCACGCGTACCAGGACTGGAGGAGGCAAAATGAAATCTGGAGGAATGGTGATGTTGGAACAACATCTAGGAATGTGAGATGATACATAATACTTCAAAGCGTAGAGATTGGGCTTTTAAATCCACAAAGCTGCTTTACATGGCTCTCTACGCCCTTCAGATCAGCCTGGGGATGTAATTGGAGTCTAAGCTTGCTGAAGACTCATTTATTCTTTGCTTAGGTTATACAGGTTATGGATGAATGTTTTTATTTTTCCTTTTTTTTTTTTTTTTTTTTTGTGTACTAAGTGTTGCTTCATAGCCAGGTCAAACTAAACAAGACTTAATAAGACCAAACAAAGTCCAGTCAGTGTTATTGAACTGCTCTGCATTTTCCTCACGGGTTCTACACTTACCGTCAAAAGAATAGTTGTACCCAGAAGGACGTGTGTGATTGCAGCACTATTCAGAAGGAAGATAAAGGTTACCAGGAACAATAAATGATGATAAATTTAGCATAGAGAAAATACACAACATTTAACACATACAGAAGTAGTGTCTCTTAGTATGGCCTCGGGTTGCCATGTTTCCTAAGACATCGTGCCAGACGTCTCGGCGTGGAGTTGTAGAGGTTCCTAATGGTGTCCTGTGATAATCCATCCCATGCAGCTTGAATATTCTCACACAGTTCCTGCAGATTTTGCGGAGTGACACCAGGCCTTCTGGACATCTGACATGTGACAACACAACGCTCATCTTGGCGATGACCACGGTGCCTCCACACACAGATTCATTGGTCTTCTCCACCAAGACAGAAACGGGTCTCATCAGTAAAGATGACACCTTTGCAGTCTGTGGCAACTTTGACGGGGTGTTAAGGGCAGTCATTGTAATAGTGTTATTGCGTGTAGTCCTGTGTTGCGCAGCCGTCTGCCAATGGTACTGGCTCTAACAGGATGACTCAAGGAGGACAACACTGCTCACTGAATGTCCACAATGGTGTCTGTTGGGTCAGTCAGGTACAGCGAGGGCTCATATGTGTCTGATAATGGTAAAATAGTGGTGAATCTGCAATGTAATCACAGGTAGCTTTTAGAGGCATTAGAGGTTTCTGATGGTTTCTGGTTCTGTTTTTTTTCTTTCACCACAGACTCCAGAGGTTTCTCTAGACCAGGGTTTCTCAACCTGTGGGCTGTGGGCTGTGAGCCTTGAAGGACCCTCTAGTGGTCTATGGCTCTGTACTCAGATGGAAGCAGTAGTTTGTAGTGGTCTGGAAATGTCATATACAACCATATAGCCAGTGGAGTATTTGCAGTGGAAACATGATGGACTGCAGCTCCAGATCATGGTCCACTTCTAACTTGTACATTTTCTGTTCCTTTCTTTTTTCTATCTTCCCTCTTCACTACAACACTGCAACATTTGTTTTGTTTACCATTGTTTTTACTATAGCTGCAATCTTTGGTTTCTGTGACTGGACCGAAATGGACAATTTGGTCTTTTTCAGGCCCCAGTTTTCAGGTTTTCAGTGTTAGCACCTAAGAAAAGAAAAAAGGAAACTGTGTTTATGAAAGGTGACTTTAGTTTTCTGGTCGGCCGCTGTGCTTTGTAGTTATCATCAGGTGGGCCTTGGGGTAGAAAAGGTTGAGAACCCCAGCTCTAGACCACAAAGTTTCATAGCACTCTTAAAGACCCAGAGAACCAAAATCTGTTTTCTTTTTAATAAGGTTAATCTTGTTCTTGCAGGGAAAGTCCTAGTTTTGGGTAACACTTCCGTAAGCATCCCCCTGACCAATCACAAAGCTGACATTTCTTGCCCTGCCTGTTTGTTGGTTCATGCATTGCTTCATCTCTCTATCCGTCTGCATGTCTGTTCATCCGGTGACTCCTTTTTTTTGGTTGTTTTTTTTTATTTTTTTATGTCCAGTTAGTGTCACATAAAAGCTGGATAATGATGCTGGTTCTGTATGAGGGGCAGAGCAGGCTAAGAGTGTTAGACACTCTTAGCCTGTCAATCAAGCTGCTTATTAGCCACGCCCACACCCAACTTTGTTTAAATCTTAACTGAACTTAAGCTGAAGCAGAGGACTTCCCCTTTAGTAGTTCGATAGGTTTCCAGAAAAGAATATACAGCTAGACATTAGACATCAAAGCCAACCTCACTCATTTGTGGAAGGAATAAATTCACCATGTTTGCAAAGCCCTGTGCACACTGTTTGCCTAAGCAAGCATAAAGTGACCTTTACTCACCGTTACTGGAGATGTTCACGCAAACCAAGCTTTGCACTATTACCATTTATGTAGGCCTCTGTTCTCCATCTCCATCTGACATCTGGTTGTTTCTTTCTAGGACATTGCCGACCCATTTTTTGCCTACTGCAAGCAGCACGCTGACCGCTTTGACAGGAAGTGGAAGAGGAAGAACTACCTGGCCCTGCAGTCCTACTGCAAAGTGTCCCTGCATGAGAGAGAGAAGCAGCTCACTCCAGAAGCCCAGGTCTGAGCTAACACCACAGAGCCGCCAAGCTTTATAGCTGCACCGTCTGCTGGTTCAAAGCATGGAAACGACTCTAGTGTCCAGTGTACTTCTACCGCTGAGTGTCTGCCAGCTCAGCAGTTAGTTAGCGAGGAAATTGGCTCAGACCACTTAGTGACACTTATGGTTTCTACTTACTCTGTATTGCCTCCACCATAAAAACTCATGTATGTAATATTGGGCCATTTGTATTGGTCCACTTTTTGTCATATGTTCACATAATGCAAAGGAAGAAAGAGAGTTATGCTTTTGGCAGCAGCAACATTCCCTGTCATTTGATTGTCTGGAGTTACTGCTTGCATAACATAAAACCAAAATGAAACAACACGGAACCGGAACCTTTTACAGATGTATGCATAAAAGTATATTAATATGGTGCCATAATCTTAAAAATGTAAGGTTTTTGTAGATTTCATCATAACCCAGAAAGCTGTAACGCATTTAGAATAAACCTCTGATTCATTTAATATCCAGAATGCCTAGTAATTCATAAAGCAGTGACCAATCCGATTCTTCAAATGGCTATTGCTATATATTTGTGGTTTATTGCTGCTGCATATTTCAAAGTCATCGGTTTATGTTTTATGGTTATATATATATTTTTTTTGCGTAACCCCAGGCAAGGATCACCACACGCTTGCAGCAGTACCGGGCGAAGGCGGAGCTTTCACGGAACACACGGCCACAGGCTTGGGTGCCACGTGAGAAGTTGCCCCGCCCGCTCACCTCCAGTGCCTCCGCCATCCGGAAGCTGATGCGCAAGGCAGAGCTCATGGGCATCAGCACAGACATCTTTCCTGTGGACACGTCCGACACGAGCGCCAGCATAGATGGCCGCCGCAAACACAAGCAGCCTGCCCTCACCGCAGACTTCGTCAACTATTACCTCGGTTTGTTGCTGTCCATCATTAACCCATAAGACCTGGTTCTTTGGGGATTAAACCTAGTCCTGGAATAAACTGCAGTACCAATGGTGCCAGTCCTGTTTAGTACAGGTTTTGTATGGGTCTGGGGTATATACAGCATGTATATCTCACACCCATCTCTCTACCTCATCTGTCATTCTGGTATTTCATGCCACAATCTGTTAGATGATATGAAAGTATGATAAAATGTGTTTTAGTAAGTTTATTAGTAGAATGATGCTAACAGTTGTACACCATCATAGCAGTTCGTTGATCAGTGTCGGATGAAGTACTGTGCAAAAGTCACGAGACCACCCTTCCTTTATTTAATTTCCAGTCAAAATGACGATTAAGTGGAAGTTATAAATTACTAATTAAAGATTTCTAAACTGAGGGGATTAGATACGACAGACCACATGTATGAGTTGATTATGAAAGCAGAAAATGCAACCAAATTCCAAGACTGGACTTTGGTGGTGTGGAAAAATATTAAATTTTAACACTAAATAGTGAGAAAATATTATATTTAGTTATGTTCTGTTAAATGTTTTAACATATTTATTTAACATATTAGTTTTGTTTTCCTATATCCTGACAAATTCCTAACTTAATTCAGAAAACATAGGGTGGACTTTTGCACAGTACGTTAAGTGCGTTTAGGTTTGTACCAACATGTGCCGAAACACTCACACGTTTAAAGGAGCAATATGTAAGATCATGCAATCTGTCGAATTAATTCTCCCCCGTTTACTTGTCAGTCTGAACAGTCATTGCAAATTCAGCATCAAACTTCATCCCGTTCCTCATTGTTTTCAAACCTGTTGACTTGCCGGGAGCAGGCTTGGATCTTTATCTCCTCATGTGGATCAAGTGATGCTACAGTGACTTACTATCACCTCTTTAGGTAGAAAGTGGCATTATGAGACAGGGCGGGCGGGGCTAGCTGGTTAGCATGCTAACTTTAGTAGATATCTGCGCAACACAGTACATTGCTGTCTTTCATTTAACGTCACAACTATTATTTGTCCATTTTCCTTTGATATGTTTAGTTATTGGTGAGATGCTTTCGCTAAACATCTTGATTTTTAAAAGAATCTATTATGTAATTTTACATATTGTTCCTTTAAGGGTTAAGGGGGGTTACTGGAACTAGAATCACTGACTGTTTGCTGCTGTGAAACACATGCCGTTTTGATGCACTGTGAGCTTTAAAGAGCACTGAGATGAGTGTATTAACTGCATCGGTTGAGGGAACATCTCAGCATTATGGCATATTGATGGTGCTGATGTTTGTCGACGGTAGCTTAGAAATTCAACATTTTCCTAACCACTGTTGTTGTTTTGCCTATTTGAATGCAGAAAAGCCTGCGCTTGCAACATCTGCTGCTTACTATCCGCTAACACTCATCTCTTACTGCAAAACAGCAGGCAGAATTAGCGAATCAGTGCCAGACATGCATTCCACTCTGTAGGTAGCCTTGCAGAGAAGCACTCGCCCTCCAAATGAGTGATGCTAAGAGCAGATGTGTGGGGTAACCTTGGGCGCACACTCCATTAGGCTCCAGTAGGAGGCCTATCCTCCATCAGCTTGCTTGCTCTCTCTCTCTCTCTCTCTCTCTCTCTCTCTCTCTCTCACTCTTTTTCTCTTGTCTTTCTCTGTTGTGTTTTTTTTTCTTCCCCTGTAAGTAGATAACCATCTTTGTATTGATCTGTGTGTGTGTCCATTGGTATTCAGAGCGGAACATGAGGATGATCCAGATCCAGGACAACATCTCAGAGCAGAAGAACCTGAAAGACAAGCTGGAGAGTGAGCAGGAAAAGCTGCACGTGGAGTACAACAAGGTCAAGAAAAAGGAGAAAAAAAAAAACGTTTTCTATCTCTTCTATGGTTTATGCCAAGAACATGAAGATGATTAATCACCTGTATTGGGATGAAGTGCTTTTTATGTCCCTTCTCTTCTGTCTTCAGACCTTGTGGTACACATTTTCGGATGACGGAGGATACCCTCCATGTTTTTGTTTCTAGTATATAAAGGCATGATTTATCTAGTGTAATTGAAACATTTGTTATATATATATGATGATAACAAATGTCTCAATTACAAGTCCATTTTGCCTTTAGTAGTACTTCAGTGCACTCCCAGGTAAAAATTTGGTAAAAATGAAGTATGTAATAATGTACTAATGTAAGGTACTGATGTAACAGTTACAAGTACATTTTACCTCACTAGCACTTCACTGTGCTTAATAGAAGTATGTATAATAATGAACTAGAAATGTGCTTTAATACGTACTTAATATGTACTTAAGTATATAGTACTATATATATAGTACAGTTAAGTACATTTAGTTCTATTTAAGTATATTCCAATAGCATTGATTATATATATTTAGCATACTAAGTACATAAGCATATCGACACTGGAACACTTTCAGTACATTAATCATGAGTGCAAGGAAGTACACTAAGTGTACTTCAGTGTAGTTTTTCTTTCCTCCTGGGAGGCCGGAACGTGTGGGTGCAGGTAGTGATTGTGCAAAACACTGGTTGGTGTAAGGCAGTCGTAACACAAGCTTCATGTTCTAGCTAGCCAGAATAGCTATCTGTGACTCGTCACATGAAACCAAATGCAGTAAATGGTAAATCAGACATTGAAGCTCCTGTTGTAATGCTAATATGACCATGTAAACTAGTTCTGGATTTCTGGCCGTACTGTACCATACTGCCTGGTGAAAACATGCATCTTAAGCTTCCTTTGTTTGCCTAAGCATGGTTTAGAAAGCCTCCCCAGTTGGGAAGAAGAATAACCTGAGGAGTGCATAGTAGAAGTAGAAGTCAGGAGCCCCCTCTCTAATATCTTTTTTTCTTTTTTCGTCTTTGATCCTTGGCTTTTCTTGAGATTGTGATCTCGGGCAGTATGTGGGCAGCAGTGCTCCATGAGGCCCTGCGATGAAGGGAATAAGGGAGAGGAGTGGAAGTGAAGGGAGTTAATGTTGCGTTCAGTCTTTCTGTGCGACACATTTTAAGCGTTATTAATGGAGTGTGTGTTGCTAATTGCACTGCTCGAATTGCTTTAAGAAGACCCCGGCCTCGGAAAAAGACAGTGACAAATGGCTGTCAGAGGTAGTGCGACTCTGTTCCTGCTCATGTAAAGTAGATATGTGTGTCAAACATGGTGGAGGAGAAGTGGAAGCGCCATGTAAATCTGAATGCTGAAATACCAGCCAGATGGAACATATTGAAAATGTAAAAGTTGGAGGTTATGTTCCTTAATATCAGCAGTTTACTGGATGCAAGGTTAAAGCATATAAATAGTCATATTATACAGAAGTGCCATATACACTTATTGTCAAAAGAATAGTTGTACCCAAAAGGAAGTGTCGGATTGCAGTGCTATTTGGAAGGAAGATAAAGGTTACCAAGATAAAGGTGATAATCCAGTGGTGATGGGGATTGCGAAAGCTTTGTCGTAGGAACAGAAGACGTGAATTTCTAGGGCATTAGACTGGAAGAAGGAGGGGTTTCAGATAGAGATGGGCGATACGGCAAAAATATAATATTGTATTGCATATTGAATAGCACATTGTATTCCCCTGTGGCCTAATGTGCCAAGATACCAGTATGTATTGTCATATTGCCCAGCTCTAGTTTCAGGCATGTTCCTCCCCCCAAAACTTCAGTTATTACATAACTCCATTTAAAATCCATTTTAATCCAGTTTTGGTCCTAGAATTTGTAATGACTGGTTGAAGTACAAACTCCAAGACTTCAAATTCAGACTCTTCAAGAGCTCCAGTTTCCCATCCTGGCGTTTGTGACAATTGGTAGGTTCAGTTACCTGAGAGTGCTTACAGATTCCTGGACTGGTATCTGGATTTAAAGTGGACCGAAGCTAATACCATACCTTAAAACCTTAAAAATCCAGACTCTTGAAGAACTCCAGTTCCTCATTCTATCAATAATTAGTAGGTTCAGTTACCTATGAGTGCTTACAGATTCCAGGACCGGATTTAAAGACCTCTGAGATAAAGGAACGCTCAAACTCAGGTTCCCTTTCCGGCCAGTTGTATGTTTGCCATTATTCCAAACAACGTCATGTTCGGGAATGCCTTTTTCTTATATATCATTTTGAAATGATGTCAGTGCTTTATCCTTAGGGTTTCCGCTGATGCCTGTGAGTCCATGGAACCTTGATATGAACTGACTTTATCAGCCAATGATATCAGCCAGGTCCTAATTCCTAAGATTTATCCATCATATCCAGCACGACTCTGATTGCAGAGCACGCTTAAATGAAAGCCTTAAGTTTAATTTCCATCTCCCCAGATGGCAGCAGAATTTCACAAGCGTTTGACCCATATGAGCTGTATGTGTTGAGCTGGGTGCCTGTGAGCTGCCTCTTGTCACTGTGAGCTGACTTTTAAATGTTAGCATTAGCTTCTCTGTGCATAGTCTCATCTTCACACACAGCAGAGATAAGAGGCAGCACTCTGTAGTTTAGACTCACACTCCCATAATAACTTCACCTCTCCACTGTTCCCGCTCATCATGCTCTCTATCACACGCCTGCCTGACGCTTATCTACTGTCTGGAGCTCCGAGTGGCCTTCGCACACTCAAATGCCAGAGCTCTGCGTGTGTGTGTAGACGTGTGTGTGAATGAAGGATGTATGCAGGGAAGTAGTATGTCAGTGCTGTTTACTTTTTTGTTTGCTTCAGTTCAATGTCTTTTTGTTTGTTGTAATTGAAAGAACCATTCCAGAATTGTGGGGTCATATGAATATGTTTGTCTATTAGACTCCAGTTCAGATCTGTCGACTGATCAAATCAAAGCTGCTTGTTTTATGCTGTCTTGAGACCTTGTCACTAACAGGGAAAATTTCCTAGGGTTTCTGAGGACGAGGACACACACACACACACAAACACACACACACATACGTTGTATATATATGTATATATATATATATACACACACACACACACCATATTGTATCTGCTATTCATACCGGTTGTTCTCCAAGGTGCACTGTGCAAGATTTAGGAGGTTCTATTAGCAGAAATAGAACATACACTCATCATCAAAAGAATAGTTGCACCCAGAAGGAAATGTGGGATTGCAGGAACAATAAATGTTGGTAAATTTAGACTGATATGGACAATACTTGTTTGAGCTACACATACAGAAAGAGTGTCTCAGTATGGCATCAGACGTCTCGGCATGGAGTTCTAGAGGTTGCTAATGGTGTTCTGTGATAATCCATCTCATGCAGCTTGAATATTCTCACACAGTTCCTGCAGATTGTGCGGTAGGGGTGGAGATGGAGTGATGTCAGGCCTTCTGGATGCATGACAGCAAACCGTTCATCTTGGCGCTGACCATGGTGCCTCCATACACGGATTCATTGATTGTCTCCTCCAAAACAAAAGCGGGACTCATCACTGAAGATGACCCGCTGCCAATCTGAGTCACTCCATGACAGTCTGCCATGACACCATTGCAGTCTTTGGCTACAGTGACGTGTTGTTAAGGGCAGTCATCGTAACCGTCTGCTTGCATGTTTTCCTGCATCGTGCAGACTTCTGCCAGTGGTGCTGGCACTTACAGGTTGACTCATGGAGGGCGTCACTGCTCGCTGTATATTCGCAATCTTGGCTGTTGGGTCAGTCAGGTACAGCGATAAGGCCAGTCCTTGCTTACGTCACCTGCATGACCGAGCGTACAACTATAAATGTAAATATTGAATCATTCTCATGTCTTACAATGAGAAACAGGAGTTTCATTCCTGTCAGTTGATTCTTTCTGGGTGCAAATATATATATTATATAAATGAAAACACAGTTTTCTATATTCTATGCTCAGAGTCGTTCAGGATGGTTTGATGTGCACTGTTCTAGAGAGAATTTCCTTCCTTAAGTTATGTTTATATACTCATGTTTGTATATGTGCGTGTTTGTGTGTTTCAGTGGACAGACAGAGCTGCCCAACTTGTCCTTGTCTTATCTTATCTTACCTTGCTGCTGTTTTATCTGCCACAGCTGTGCGAGTCTCTGGAGGACCTGCAGAATGTCAATGGGCTGCTGAGGACGGAGGGCCAGGCCATGTGGAGCGTGATGGGGGGCATTATTGGACAGGTACAACTTCCCTCCGCTGTGCCTTTTTTCACCTTTAGCCCCGCTCCCCCGTTCCTCAATCCATCTTTACTCCCCTCACTCTCCTTCAGTCCATCTACACTTCCTAGTGTGCGCACACTAGGTGTGCGTATACACACACCTCCGCATCCCTGTCCTTCTCCTTTCCTCACTGTGCTGACGGTGAGCTCACAGGAACATCACCATACAGGCATCTCAGTAACAACTTCACTCTGTTTGCTTGACATAGATTTTATAGTAGGAGAGTGCAGGGCAAAGACAGCCTAATGTGGCATAAAATGTAACACAGATGTTTATTACGTATATACACTCACCAGGCACTGCATTAGATACCCCTACCTTGTATCTACACTCATAGACTATCGTATCAGCTCCGCTTACCCTATAGGAGCACTTTGTAGTTCTATAATTACAGACTGTAGTCCATCTGTTTCTCTGTATACTTTGCTACCCTGATCTTCAATGGTCAGGACCACCACAGAGCAGGTATTATGCGGGTGGTGGATCATTCTCAGCACTGCAGTGACACTGACGTGGTGGTGGTGTGTTAGTGTGTGTTGTGCTGGTATGTGAGGGTCTGACACAGCAGTGCTACTACGTATTTGGTAAGAGGAGCTGATTAAATGGACAGTGAGCCTGTAAATATGTTACAGCTGACCGTTTGCTTTGCATTTCTGCTATATGTGGTGCACTTTATCCCTGACACTAACAGTATGGACATGTTGTTATCTCTGTTTTTCCAAAGACTACAGTAAAATGTTATGTGGTTGGAGAGGGAGCATAACGCTCCATACTCCTGTGAAGTTTGAAGTAGGCTGTTTTCGAAGTTAAGGTACTATAAATTTTGGATACAAATTTGCGAGATTCCAGGGTTCCCTGAGCACTAGCAAAGTGATCCATAGCTCGTTGGAAAGGGCACGTCACGATCTGTTGAACTGTGGAGTTTGGTTTTGTCTCAGCTTTTTAATGTCTGATTGTTTGTTGCAAAGCACTCCCTTCTCCTGTGGCTTTACTCATGGACTCGCCTTTCATCACATAACCAAGGACTTTAGAAAATACTGTGCAACAAATAAATTATTTCAAAGAAGTAAAATGACATAGTGTAATTAATACATTTATTTGAATAATAATCTGGCTCATGTATTTCAAACATGATTTTAGGGAAATGTTTCAATACCAGTGGTTCCCAAACTGCACCCTGGTATCTCCTGTCCTGCACGTTTTAGAGTTTCCCTGCTCTGACACACCCACTTCAGCTAAGAGATACTTGCTAAGTTAGCTGATAGATGGGATCAGGTGTGTTAGAAGGTCGGAAAGCAAAATATAGAGGGCAAGATAAAACAGTGGCCAAAAAACAGCATGTCTGAGAGTGATGCAGAGCTGTAGAGCTACTTATAGTGGTCAATGGTTTCAGCAGTGAGTGAGTTTCTTTCAGACTGTCAGGTCTGTTTTTTCATTGATGTCGTAGGACTCTCACAGTTATCGGTTATTCTGTATTCAGTATTGTATATTATTGTGCATTCTTATCTGTTGTATTGCTTTTGTGCTTGTCCTGCTGTTCGGTGTGGACCAGAGGAGGACGGGTTCCCCTTTTGAGGCTTGGTTCCTCTTGAGGTTTCTTCCTCTTGCTCTGAGGGAGTTTTCATGTTGGATGAGTAACAGATTAGCTAATGAGCCAGCAGCGCTAGCTATCGTTTGGATATAAGTGACTGCAGCCACTATTCCTTCCCCTCCAACAACTGTCACTGAAGGCACATCTTGCTTTTGGTCTGATTGGTCAGCACAAGGAGGAAAAAGCTCCTGGTTTAGGCCTCTTGACCATTTTTTTTTGTCAGCTTGGGACATATGGAGCGCTCCGCACAAAAGACAGCTGTGTAAGGCGGATAAAACGGAAGGCATCCAGCACACAGACACGGTGGGCAAAACGTGACTTTACCCATTGAAGACAATGGCAAAAAAGCTATAGTAAAATACAGCTAAGCCTCTTATAAACAAACACAGTTTCTGATTACATCAGGGCTCCTTTTACAGGATGCCTGATCAGATTTTGGCCAGCTGAAATCTTTCTCTCCGTCAGTAAACCAGCGTCTGATCAATCCACGTGTGTTTCGTGAGTATTGTTAACAGATCCCGGGTCGGAGTGCTTTAAAGGGAGAAATCCACCCTCTGGATCGCCCTGTGTGCACCATGGGAATGAGTTGTGATTGAGGGAAATCTAGATTGTGGGCAGCACCCCACGGGGTTGCTAGCGTCGGGTAATTCTCCTGGCCGTAATGGCTCCGCTGTTTGTGAAATTCTTTCATTTGTGCTAACTGATTGACCTGTCATTGGCCACGCTCTCAGCCCTGACTTGGCAGCTAAAAGCGCCCGACCTCCTGCCGCTCACTATGGCAACCGCGTGGCCAAGGTGCGTCTCCATGGGTGATGGTCACTTAATGAGTGAGAAATGCATAGGTCTGTGCAATCGCTCTTTATGTTTAAATAGCAGTCGCAGCGGCTTTCATAACGGTGTGCAGGGTAACCGCCAACACGAGCAGGGAAGTAATAGTGCGTCTTCAGAAGACTGTTACAGACATATTCGAACATATTGTATGAGTTTAGTTTTAATTTATTTCTGATTAAATAAATAAGGCACAATTGAGATCCTGCAGCTGAACTTGTGGACAAATTCTCTGGTAAGCTGTGCAGGCTTAGAATTGTCGTGTGCTAGAAGTCTGATTATACATAAAGATTATTTTTTTGGAAAATCAATTAGTCAGCCAGACTCGGAGAATATAGAAGGTGACCCTCATTTGCAATGTGCCGAGCAATTTACAATTTTTTTTGAAAACAGTAAATTACATATATTAATAATACATTTATTAACAGTAAATATACATTTAAAAGTGAAGCTAAGAAATTAATGTATGACCACAAACTTAGTTATCAAATGTAACAGAAATAAAACTAGGAAAAAGGAAAAAATGAAACAGGGCTACCAAAAGTATTAAAAGATAAAATCAGTAATGATTAATAATAAAAGTAAATAAGTAAAATTAATGAAAAGAGTAGGAATAGAGAAAAAAAATAATGTTAAAAATATTTAAATTGGAAAACCAACAAAACGTTAAAATAAATAAAAAGTAAAACAAAAAAAAAAAAAAAAAATAAAACAGAGTAAGCTACTAAAACAGGTTATTAGAAGTAAAAATATTAAAGCATTCTGCAAAAACAGGATTACATAAGCAAAAATAACTAAATAAAAGTAGTGGCTATATTTTACGTGGAGAGGTAATGCATTGTATAGTGCAGTAGGAGAGTTTGGAGGCATTCGTGGCTGGAAGGCTACATGGAATGCCCATTTCTGTAGGTACTGGGTAGACCAACTTTTGTTCCATTCTATGGTGGTTAGCATTAGCATTTGAACCAAAAAGTTGCACCACATGTGTGCTAAAATGTAGTGAGTACAGATGGCTGTTATGACCTGCCCTTCAAATGATGTCTCGCGAAGACTGGAATAACTCAAGTCACTAAATATCACTAGCTCTAATAACGACAAGATGTTTGGTGTAACTGTTCTTCTTCTGGAAATGTTTTCTAGTTTGGTAGTGTAGTATTTCATACGTTACCTGAGATCTTACTCACCTCCTCTGCTGCCTGCGAACAAGGAATCATTCACTCGTTCCACCAGTCTCTTGGGAAAAAAGTTTTCAGATTAGCATTTTTAATTCTAAGTCTTTCTATGTCGTAAAGGACCAGCTGGGTGAACCAGTTTGTTACAGTGCCACCATAAGGCAGACCAGTGCTGCATGTCTAGGGTTTATCAAATTTGTATTTGAACAGACAGCATGATGTCATATTCAGGGACCCCAGAATTTAAAGGTTGATAAGGCAGTCCTATATTGCCCCTTGACCCCTTTAACTCTAATTCTAACAAAAGATGATCTCTTGAAATTGAGTGTAATAAAAGGGATACCAAAATCATGGTGGTCCCTGAACATTGAAGGTTTGTCTGGCATCCCATGCAAACTAGACAGTGTCCTGTGTTTTAGTGATGAGAAGAAACTTGAACTACTGTTTTTTGTGGATTGCTTTAAATGTCATTGTACATTAAAACATTGCGATTTCAAATATAAAAATAGTCATTTATACACATTTTCAAATGTGTTTGAGACAAATTGCGTGTATATTTTGTATGGCAAGTGCTAATGCTCAGCTGAGGAAAGAATAAACAAAAACAGGTTGGGGGGGGGTAGGAGGGGACTTTTGGATTGTAAAAATCCAAAGAAATTTGTTTAGTTTTTCACTTTTTTTGGTGAAGAGGATCTTTCAAGAGAGTCTTAATAACAAATCTGTCTTCTGTCTGTTGTCAAAGTAAGCCTCCATCTCTGAGCTGTTAAAGTAAGCCTCCATCTCTGACCGGTGGTTGGTGTAGTTCAGTGGATAACACCACTACCTGCCAGGGAGCCACCACCACATGTGGGAAACTGGGGTTCGAATCCTGGTCTGGGTTACTATGCTGTGCTGCACCAATAAGAGTCCTTGGGCAAGACTCCTAACACTACATTGGCCTACCTGTAATAGGATTAACCTTGTAAGTCGCTCTGGATAAGAGCGTCAGCTAAATGCCGTAAATGTAAATGAGCTGTCATGTTAGTGATTGGCTGCTGGATGTTGATTGGTATAGCTTTCTCCCGTGTTTTTACACCTCAACTATGCCACACCCAAAAATGCATATTCAAGAAGTTAGGCTTGTTAAAACCTGCAACTCAGTGTCAACATAGTGCGTGCACAGAAGCCTTGCTGCACATGGATAAATCAGGAGTCAAGTTGTGAGTTTTTAGACCAAAATTTCTGATCTGTCATTTCTCAACTCTCTGGTTGGAAAGGCACTAAATGTCTCGTCATGAATTAAATTTAGGAGAGGCCAGTCGTTCCCTGAGTAGAGAGTTTAGAGGCATTTTCTGCCATGTTTACACACAGAGGAATTTGTCTCCTGCATTTAACCCATCCGTGAAGTGAAACACCCCCATACGTACCACATACACACACACACACACTAGGGAGCAGTAAGCACACTTGCCCAGAGCGGTGGGCAGCCCTATCCATGGCACCCGGGGAGCAGCTTGGGGTTAGGTGCCTTGCTCAGGGGCACTTCAGTCGTGTCTCGTTGGTTCAGGGAATCAAACAAAAGACCCTCCGGTCACAAGGCTGGTTACCCAGCCTCCAGCCCACAACTACATCATGTTAAACATTCAAGTTTTAACGTGGATTACTTTTCACAGTTTATGACAGCTTTATAGTGACAGGAATGATATTGTAAGCCCTGCTTTACTCTGAGTATATACTCTAAATGAACGGTCATTGAATTCTAGGGAACATCATTCAGAGGTACTTTCCCATACAGCTTTTTCTTGTGTCCACTTGTATAGAGGTGCAAATGAGTAACGTGCACAGAGACCGAATCAGAATCTATTTTCAGACAAGCCGTGAAGGCTCACCACACACACACACACACACACACACACACACACACACACACACACACACACACACACACGAATGCACAGACACATCAGGGAGATGGGGTGTCACTGAGGAAGTATCACCAGTTGTCTGTGTTTTGTCACCTTGTTAATCACTATGATGTGCAGAGCAATGCAGGAGTTGAAATGATGCCTCCGAGGGACCGTTAGGATGAAGATCGGACATCTTTAAAGCTGCTGCGTGCGTGGATTTTGTCGTATAACAAATCAGAATCTAATATAAAACCAGTGGTTACCCTAATCCAGAGGTGTTTAAACAGGTCCTCAGGCATCCCCCCCAGACAGTCCACATTTTAGCTGTAACTTACAATTCATAAGGGTGGAGCAGATATGTGGACTGTCTAGGGAGGGCCTGAGGACCGGTTCGAAGACCGTTAACAAAGGATACATGTACTGAACATTACACAGAAGCCTCGGCAACTAAAAGCAGCTCCACATGTTTAACTATTTAGAGTGTCCATTCTTCGTTACATCTTCCTTTCTGCTCAGGAGGCTTGCATCAGTGTTCTTCATAAGAAATCTGCTGTGTAGTTTTTCACACCTCTAAAGTTCAGTCGTGGAAGTTGGAGTAGCATTTTCAGCTTCTCATGAACAAAGTAATCCAAAACTCGTTCAGTGATGTTGACGTCTAGACTCTGAGGTGGTCAGTCCCATTGAACACTAGCAGCTTTTTTGTTTGGTGTTTGCTCAGTGTGGAGCTTCTTGAACAGCTACACATCCTTTCAGACCCATAGCATTGACCAGAAACAGCTTTGGGTTTTTTTTTTTTCTTTTCAGATCTGACTCAAGAAAGGGACATGATTTTCTTCTCTCTCTCGAAGC
This sequence comes from Semaprochilodus insignis, assembly GCA_034552555.1. Lineage (NCBI taxonomy): Eukaryota > Metazoa > Chordata > Actinopteri > Characiformes > Prochilodontidae > Semaprochilodus > Semaprochilodus insignis. The sequence continues at coordinate 31,976,571 of CM067475.1, forward strand.
TGAAAGTGTTATTTATCTCATGTGAACTATTTTGGTGGTGTACCAGGTTTTCCAGGTGGTTGTTAGAGGAGTCACATTTTTTTCATGTAGCTTTTTAATCATTTTTTTGAACTGCAGTTTTAGAAATGTTCCTCTTCCTTATACAAGTGGATCATCTAATCTTAGGAATATCTCCTGAAAAATGAAAAACCATTCTGAGCGGAGATACATTAATAAAGGGTGGTCTCTGACTATTGCACAGTACTGTATACGCCCGTATAAAGGTGTCCAATGGAGTACAACAATTCCAAGCGTTATTTAGAGTTGGTTTGGCGTAGCGGAGTTTCAAATCCAATCCCTCGCGTAGTTTGAGTTCATTTACCATAAAGAAATGGATAAGTGAATAAAAGAGCGGTTAATTAAAATAATCGGAACATTTCTCAGCAGGTCAGATAAATGGTGTAATAATGGAGTAAGGGCATGGAAGGCAGCAGGCGGAGGTCCGGAGGAAGAGCGCCAGTGAGTCCGCAATGATAGCCATAAATCACATAATTAGAAAACGTGCACTGTTTAAGTAGCAACATCAGTCAAAGTGGCTTGTGCCTTTGTGTCATCTATCTGCTACGTTTTCATTCCCGATCAGTCACCAGCGACTGTACATTACCCTCAAATTATTGATGTCCCCAGGAGAGGGCCACATCACTCATAGCCGCCAGAGTGAGCGAGAGTTTTCAGCAGAACATCTTAAAAAGAAGTTTGGTTGAACGAAAGTGAAATGAAAGTATCCTCAGAAGTGCAGGGAATTCCTAATTTGTTTAAGTCGAGCATTTTTCAGTAACTTTTAGCCGTGACTTTCTCTGCCAGCCACTTAAGACTGTTGCTGAAATTTGTCATGTTGGAAGTAATGGCTTGATCTTCTGAATTTTGATGTTTGAGTATTTAATTTCTGTCTTTTGCTCTTCGTGGTGTGATAAAAGACAAATGGGTGACTTTACTTAAAGCCCTGCTATGTAACGCTGGCACCGTTGTGACATGTGCTGACATACTGTTGTACAATCTGTCATGAGAGTTCATGACAGCAGATGACATGTTCATAGCATGATTATGGCAGTGAGTGTGTTTACAACACCAGATTTAGTCATTAATCTGATCAGTGCATTTACATGCACTTGGGTAATTACAAACCCCAGGTCTACGCGAGTCAGGCGATAATTAGAGATGCACTGATCCAAAATTTTCAGTTCCGATACCGATGCATAAACTTTGCTTATCGGCCGATATGCAATACCAGTCTGAGACCATTGTATCAGGAGTGACTTAAACATGACTTTACTAAGTCAGCTGCTCGCATATATTTTATACTGCAGTCGGTTTCCACTGGTGTGCAGACTGGGAGAAATCAACTGTGATACTGAGAGAAACCTGAACTACTAGCTCTTTTTATCAGATGTCTTATTTGAATTCCTAGATGGTAATCCGATCTAAGAAATTGGAGTATGCAGTATACATGACCACTTGAGAGGCAGTCGTGAGACGATAGGGACGTCGGTTTGGTTCCCTGAACCAACAGGGCTTAACTGAAGTGCCCCTGAGCAAGGAACCTAAACTGGGTGCCATGGATAGGGCTGCCCACTACACCAGGCAAATGTGCTCACTGCCCCCTAGTGTGTGTGTGTTCACTAATGTGGATGTATGCAGTAAACACAATTGGCAAATGGTTCTAAATTCTAATTCTTGAATAACTGCAGAAATCTTGATTATGGCCAGATTATTAAATGCATGTTACTGTCATGTAGCATGGCTCGAGTAAAATATTACCCCGTTTTGAAACTTCCTTGTTGATTTCGCAACGTCACTGTGGACTCCCAAGTGGTAGAATATCAGTCAGTCACGTGACAGTCACGTGACCCTTCCCTGGAGGCCATGGCAACCTCCAATATGCGCATAAGGTAGCAAAACCCATCTAGCTCCCTCAGCACAGCCGCCAGATGGCCCTCCGCCTGGTGCTTATGTGTGTCCAAAACACCAACACTTTTTTTTTTTCCCCTCATCCCTTTTTCCTTTTTTATAGTCTTGCTTAAATTGCTAACAGAGCTGAGCCGTATCTCTGAGGTGGCCCTGAGGGCTGAGCGTGAAGGGTTGGACGTCTCTTTAACCTGCTCTCTGCGGCCTTCTCTCAGCCCTGTGGCCATCCTCGAGCCATGGAGAGCCACCGGCAGTGTGGCCACGCTGAACCGAGCACGCTAAGATTAGAGCGGCTCTGGAGAGTCTGCGTTGCTGTGGCGCGGGCCCTGTGAGATAATTTTTCTAATTAACCCAGACAGCCGCGATGCAGCAGAGATGCCCAGAGAAAATCAAGGAGGTCCTTCCCCTCTCTGCCGTTCCACAACCATCAACTCCCTTTTCTCGCAGAGCCTTCCCCTCCTTCAGTGCCTCTCTCTAGAGAAGTTAAGAAATATCAATCTTAGGAACTTCCGAAGGAGGAAACGAGGAGATTATTAAATATAGAAGATTGTTCTGATTGCTTCTAAATACTTCCCTCTGTTTAATGGGTAACACTTTACTTGACCTCTGCTACGTAATATTAACATAGCCAGTGGCATATGCATGCCATGGCAGATGTCATAAGAAGAGTCTTCCTGGCAGATTATCGTGTTACCGTAACTCATAATTGTCATGACATCGTCAAAATGTTTAATGTGAACTACACTGCCAGTCAAAAGTTTAGACATATCCAACTAAATGGTTATTAAAGACTTTACAGGCTTACACTTAAACGTTCCAACTGTTGAGATGTCTGAAACAATACGTATCCTGATATTCCACATATGCTCCTGATGTATCACACTATTTTATTTTCGCCATATAGCCCAACTCTAATATACACTCATCATCAAAAGAATAATTGCACCCAGAAGGAAGTGTTGAATTGTTGGATGTGGCGCATGACAAGAAACTGTTCATCTTGGCACTGACCATGGTGCCTCCATACACAGATCTGTTGGTCGTCTCCACAAAGACAGAAGCAGGACTCGTCACTGAAGATGACATGTCATTCTGAGTCACTCCATGACAGCCTGGCGCGACGCCATTGCAGTCTTTGGCGATATTGACGTGGTGTTAAGGGCAGTTGTTGTAACGGCCAGCGCATATGTAGTCCTGTGTCATGCAGCCGTCTAACTAACAGGATGTCTCATGGAGGACATCACTTCTTGCTGAGTGTCTGCAGTCGTGGCTGTCGGTCAGATACAGGCCGAGTCAGGCCGAGCATGAAACTTGAATCATTTGCAAGGCTCACAATGTCAAACCTACCCACCAAGTTTCATTCCTGTCGGTTGATTCCTTGTTGTCACATCAACCTCCACTGCAGAAAGCTGTTTTATCCTCCTGTAAAGTTCAATTTTGGAGGTTTTTAAGGTGAACTGTACAATTCCATGAGTGCTATTTTATAGTTTGATGTCTTCACTTTTATTCTACAATAAAACGTTAAGCTAAAAAACAGACCAACCTTTCTTGCCCAGGAAACTACCAAAAATGACATGGGAGTGTCCCTTATCCTCAATACTCATAAACTCCACCGGGCCGCTCTGCATGCCAATTCTATGTTACAGACTGATCAAATGAGGCAAAGCAGAAACAAATAAAAACTTATTAATAATCATAATAATCAGCATTATTGTTTAACAAAATAATCAGAATGATTCTGTCTTTCACCAGTCACTCCATTTCACTTGCTCAGCTTTGAGTCTTTATCCTCTAATCTTGCCTCAGGGCAGCTTCAGTGAGCAGGAACTGCTGGTGGTTTAGTCTGTTTCACTAAGCAACTGTTAGCCTCTGGTGCTAACATGGACAGAAATTAAAAGTAGTTTAAGCTTACAGTGCCACACACATACACAGGTTTAGCCAATGAGATCTGAGTATTCTCTAAACATGCATTAGTGAGACTTCCGTGAATCGTTTAGGCCTTCTCGCTAAGATGACTCTAGCTTCTAATGAATGTGGTCTTGCAAGTCTACAAGTTGAATGCGGAGCCCCATTAGCTTAACAGCTCCACACCCTAAACGCACTGTTACTTGACTCAGATTTGAGTCTTTATTCCCAAAATTAGCCCCATTAAGACTTTATTAAGCAGGATGAACCTGTAGCAACTGTACTAGCATGCTACCTGCTACAGTGCCAGCTGCCTGCGAGAGGTCAATACCAAAAGGTGGGAAGGGGCATCATCATCGTTATGATCATCACTTTTATTTATATAGCTCCTGTCCCATGCCACAACCAAACACCATCAGTCCAGGCAGCCTCGTGGCTGCAGTGCAGCATTGCATAGGCATCTGCTCCCTCTCAGGGAAGTTGACATGAGAGGGAGGAGACGGCTCCCAGCCGTGCTGGGGGGAGGAGGCATGCGGGAGATGTCGCAGAATGTTGTTCACCAGTCCAGGCAGCTCCACAGCCACATTGCGGCGTCATCCAAGCAGCCAGCACAGATCTACGTACACATATCTGCGATGCAGGCACCTGGTCTAGGCAGCCTTATAGCCTTGACACACCTTGACGTCACTAAAGCGGCCAGTCCAGGCTGCATTCTAACTGTGATGTAGCATCTTTTGAACGAAGAAACCTCTAAACCACGGGTGGAACGTTTCTCAGCTGCTATCTCAGTGGATGCGACAGCAAAGTCATTAGCCAGCAGGGAAGCATCACAACGTGCTCACAAACAATACAAAACAAACAGAAAACCGATGTAAAGCAGCAGCCATGCTGCTCCAGCAAACATACACCGGATCACACACACACACACGACTCGCTGGCATAGCCTCATGTTCCACACCTTGCATACTTCCCGGTGGTGTTACCGTGTGACATTAAGACTGAGGCAACTGGAGGTAAAGTTCTCCTGGCTCAGAAGCTCTTGTCACCCTTGCAGAGAACCCGCTGACATTGGTTTTGGATTAGCCACATGGGCTTATGCCGCTTCCCGGAGCTGCTGTCGGCACTTGGAGCTTGGGAACTGGCATCATGCCACTTCTCTATGGTTCTCATCGGAGCTAGGATCATCCTCTCATTAGCATATTTTGGTATGTCGGAGTGTAATACGAAACTAAGCAGTATTGTAGTAGCAGTAAATAGTTTTTTTGTGTGTTGTTAGAAAGTTTTATACGTATTTTCCACCAACAAAGAGCCAGTGCTCATGCTCGTACCCGTGCTGGTGCTTTTTCCCAGGCTCTGCTGAACCCGTTAAGAATGGGCCCCCTTTTTCACTGGTTTGAGAGTCAAGCGATTACGTATCTGGAGGTGGGAAGTTCTTAGTCTGTAAGCAGAGGTCAACGGACAGCGCCTAAAAACAACATGGTGGAACATTTTCTTCAAGTGCAAACTTTACTTCCTGCTTTGAGGACATACATCTTATCATCCAGAATCAACCTTTTCAGCGTCTGTGTGCAGCCCAGAGGGATTATCATAGACAGCGATTACGCGCAAGACGAGTCATAGTTTTGTCTCCTCATTGTTATGAACATGTACGATTATAAAGCAGCATGTCAAGTTTCTTAGCTATCTGTCATGTTTCTCACATTACAGATCTCTTGCACTTATTAAACATTTTAGCTCATTAGAAGACGGATGCCTCGTTTTGAATGCGCTCATCCACGAGCACATCATTGGTGGGATACAATTGTTCCCAAGTTCAGCTCAGTCCAGTTAATTGTGCAGCGCCACGCCCCTTTGCTGCTTGCGTCACAGGTTCCACGGTTCCAGACCAGAGTTAATGGTCCTGGAACGGCACAGATTTTTTTCCGGCCGCAAACGGCGGCGGAAAAGTGTAGAACAGTTTGAGGTTTTGCCACCGGAACCATGTTGGTGGAAAAGGGCTCTCAGTGTTTTTAATTGCAAGCTGTGATATGAATAGGTCTACATATAAGAGCACCTGCTTTTGTCATATGACCTCACTCTCTTTTCACAGAAGCTGAACGGGCCAGCCATTTTGAAAGCCCCGAAAGAGCGAAAGCCAAGCAAGAAAGAAGGTGGAAGTCCCGGGAAGTCCTCCAGCCTCCCTGCCGTGCTCTACAGGTGAGCCTCAGTATCCCGTTGCATGTGGTCTGTTAGGGTCCATTTTGCTGTCATCATCGTTCATCACATACACACCTACCTGGAAGCCTGCCGAGCTGTGAATATAAACTAATGCTACGTTTTGCACAGCTGTGGGATCTGTAAGAAGAACCAGGACCAGCACCTGCTTTTGCTGTGCGACACATGCAAGCTGCACTATCACCTGGGCTGCCTGGATCCCCCCCTTACCCGCATGCCCAAGAAGACAAAGAACAGTTACTGGTGAGCAGAAGACTCCATGCGTGCCTGTACTTCTCTTACTAAGTGCTGCACTCTTAGCTGCCCTTTATTAGATAAGCTAGCCAACTGAATTGCTCATGCCTGCCAATGCTCCAGATTTCCACAGGAGTCTCCCTGTTTTTAAGGTTTTCTCCTGCTGGCTTCCCCATTGGTCATTTCTCCCATTAACCTCCCCATTTAATAGTGATGCCAATCAAATGGCTGTTTATCAATTTCTGTTTGGGATATGGTGGCGGTACCTGGCAACCTAAACCAGAGGCAGAGGTCAGCATGCACAAACATCACTGCTTGGCTGTTTGCACCCTCCCTCCACGCTGCTCCCACTGAGGACCACCTGATAAAACAGCTTCTAAGGAGACAATAAAAAAGCTTCCAAATTTAAGACCAATTGAAACTCATTTTACTCTCGTATCTTGGAGTTTATCCTATTAGTCTGTGCTGAAGGTTTTTTATTGGGGTGAGTTGAGGGTGGACCATTTACTGACAGCCAGTCCTTTTTCACAATGTTGGCAGGTATGAATGCTACACAGTTGTACTAGGGCTGGCCATATCTCGATTTTAGAAGCATGTTTTTTTCCTTTCTAGCCTTCTGTATAGCCTTCGTTCCTAAGGTGAGAGTAAGGTGAGTCTGTGAATGAAGGCAGATGCTCCCTGTGTGCATTTATGTGCAAGCTTGTGCGGCTTGTTTGTTTATTTGTCTGAACGAGGCCGGTGCTTCTGCTGCTGATTCACGTAATTCATTTAATCCTTGAATAAGAAAGCGGGACGCGCGTTCTGCACTGCCAGATGTAAATTAGAATGCATTCAAAAGATAAAATGATGAGGGGGCTAAGTCATGTCTAATTACCGGCACCCACATGTGCCCAGAATCACGAGGGTCTCTCTTTCTATGTATTCTCTCTCTCTCTCTCTCTCTCTCTCTCTTTCTCTCTGTCTCTCAATGTGTGTGTGTATATATATATATATATATATATATATATATATATATATAATCATTTTGTTGTACCTGACTGGAAGCACTCTTGTCCAAATGTGTCGTTCTCGCATGCCTTTGATGGAAAGACACGACACGAACCTTAAAAGCCTTTTTGTCATCGTGACGATTTTTCTAGCTTGGAAAATCAATAAAAACAGAATAGAAGCCAATGAGTCCTCGTCCACTGTCCCTTGCCCTTTTCAGGCAGTGCTCCGAGTGTGACCAGGCCAGCAGTGACGAGGCGGACATCGCCATGGAGACGCTTCCGGATGGCACCAAGAGGTCTAGGAGACAGATCAAGGGGCCAATCAAATTCATCCCTCAAGACATGTCACCAGAGCCTAAGAAGATCCAAGTGAGAGGCACGGTGCGTACAAGGTTTAGACGTAGACAATAAGCTGCTGGAGGTGTGCGTGTGTTGTTCTCAGTCACTGAAATAACAACCCCTCGGAAGTTCCCTGCCCTCCGGATTTTATGGACCTTAAAGTGGTTTCCATAATCTGCCGGGATCTCTGAACAGTGTGTGTAACAGGATATATGTATATATTTATTTATCAGTTGCATCACTGGCCTCTTTCTTCCTGCTTCACCCACACTTACTGTTAGTCAGGCATTGCGTAAGGTGAAACATGCTGTTAATTGATTTCTAATTGCTGGCTTGCCCCTCACCCGGGAGGTAATTGACCTGCACTCTGGTCAGCTCTCTCAAGCCTCCTCAAGGTCACGACTGCCTGCAATTTGACAAAGTGCATTTCAGTGAATTCCTCTTTGAAAGCTTTTATAGAGCGAAGCCTTAAAGAAGATGAAACGCTAAGCCTTTCATTGTTTAAAAAGCTGGATTGAAAGCACCCTGAAAGTGTGGCACCTGTACGGCAGTAATGAATTCGACAGCAAAAAAAAAAAAAAAAAGAAGCGCTGCTAGAGGAGACCAGCATCTCTCCGTCCAGTACTCCTGCCTGTTTGCCATGTATTAAAACCTGCTATTTAATCTCCTGTTGACTGATCAGGCTTATGTGTGCATTACCTTTAGCCGTACAAGCCCCCCACACTGTGGTGTGTGTGTGTGTGTGTGTGTGTGTGTGTGCGCGCGTGTGAGTGTGTGTTCTCTGAGCCGTTCGCAGGCTGGAGATAGGGCTCGTCTGTCAAGCTCTCCATGGCTTTCACTTATCACTGTCCACCACACTCTGATCCTGAGATAGCACTCCGGCAGCCCTGCTCCCTCAAGGAAGACAAAAGATCCCTATCGCAGAAAAGATGAGCTCTCCGGGCCTCCTGCGTTTTGTCTTTTTCATCCTTTTTGTTTTTAAGCTCTGTCAATAACCCAGCACCCCTTTTTCCCTGAGCAGAATGAGAAAGCAGGGATTCTTCTACACCATGGCTGATGACGGCGAAGTTTTTCCACCTAAACTGCGGAGGAGAGAGAGAGAGAGAGAGAGAGAGAGAGAGAGGGAGAGAGGGAGAGAGGGAGAGAGGGAGGGAGAGGGAGAGAGGAGACCTGAAAGTTGTCATTTGTTTGCATCCTTTTTCAGCTGTTGTTTCACTGTGCACATGTGTACGCGCGTGCCTGACGGGCTTAATGTGCTTTTCTGCGTCTCAGAGACGAAGTGTGATGAAGGCCTTAGCAGAAAGCAGTTGGATTAGACATTCACTCTCTCCTGATCCCTCGCTCTCTCTCTCTGTCTCTCTTTGTCTCTCTCTGTGTCTTTCTCTGTGTCTGTCTCTCTCTGTCCCTCTCTCTCCTGCCTTGTTCTCTCTGTCTCGCTCTCTCTTTCTCCTGCCTCGCTCTCTTGCTCTCTCTTTCGCACTCTTTTGCTCTCTCCCTCTGTGTACTGCCTCGCTCTCTCATGCTCTATCTCTGTCTTGCTCTCTCTCTTGCCTTGCTCTCTCGCCCTCTTTCTCCTGTCTTGCTCTCTTGTTCTCTCTCTCTCCCTCCTGCCACACTCTACTGCTCTTTCTTTCTTTTTTCTTTGTTTCTCTCCTGTCTTTCTTTCTCACATACTTTTGTTTCCTTTAATTTTTTTCTGTCTCCACCTTTTTCCTTCTCCTTTCTTTTTCTTTCTTTCTTTCTTTCTTTCTTTCTTTTTTTCTTTCTTTCTTTCATACTTTTTAAAAATCCCTCTCTACTTGTCTCATTATTTTATGCCTTTTTTTTCCCTTTGCCTGCCTCCCCCTCTCAGTCTCTGTTCTCTCTTCTTTTCCCCCTTGCACTCTTTTATTTATTTTTCTCACTCTCCTCTCTCCATCTTTCTCTTTAACTCTGTCTTCACTCTTTCCTCTTCCTTTCATTCTTTCTCTTTTTTCTCCTCCTTGTCTTTTTCTTTCTCACTCTCACTTTCTCTTCATGCTATCTTGCTGCCTGTCTGTCTTCTGTCTCTCTTGCTTATGCTTACCTGCTCTTTGCTCATTTCATTTATTCATTTTCTCGCACTCGGCTTCACCCTTTTCCTTTCCTTTCTTTCTTTCAATCTTTCTTTCTTCTTTCTTTTGTTCTTTCTTACTTTTATTCTCTCCTCTCTCTCGCTATCCATACCTTTTTTCCTTTCTCACTCGCTTTGCTCCCTCTAGCACCGTCTGCCTCTCCCTTTCTCCCTCCGTCTCTCTCTCTGTGTCTCTCTCAGTCTGTCTACCCCTTTCTCTCTCTCTGCCCCCCCCCCCCCCCACACACACACACACACACACACACACACACACACACACACACACACACACACACACACA
>CM067475.1:31986601-32005875 GCA_034552555.1 Semaprochilodus insignis
ACACACACACACACACACACACACACACACACACACACACACACACACACACACACACACACACACACTAGGTGCTTTAATGCCGCATTTATCTTCTGATGCGCAGCACAGTGTGGCAGGCGCTGAAAGGAGCCCTGCTTTGCATTTTTAATGCTTCTAACAGGACGCTGCAGCAGCGAGCCCTCACCCAGCCACTGTACCATTTATCAGAGGCAGCTAATCGACCCCCCGCCGGCTAGACGTTCTGGAGTAGGTGCCACAGAGTTCGTCCAGCACGTGGAAGATATTTTACACTGATGTTCCGCCCCGCGCCCCACTCACTCAAAACGCGCCTTCTTAAAGGCCTGATCAAGTGAATTCGTAAATGTCACAGTGGTATTTCCTAATGGCATTTCTTTGGTTGGAAAAGTTGTTTTTGTCATAATGTTATTTGAGGGGCAGAAGCGCTTGGGCAATCACCATCATTTAGATAAAAATGCCATCAGTGCTTTTTGGACAGACCAGGGTGGGGGTGGTGGTTTGGGGGGGGCGTATAATGGAATTTGGTGGTCCTTTTTTAAATGATTGCTGAATTTGTATCGTCAGGTTGGGTGAACAGGACTGTAATTATTACTGCACATCATCTTTGAGGAATACGTGCCATTAGTCTTTGGAGAGTTAGCCCAGCGTAGTACAGCACGCCGCTGTGCTTCTGTATGCTCGGCTAATTTTTCTAGTCCTGTGAGAATTGATTCAAGGCTTGTTAAAGATGCAGTGATGTACTTAATTAAAAGATTGATTTTAGCCAAGTCGTCTCGAATGCCTTCCACTTAATTTTCCTCCGTTGAGCGAGGCTGCGATTTCGTTTACGTCAGCCAGCCCTCTACCTGGTTGCATCTCATCCGCTGCTGCTTTTAAGGGTGGAAGTGGAGCTCTCTGCCGCAGCTCTCTGCTGATCTCTGCCTGGCCTTTAATAGATTACCTTAATCGAGTCTGCTGTAATGGAAGAATAATGAAATAAACGAGTGCCTTTGTTTGGTGCTGCCGTCGAGGGAGAAGTGGCAGAGGGGTTTAAGAGCCAACTGGCAGCGTGGAAGCAGTTAGCATTTATAATGATAAGTGTTCCATCTGCCGTGTGGTGGCAAGCCAAAGGCGACAGATGGAATTGTTTTCACAATCTGTTTAAATATGTTGTCGATTTTTCTTCGCCTTTTAAAAAGGCCCAGCTCGGCACTGTCACGCACCCATTCCCATTAAGATGGAGGTGTTTGATTTGATTTAGGAATCGCTTGATATTTTTTATATTTTTTTTGTATTATATTTTTATTAGCCGTTATGTAGATGAACAGCGGCGTATTGGTCCGCTGCTGACGGACGGAAGCAGGCCTTGGGGAAGCCAAGAGCTTGAATCTGGACGTCCGTTTGGACGCAAAGAAAGATCCCATTTAGCGATGCTGGATGACCCTCTTCCTGAGCGGCCTGTTGTCCAGCCTGATGGCAGCGCTGGCCTGTTTGCTGGCCTTCAGACAAAGGGATTGGTTCCCTCTTAATTTGACACAGGGTGAGCTGGACTCGACATGAGATGTGGATTAGAAAGCAACATCACTGTTTGACATCAGCACCTCTTACAGCTGGCCACAGTCTCCGTCCGCTTAGCATGCAGTATGTCCTCCCGGACAAGGGGCATTTATTTACTTGCCCGTGTTTTATTTCTTTATGTTTTTGCCACCAGAATACTTGTAGAATAGCAGCGCTGTTATTGATGGGATAAATATCTGAATATGAGAGAGAATCACAGTGCTTTTCTGTGTACGTCATTGAATTTAACTTGCATTCAGCTAAATGTCTCTTCAGTTCACCTTAATTGTCCCTAACCTTAACCTCTACCCAGAGCCTAACTGGTTTTAAGCCTAAGCCTGGTATTAATACACACCCTAACCATAACACTGAACCTAAACAGGTAGTTTCAACATCAGTCATTAATCCACTGGGGGCTGTCCAAATAAAGTGTTCCTGTGCTTTTTATTCTTTAATGCTTAAAAAATTGCAGTAATGGTGAATACAGAAATGATGTGGGTGACTTCTGAGGATTATACTGTATGTATTGTTCACTCTGGAGTAGCTGATCAGAGCACAGGGAGACTGAGGAGGCTGCACTTATAATCACAAAGGCAGCAGGCCAGGCAGCGGCCAAAAACAGAATTGTGTGCCACAGATCGCATATCGCACAACAGCATGATCAGATGATTTAACAGTGTTACAAGGAAAGTGCTAATGGTTGTCAAGTGCTAATTCCAGAAGGCTGCAATCTATTAACACGGTACTAATGACGGTTAAGAACAGTTAATAAAGGATAGTCACCTCTATCATGCCTGCAGCACAGATGATAGTCTGATTAATACACCTCACTGTGGTTGTTTCTTCAAGATGCGCAGGAGAAACCTCTGTGCTGGTTTCTGCTGGAACACAGCTGTTTATTCCAACAGTTCTGAAGGGTAAAACCCTGTTTGTTGGATGTTAGAACTGTGATATAAATGCATTCTCACACTTTCAGTATGCCTGTCCCTCGCAGGTACATGTGGTGTGTAAAACTAAATGGTGTAATACAGCCATCACTGTATCCCTATATCTCTGTCCACGAATTCCCTCAAGCTTGTGGATGATGTATTGCTGTATTGATTACACCGTGCGTTAACATGTGTTTTGTATTGAGATCCTTTCTGGATATGCGGCCAGATTCCGTTCATACTTTTCACATTTTGGTGTGGCCCACATTTGGAGGAGGTGAGCCTAGAACCGAAACATTGCAGGTTCATATCTTACAACTGACTAGGTATACCTGGTTGTGCGATTGGGCAAAGCACTCAACCCCGCTCGTACTGTTCTCAGAATGGACATAGTTAGGCAGCAAAATGACAGATTTCTCTTTCTATCACCAATAAAGTGCGTAACGAGGTACTTGAAATACTACCAGTGTGACCTTTCAGATCCAGTTTTACATTTTCTGACCAATATTGCAATCTTACTTTTACCTGGACTTATTTTCTGTGATTGAAGCCTTTTTGTTGTCCAGGAAGTCCAGTCTATTTTTTTGGGCTTAAAGCTTAACTGCTGAATGTAGTGTGCCAGTCTGCCAGTCTAAGTTAAAATTTTCCTACTTAAAATTGAATAATAAAAGTTGCAGCTGTAGTGATTTGAAAATGCAGCTTTCATATTGCCATTTGTATATGTATATAACCGGATGAAGAAAAAAAAAGTCGCCTGTGACTAATAGCATTTAGTAACTCCACAAGTACAAATAACAGCTGTCATTGGATTTGGCATGGACTGGAGAAATTTCTGGATGTAGGCCACATCAATGTTCAGACACTCTCGCATCAAAGAATTGTGCAGTTGGGCCAGATTTGGTAGATGCCTTCCCTGGTACAATTCTGAGGAGAGTTTCCTGTAGACTGGGATTTTAGCCACTGCTGGTAGACCTGTATGACCATACGCTTCCATACACGTGCAGATTCAGCTACGTCCTTCACACTATGCTCTTTGGCACACCCAAATGCAGTCACTCCTTTTAGCCAATCATTAACATCTGCTTTGGAGCCATTTTCCACACATGGAACGAGATATTCACTGCACTGTACCACCTCTTCTCAATATATGAATCCCGTCACTCACACCATGCAGGTATTTAGACCCCCCATCATCCACACATTTACTACCACCTTAAACACACAGGGTGACAGTTTTGTTGTCTGGCGAGCTTTATTTTGTATTATGTGCTTTCAAATACTGGAATAACTTCTATGTGGGCAGAAGAAAAGTTTTTATCTTGCAGCTGCGGTAATTTCGGCAGCGGTCAGCGTCTCTACTGTCCAGCGGACTTTATTGATATGAGAGAGAAGACGACGATTTATGTAATTGTATGCAGATATAGAAAACTCATTCCAACTGTGGTTTTTGTCTCTTTGCAGGCGGTCACATGAAATCCGAACATAATCCAGTGCATTTTTCTGTGCGTTGTAAACATCTTACTATAACATTTGGATTAGTCCCTTACAGCCAGCAGAAATGCATCAATTGAATGTTTCTCCATTAAATTCTGCAGCAGTTGTGAAAATCCTAAAATAAGCTGGGTAAAGTCTTTGTGGGTCTGAAGATGCCTTGTCTTTCACTACAATAGTAGCTAGCAGATGTTACAACTAAATTACCCTCCTCCTTAAAACAAGAAGAAAAGGGCGATTGAGCTGTTGTTTCGAGCTTGCCACCAATAATTTTCTGTCTCCGTCTTTTATTCTCTTCTAACAGAGAACCCGAGGCCAGAAGAGAAAGAGAGTGTCTATCTGTGAGGAAGAGAAGATAGAGGTAAGCTCACCCACCGTCTCCATTCTCTGCACTCTACTAAAGCTATCTGTCTCTCTCATCTGTCTCTAATATTGCAAAGAGGAAGGTGAGAGAATGTTTGCACAGCAGCCTCAGCTTTTTTTTTTTCCAATCTCACACAGACGCAGATGTACACACGCACACATACACACACACACGGTCAGCTCTAATGGCTTGTGTTTCCATAGGAACCTGCGCCGCGGGAGCGGAGACAGCGTCAATCGGCGCTGCAGAAAAAGCCCAAAGCTGATGACACCAGGACAGAATGCGCCACCTGCAAAGGCCCCGGCGACAACGAGAACCTAGTTAGGTGGGTGAGCATGTGTGTTGAGTGTGTCTGTGGGTTTGTTTGGTTTGGTTTTGTGTGTGTGTGTGTGTGTGTGTGTATGTGTGTGAGAGAGAGACAGAGAGAAAGCGAGCGAGCGAGAGAGAGCACAGGAAACACATAGGGTCATATTCTACCCATGATTAAAGTTCACTCTTCATTATGTGGATGCTGCCCTGCAACTGCAGAGGGAGGCAAAGGGCAGAATCCATAGGCCTCCTCTATTGAGCTGCCACACGTATTTGCTCATTTCATTTTATGAGCTGTATGATCTTCACTCATCTTTACATGATGCACAGACGACTCCTAAGATTTAGTAGAACCCCCAGTGTCCATTGAATTATTCATTCCTCCTTAGATTACATTAGAATGTCCAGGTGCAAGTCAAAACAACCTCATCCATGGGTTGGAAACGTCCAACCAATTTTCAGAATGGTTAATTGACGAGAGGGCCCAGTTGGTCTTCAGGCAACAGCCGAACCCAAACACACTTCACCTGGGACTGAGTCAGTGCGAGGCGTTTACTTCTAAGCATTTGCATTGTACGTTTGCGAAGAAGGTGACTGTGCAGGGCATGAGGTGATTGGATGTGTGCTCAGTAGATTTGTGCTCACTAGGCTGGAGGAGCTGAGCTATGTTTGAGCCTCAGCTGTGGTGTGAGGTGTGCTGCCCTGACTGACTGCTCTATCTTTGCATTAAACAGGTTGTGAGAGCCGGGCACCCACCTCCCCACCCCTCCCCTAAAAACGGCACAGATGAGAGAGGGACAGAGAGAGGGAGAGAGAGAGAGAGGCAGATTAAGTCGTTTGAAGAGCGGCGTTGGGGTCGGGCAGGAGTCGGCCACCTCTGACCGTCACCTTCGACCGTCTTGGACCTTCTTGAGCCATGGACTTTTTAACATGGTTTCGCGATGGTCCACTGAAAGAAAAGCCTGTCAGATATGGATTAACTTAAAGAAAAACAAGAAAGAAAAAAAAAAACAAGAAAAGAAAGTAAACACTTTCCCAAAGTAGCACCCGTGTGGATCTTAATGCTTGCGTTTGAATTGAGGGGAAGATTGCACTGGACACTATAAAAGGACTGTGGACGGATCTTGAGGACACTTAGGTAGCCAGTTATGGATGGAGAGAGACGCCTTTTAAATGGGCGCATGTGTTATGGGACGGTAACTCTTCTGCTTGTGCTGTGGACTCCTAAACTGACTGACTTTTATAAAGTGGGGACTTTCCACCTTCCCACATCCCCACCTCCCCCAAAATGCCACTCCCTGCTCTGCAGCTCACTGTCCTTCTTCCTCCCGCTTGGCTGGCCTGCGCACCCGCCAGGTCGCTTTGGAACGGTTCTCTCGATCCCAGGTGGTCCTTGTGACCCCCTGACCCTCTCCCTGTCTCTTTCAGATGGGTCTTCCAGGGCCCGGTAATGCCACTCACCTTCCTGCAATTCCAGCTAACTGCTAATCACGAGACCCAATCAACTTTATTGACCAAGCGAAGTGATTTTGTTCTTTTGGCTTGAATGCTGAGTGTGTCCTCTGTGTAAACGCATTATGAATGCCCGGACCCTCCTGTCCTTTGCTTGTGCAGTGTGAAACTAGTCATAGTAGAAAGTAGGTAGAAATCAAGAAACCCAAGAAATCCGTAGTTCCTCCATGTAGTGTGTTTGCTTGTGTTGGTGCAATGTACTTCAATATAAGAGGTAATATTTCCAATGTTGTTCTACTAATAGTCTCGTAACAACAAAGAGGGTAGTTAGAAGGGTGCAACTGTGTTGAAAGCAGTGTGATTTCTATATTCTATTTATTTATTTATTTGCCATTGAACCGTCATCCTTTTTTTTTTTGTGTACTACAGAAAGCAAAATTCTGACATGCCCTCAAAACAGCCCACCCATCCCCTAGCGTTTTGCGCTTTTGACAGCTTAGCTGCCTCATGTTCTGTCAGGATGGCTGACAGGTGTCATATGGTACCCTGAAATGTCCCTCTCTGGGGGGTCCCAGGGGTTCCTATCTGCATGCCAGGGGGAGCAGCCTTCCTCCACCCCCTCCACCACCCCCACAAGCCCCTCTCAAACCGCTTACGCACATCCAGCATTCCCTAGCTAGGGATTTTCAAGTCTCGATGACCTTAATGCCCTTTAATCTTTCACCTCCAGTATCTTCAGCCTCAGCCGAACGCTCCCTCCACCACTGTATCTATCGGCTGGCGGCAGACGTGCATGGTTTTTAGCGTAGCGTCTTAGTAGGGGGGGGGCACTCGAATGTGCACGCACAGCATCTGCTTATCGCGTATGTAGCGAGGGTGCACATATTCCATGAGTTTTGTGTGCCGTGTCGAGCTAGCCGTGCAGCTGTGTCACTGTATTTCACGTGCCTGTCATGCACCATAATGCCATTATCGTCGATATTTGTAATCTGAAAAGAACGCTTGTTTGTTTGCACTCAGCATTTTAATGATATGTGATTTTATTTATGTATTTATTTGTGTATGTAAATGATTCGGTTTTCTATGCCATTTCCAGTTTTACATGTGTAAGTGTTAATTGGGCTGATATAGTTGGTGTTGCCTTCGTGAGTGAGAGCATGTGCCGTGAGTGAGTAAAACTGCTGGTGGCACGTGTACTAGGGATGTATATAGCTAACTGTTAATCGACGAACCGACAGATTGTTTGTGCATTGCTTTTGGTTTAGAAATGGTTCATTTAATTGAATTCAGATTTTGTCTCATTTCCAATAAACACTTGTCCTTGTACAAATAGGTGGGTTTATTATTCAATTTGAATTTATTTATTTATTTAAATTGTGTACATGATGGTCCAATGGGCAGTCGGTTCCTGTAGACAGGCCTGCCTAAAGTAATTGTGGGAGGACATTTTTCCAGAGAGACGTAGCACAACGACAACAAACCATATTACAGCAATAAGCCACTCGAGGCCTTACAGGACTGTGATTCTATCATTGGTCGTTCATCACTGTATATATTGAGCCCATTTCGTTACCTTTTGAACATATAATAAGATAACACTTTATTGATCCCAAATGGAAATTACAGTGTTACAGCAGCTTACATATTAGTGAGACACACAGTACACATAGAAGCTACAAAAATAATAAAGCAAAAATAGATAAAGAATACATGAAGTAAAATAAACAAAACAAACCAAAAATAAAGATGTAATAGAATACAATACAATGGAGATGTGGCTGTATTAAAGTGCAAAAGTACAAGGTATAGCAAGATGTAACACAGATGTGCAGCATGTAGATATATGGGATGAGGTAGTTACATTAATACTTAGTACTTAGTACTACTTAATACTTAGTGAGGAGTTTCCAGTGCGGATGGAAGAACAGGTGATGGAGCGCAGGTGATTGGATTAGAGCACAGAATAATAATCATAATAATAATAATAATAATAATAATAATAATGACTATATCAAAACATAGCACTGTTTAATGCAAACACTTTCAGGTCACAAGTACTTTTTGATGACCAGATTACTACCACAAGTCTTATACAGCAGGGGTTCTAGACCTTTCACCCCCAAGGCCCACTGTGTTGCAAAGCGGCCCACCAGGAAGCTAAAATCAACTTTTATAAGTACAATTTTCCCAAGAAATTTGGTTCCAGTAAAACAATAAGTGCAAATTCAAACAAGGGAGCTCTCAACCCTGAGGAACCTCTCAAACTGAAGATGTTTAATTAACCCACCTGCTGGGACGTTTTTGTTTGTGCATATGTACATTAATACACATGTATAATTTTTATACTATTATGGTTATATATGGTGTTTCCAGCCCACTACAGACTACTGCCTAGTAGCCCACTACAGACTAGTGCTTATAGCACTAATCCAACTGCCCGCCTCTTTTCACACTGGAGCTGAATCCCAAACAGCATCCTGCTCCCTACGTAGTGCACTATACAGGAATGTAAATACTGGCTCCTGCAGTCCAACAGTCCATAGCGCAGCTAAAAACAGCCATTTGGGATTCAGCCACATGCATACTCGATAAATAGAGCACTGTTTGTCTGTAGAAGCTAGAATTTCATAACTTCCATAGTGCACTATTTAGGGAGTACGGAGGCGCTTGAGGTTCAGCCTGGGTTTGCTGCTACTTCTGACTGAAACATGGATATTTGAAGCATGTGAACCATTCAGGTGACTTGCTTTTAAGTACTTTAATTCAAGTATTAATGATGGAGATGTTCAGTGCGTTTGCTGTATTTTAGCCTGTTAGCTAGCTCACCACCCGAGTTCTAGATAAGAAAATAAGTTTATCACCCTGTCAGTTTAAACAAAACCAGGTTCTTGCTTTATAAGTACACTGCATTAGAGTCAGAGTTTATTCCATTAACAGGAGAAGGAGTCTCCATGACGTAGTCAGCAGTACGGAGTTCAGTGGTTGGATCCAAATGATGGGTCAAAAGAATTAGCCAAGATTTGCGTCCCCTGTATGTGGACCCGTGTAGACCTGTGTGTGGTCTTAGAGCTGTGGTCTCTGCATTGTGCAGGCTTTAATAAACTCTTGACTTTCTCACCTTATTGCCGCTGTGATGAATGAGTCTCACTCGGGCTAATTAATAGCACTGAGTGTTGGCTTGTAGTAGACCGTGTCTGTGTCCGACGCCCCCTTGTCGTGGCTGATTTATTTCAGGGCCGGCGTGCGTCCTGCAGGGCCCGCTCTGCTTGCTTGGACTCAGAAAGGGACAAACAAGTGAACGAAAGAAAACAGAGAGAGTAAATGAGAGAGGTGGATTCACATGCTCATGATCAGTTTATTTCAGCTGGGGTAGACTCCAGCACGGCCCAGCGCTGGGTTTTTATCCCTACCTCCTCTCGCTCTCTCTCTCTCTGGCTGTCTGGCTCTCTCTTTCTGTCTCTCTCTCTTTCTCTCTGTCTCTCTCTCTCTCCTTCTCTTTTTCTCTATCTCTGTCTCTTCCTCTCTCTGTCTCTCCTTTTTCTGTTCTTTCTTTCTCTCCTGTAGTTTGTCTTGCTTTTCTTCTCTCTCTTCCTGGTGTTTCTTTTTTCCTTCTCTTGCTCTTATTTCTCTTCTCTCCTTTCTGTCCTCTTTCTTTCTGTCAGTTTTTGCACAATTTGTTTCTCTTTATCTTTCTTTTTTCTCACATTCTGTACTTATTCTTTTTCTGTCTATTTTTTCCATTTTTTTCTTTGTTCTCTACTTTTTCTTTTGTTCTTCCTAAACTTTCTTTGTTCTCCCTTATATTTTGCTTCTTTTGTCTTTTTTTGCCTCTCTCTTTTTTCTGTTCTTGCTGACTCATTTTTTTCTCTCCTCCTTTCTTACCTCTTTCACTGTCTATCCATTTTGTCTGTTTTGTTTTTCTTTCCCTCTGTCTTCCTATCTTTCTTTCTCCATTGTCTTTTTCTATTTCTCTTTCCCCTTTCCCTTATCCTTTCTTTTTTCTTTTTCTACTCGTTTTCATTTTTCTAGTTTCTTTTCTCTCTCTTTCTCTTTCTATTTCTTTCTGTGTTGCTGTCTGCCTGTTCTCTCTCATTACCTCTTCCTCCTTTTTTCCACTGCACAGACACACAATCATGTCTCCCCATTCCTCCATATTTCCTCCCTCTTCCTTCATCCTTTCCTGCTTCTCGGTGCCAAGCTCACAGATCGTGAGAGAGAGAGAGAGAGAGAGTGAGAGAGTGAGTGAGCGAGGAGAGGCTTTCATGGGGAAATCTGGTTAACCGCATAACAAAAAGCCCAGTGTGCCTGGCAGCGGACGAATAGCATTTGTGCTTATACAACAACAGCGACAGCAACCAGCTCCAGCTCTAAAGAGGCGGGAGATGCACCACCGAGGCCCACCAAAACCGAGCATGCTACAGACCAGGCCGATAGAATCAACACGCCGTTGCCAATGCATAAATACCTCTATCTCTCATACCTAGGCTGGGGGTCTGGTGCAAGAATCCCCTGGGACTGCTGTTGCTGCAGTGTTCCAGTGTGGAGAGGGTATGTGCGCTGGTGAGGTGGGGTGGGGTGTAGTGGGTGGTGTGGGGTTATTCTGGAAGAGCTGTAACCTTTTCAATGATGGGCGCCTTTCCTATTACAACCCTGACACAGGATCCAGGGAGATGATTTAATGGCGGCATTTTGTTTTTGCTGACTTCACTTCTTTTTTCTTTTTTTTCTTGCTCCTCACCACCATTAAAAGAGAAAACGCAAGCACTCGAGCTGTGCAGTGTGGGACGGGTGGCCAGGCAGCTAAAATCTATTACACCGCAACTCCCCCCATCTTCTGTCCCACTGAGCTGACTGCAGTGTGTGTGTTTATCTGCTTTGCAGCCCCCCTTCCTACCAACACTCCCAGTGTACATATAAGGAGGTCCAGGATTTCCTAATTAGCAGAAGGTTGGGGTCTTTCATAGACTGCATCTGCTTCAGTGTCCACAGCAGCGTGGGCCCACTGCTGAAATCGGCCATTTCTCTTCACAGCTAGTTTCTCTCTCTCTCTCTCTCTCGCTCTCTCTCGCTCTCTCTCGCTCTCCCCAACTCTGTCTTTAGTGGTTTGTCTTGCTTTTCCTCCTTTTGTTCTACATCTTGTTTCTTTTTTACCTCTCTTGCCCTTATTTCTCTTCTTTCTTTCATCTTTCTTTCTGTCCATTTTACTCAAGTTTGTTTCTCTTTTTCTTTCCATTTAGTTTTTTCTTTAATTCCATTCTTTTTTCTTTCTTTATCCCTCTTTGTCTGTCTCTCTAGCCATCTTCTTGCTTCTCTCTTTCTTTTTTCTGTCTTCTTATTTCTTTCTTGCACTTTTGTCTTTTGCTCCTTTTTTTCCTCCCTCCTTTCTCTTTTCCTTTCTCTCCCTCCCTCTTCCTCCCTCATTCTGTTCATTTTTTGTTTGTCTTTCTCTTTCCTTTCTCTTTTTTCTGTCTCTTCTCACATTTCTTTCCTTTTTCTTTTTCTGTCATTTTTTTTTTCATTTAATATTTTTGTTCTCTTTTTTCTTTAGTTTTTCTTTTGTTTTCTACTGTTTCTTTGTTCTCTCTTCTTTTTTACTTCTCTCATCATCTTTTTTCTTTCTTATTTATCTGTCTTTATCACTGTTTTGTCTTTTCTCTCTGCTGGTTTAGCTTCCACCAGTATACCTTTGCAGTATTAATAAACCTTGTATCCACAAATAGTAGAATGGTGCTAACATTTTATGCTAGTTAAAGGGGACCGGTTATGCTTTTCCAGTTATTCTCTTTCCTTTGAAGTGTTATGGAGCTTTTCGTGCACATAAACCGTCTGCAAAGTTGCCTGGTCAGAATTCCAGCCCTTTTCTCTGTTACAGTGTGATGTCATCTCGTAACACAAACCTTATTTCCTGCCTACCAGCAAGCTTGGCACCCCCTCACCCAGCACGCCACTCCAAAACATCATGGTACCAACCAGTTCTAGCTGGCTTTCAGGATCAGACTCTTGTGTAAAACTATACAGCAGATATAGAACCAATGCCAGATATAGATACAGCAGAACCAGTGCCACTCAGAGAACACCCACAGCGGTGTGGGGGTGGTACTAGCAAGACACTTCTCTGGCAGTTGACCAGTCAGTCAGACCCGGTGAGCTGAGCTGTCAGCACACGCTAGGCTCATTGGGAGGCAGGGCTTAAAGACACAGGAGCTCTAACGGAGCTTTTCAGACAGAGGGTGAATACAGATGTAGACAACAGGAAAAAAATTATTTTGGTAAAATTGAAGTATGTAAATGTATTCAAGTAGACCCCCAAAAATAGCATTATGAACACTAAAAATGAGCATAATAACCAGTTAATGTTTCTTACCAGGTCATTTATGAACATTTCTCATGGTCAGCCTGTTTATTTGTAGAACCTAACGAATATTATCACAAAGCACCTTTACAGAAATGTATGTCCAGACCCCAAATCACCACTCGGAAAGACTTCACACCTGCGTTACAAGGAAATAGCCACTCCCAGCAGAAGGGGAGGGAGTGGTCAGTGGCTTTTTCCATATGTAACAGAATTCCCCGGGACCAGTTTAGCCACGCTGAGCAAATCTGCTACCCATGCAAACTGTGTTTTTAAAGTGCTGTTTAGAAAGTCGTTCCTTTGTGTGGCTGTTAGCTTTGTTTTGGAATAGTGGTGTATTCAGCCTTTTAGGGACTCTAAGCTGGATGCAGTAAGCATTCTAAAGCATGTTGTCACTGTTACTTATACAGAGCTTTGTCTGTCATTCCCGAACAAGGAAGTAATGACTTCTGGAGTTCTCCTGCTTTTGTTTGCTTCTCTTCAGCTAATAAAGTAATGGAGTAAGATGGTATTAGGGGTTTCCCCGAGAGGAAATGGCAAGGCAGTTGGAATGAGTGGTCTGTTGTTGGAATGAATGGTCAGACTCAAAAGAGAAATCTCGTTCCTTATGGTCAATGCCAGGTATTATGCCAGGAGTTGGGAATAGTGAATAAGAAAATGACCAAAATATGGTTGTGAATAATGGAAAAGAAATGAACAGAAGTCTATCAGAGGTATAAAAACTATAAGAAGCATAAAAGGCATTATAGCCTGAACAGGTAAAGAGCTCAGTGCAGTCTCAGACAGGTGATGAATGCCAAGGAGTGAGTAGCTGGCGTCAAGTTCATGCAGGAGTCGGCCGATAACAGCCCAGACGGTTCATAGAATGGGGAAGTGATGAGCTATTCGCTTCACACTGTGTCTATGAAGAGGCTTTATTCTTATGAGAAGGGTGAAAGGAGCATGCAGGTGAGGTTTTCTCTGCTTTGCAGAAGAGGGTCGAAAGGGTCACACCTAGTAAAAGTCAGCTGACAAGAAAAGAAAGAAAGAAAACGTAGCGAGGTTTTGATATGTCACTGAAGGTAAGCCGAACAGCAACTGCCTCTGAAATAGTTATTCCAATAGAGTGATGTATAAATGCAGAGTCTAGCAATGACTGAGCTCGACTCACTGTGGCCCCCTGCTGAGCATGTGAAGAACTACACTGCACCTCTTTTTCTTTTTTTTTTTCTTTTTTTTGTGCACTTCATACTTCCGAAACTTTCTCGTGCCGCTTCCCACCTGCGCCGGCTTTGAGTAAGTGATAGAGTGAGCGATTTGGTAATGAACTAATGAAAGGGACTGACTGTGGTGTTGGCTCTGCAGGACTATCTCCAGTTGCTCTCTGCTAGTCCTCCTTGTCAAACAATAGCTTGGTAATAAAACTGTTTCCATCTCAACAGTAAATCAAAAAAAGGGAGGCACACAAAGGCCAATAATCCACTCCTTGTATGGAGGGGATTCACAAAAAGCCACGGGTGCACTTTGTCATGGCTGGCGGTCAATGGCCAAGCGCTTTGTGTTCTATTGATCTGTCTCACGTGGCCTCTCCCCAGGTAATTGCGCCGGACCCATGTGATAAATTTGCTGTATTTGTTTCAGCCATTTTGGAAAAAAGCCAGTGGGCCAGAACACTAAAGAGCGGGACCCTCCTTCCCCTCACCAGGAGCATAGTATCGGAGGAACCTGTTTGCGATGACGCAGTGGCCTGAGATTGCTTTTGACGACTGTGTCACATTATGGGACTGATTATAGAAGCAGGCTTGCTTCCAGAGAAATTAATCTCTGCTTTAAAGCTGCAGAAGTATAGCTGCTCCCAAAAGTCTCGACAGTATTGACTAAACGGCTGCTTAAATTAAGCTTTTGCCAGTTGCCAGTGCAGTTCAAGAGACTTCTGCCCTCCATTTGAGCGTTATTTAAGGTCAGTCTGGAAATTGCTCTCACTCCACTGTATATTAATCCACAAAGGGCCAATCAGAATTGGCATGCAGATTAATCCCCAAACAAGGAACATTTAATTACTGTGTTCAAACATTGCCGGGATAATCCTGTCTTTATTTTGGTGTTAAAGGGGTGTTTTTCAGCTCTGCCTTATCTGGGATATAGTTCCCCACCACTAACCCCCCGCTATTGCTTGCTGTGTTGTCTTAGTACTAAATGTCCTCATGTGGCGTGTTGCACATTATGCAGGTTACTTTTGGGCTGTCTATGTAATGATCTCTAGATCAGTCAGTCTTACAGTGACACCACTGAGAAAGGCAAAAAGGCCTTGAACATTGCTGCTTATTGTCTTATACTTAAAATATGAATCTTGCATTGCAAGAATGTCAACTATCTCAAACATGAATATTGCTACGTCCATGCTGTGAATAAGCTAACGCTAACACACTCACGCTTGCAGTCAAATTGACGTGAATGTACACTCAAAAGAATAGTAGCACCCAGGAGGAAGTGTGGGATTGCGTTGCTATTGGGAAGGAAGATAAAGGTTACTAGGAACAATAAATGATGATGAATTTAGACTGATATGGGCAATATTTATTGAGCTACACATACAGATGTAGTGTCTCTCAGTATGGAGTCGGGCCCCCATGTTGTATAGGTTCCTAACGGTGTCCTGTGATAATCCATCCCATGCAGCTTGAATATTCTCACACAGATTTTGTGGTAGGGGTGTAGTGACACCAGGCCTTTTGGACGTGTGACACGTGACAACAAACCGTTCATCTTGGCACTTACCGCAGTGCCTCGCTTCATGGACTTGTTGGTCGTCTCCACCAAGACAAAAGCGGGACCCGTCACTGAAGATGACCCGCTGCCATTCTGAGTCAGTCTGGCACGACACCATTGCAGTCTTTGGTGATGTTGACGTGGTGTAAATGGCAGTCGTCGTAACGGTCTGTGTGCATGTAGTCCTGCATCGTGCAGCCGTCTGCCAGTGGTGCTGGCACTAACAGGATGACTAATCGAGGCATCACTCCTCGCTGAATGTCTGCAGTTGTGGCTGTTGGGTCAGTCAGGTACAGCGATAAGACCCGTCCTTGCTTGCGCTGTCGGTGGATTCCTTCTGTGGGCACTGCCAAAACATACTGTATGTATATAATCCCCAGCAGAGTCTGAATTCTCAGCACTGCAGTCACACTGACGTGGTGATGGTGTGTTAGTGTGTGTTGTGCTGGTGTGAGTAGATCAGACACAGCAGTGCTGCTGCTGGAGTATTTAAACACTGTGTCCACTCACTGTCCACTCTATTAGACACTCCTAGTTTCAAGTTCAAGTTCAAGTTTCAGGTTTATTTGTCATTTGCACAACATATCAGGACATTTATGTATTGAAATGCTTGTGGTGAGGCTCAGGTTGATACTCTACAGCAGGGCAACATTATATACATACTAACTAAACGTATTAAATAAAGAGATATAAAAGGGATATGTTAAATAAATACAAAATACACAAAATATACACAAAACAGAGAATATACAAGACAACACACACTAACACACCACCACCATGTCAGTGTGACTGCAGTGCTGAGAATTCAGTGCCCACAGAAGGAATCCATCGACAGCGCATGTGACTTAAGCAATAAACGGTATATATATAGTCAGAGACGATAGTTCATATGTTGCTGTAGGCTACTACTGCCTAAGCAAGGCACCACCACCACCAGGCAGTCCTTGCTGGTCTGCCTGGAGTATTTTGGTGAGGTTGCCAGTCTGTTGATGATGACTATTCATTGCACAGCTGTATTAGCTTGCATATACCACAGCCATGTAATTTTGTGATATTCAGAAGTGTGATATTCTGCGTGTGCAGAAACATTGTTGGTTTCTTTCCCCTGGAGAAAAACAGGTGCAGACCTGAAGTTCCTTACATGGCCATGTACACCATAGCTTCACTTCGGAGAGCTGTAAAATCTTACCTCAAAAGTAAAAGCCAACTGCTATACTTAGCATAATGAGTTCTACATAAATATATCCTGTGGCATTTTGGTATAGCAGCAGCAGCAGCAGAATTCAGCATTCAAATGCCGGTGCAGGTTCAGTTACCTTGCATTGGCCAAAGTAAAAAAGATAAACTGGCTCATTGCAGATAACTGTTATGAATCTACCAGCTCCAATCTTTGCTAAAGTGTACTGTGCTCTAACCAGGTTCTTCAAGTCTTTGAAATAACCCTACAAAGTCAGAGATCTCCCACCGTACTTCATACTGCGTTTTAGTTCTTTTCGGCATGACCTTGGCTGTTCGCTTTCTTCCTGTTCCTCTTGTGTTTATTACCAGAAAGCACTAATTTGATCATATCTGACCATAGGACTGAGTTGAGGCTTTCTTCTTGCAGGCTTACCAAATAGTATGTTGGCATGCGGGTGGTTTGTAATTGTAGTGTAGAGATGTACTCTCCCCCAGATACAGCCAGAGGTTCTTGTTGGTCACTTTTGGTTCTCTAAAGCGGTGTTTCTCAACCCTGGTCCTGGAGTGCTTTCCATGCTCCCAGCACACCTATTTCTACCCATCAGCTCATTAACAAACCTTTTCAGAGTTTCAGGGGGCGGTGGACTGTTCAAGCAGAGAATCCAGTAAAATGTGCAGGGCAGGGTGCCTCCAGGACCAGGGTGGAGAATCACTGGTCTAAAGAAGAACTTTACGATTCGTTTTACAATTTATTATTATTTTTATTTATTGATTTATTATAAATTGAGGTGTGTAAGAGCTTTCATATATTATTTTATTGTTTTATTGTTAATTATTTATTTACTGTTTTACAAAGGTCAACAACCTTTCAATTATGTACTTTACATTTAGATCCCACATGGTATTGGGTGACGAGTTCCTACATGTTTATGTACACCCAAACAATAAAAGAATGATAGTAGTAAATAACATAGTAAATATTTTATAGTATAGTAAATAGTGATACGTCTTAAAATTTTATATATATAGGCATAATTTCTTTTGATTTGCTGAATTTAATCTATTGAAAAACAATATGTACCAGCCAGATTGAATGTTTTTCTAAATTGTTAAAATAAAATTAAATAAATAAATAAAATAAACAGTAATTGTTTGCCAAAATAGGCACAAGTGCAAAAGTTGTACTTCTACTTTGTGGAAAATGTGTTTTCACATTAGATTTCTCTTTTTTTATTTTAAAATCTAGAAATATATTGTTTTATTGATTGTTTTATTACTGATTTAAGAAGGTCAACAACTTCTCAGTTATGTACACATTTAGATTCTAGGTGGTATTGGGTGACTGTTCCTGCACATTTACACCTAAATAAATAACTGAATAATAGTAGTAATTAACATTTTATAGTATGGTAAATAGTGATAATCTTAAAATTATATATATTATTATATGTTATTGTATTATGTTAAAATAAAATATATAAAATAAAATAAACAGTAATTGTATGCCAAAATAGGCAGAAGGGGAAAAAGTTGTATTTCTACTTTGTAGAAAATGTGTTAATGTATTTTCACAAAAGATTTCCCTCATTTTTCTATTTTAATATATAGCATATAAGCTACAGCTGGCTTTGCTCATAAGGGTAGCAGCAATTCAGCAGGGTTATCTGTCTACCTCTTGTTCTGTCTATCTGTATGTATGTATGAATATTTTACAATGTCCATGTTAAATGAGTGGACCAGAGTGAAGACTGTGGTCCAGTTTCTCTGAATAATAATAAGAACTGATGTTCACTTTAATCATGGTGCCTGAGCCAGCTGTGCCCTTTTCCCGTCCCTTCTTAGCTTCCCCGCAGGCTTAAACATTCCAGGAATCAGTCTGATGTTAGAGATTGTCAGGACGTTCCTTGTAAAAAAAAGGAAGACGTGATTGAATTAAGAATGATCCAATAACTCTGCTCGCATGGCCCAAATGCCCACTTACTTAAGCTTGTCCTCCTCGCTCTTATCCAGCAAGGATCTGGAATTGTATGATATCTCGCTAAAACGTCCTTTGATTAAATTGAGCCGTCGTGACTCGGCCGCAGAACGGCCGGGTGCGTGGGCGTCCTGCGGTGTACCCGGCTCTCTGCGGGCCGGGGGTGGGACTCAGCAGGGGGGTCTCTAAGAACTCTCTGGGAGATTAAACAGTAGATGAAAGGGGATATTCCTCGCCAGCCGAGAGCTACATGTGTCGCAGACAAAAGCAATCAATCGTGTTTTCCCCTCACCTCACATCCCAATAAGATTAGCTCAATCAATAGGCTCTCTTATGAGTGATTGGATTCTGTCTGGGACTGGAGAGGGGAAGGAGAGAAAAGAGCAGCTCAATTTTCCCAATGATTAAAACAGGCCTAAATTGCTTTGATAGCATCAAGGACCTTGTCGTGGCTCGGCCTGTAAGGGCAGTCTTCGGAACAGATAGAGGCCGGCGCCTGCGTATGACAGATACTACGGAGGGGATTAGACTGACGCGTCGGCTCTCCAGAACGAGAATCCGTTCGCATGATTCATGAAGCGGCCTAGCGGCCGGACAGGCCTCAAGGTTAATGCACCTTGCTGAGTCCATTCTGGATCACTGGTTGCCTTATAGGTTGACCATGGTGTTTAATAAGGCATTGATGAACCTTCGACTTTATGAGCTTCAGAAACGTTACAACGTCCGGTGACTTGGCATATTTGAAAACGTTGGCTTTTAATTGGCTGGGGAAGTTATCTCTCGCTTTGTTAAAGTAGCCCTGGGATGGCACAAAGAACAAAAAATTGTTGTGCTATATTATTTATAATTAAGGCAACAAGCTTAGGTGTTTGTGGTGTGCACCTGAAGCTGTGAAGGTGGTTTGGGGGGGTGGGG
>CM067475.1:32005957-32021722 GCA_034552555.1 Semaprochilodus insignis
GGGGGGGGGGGGGGGGGGGGGGGGGGGGGGCATTAAACCGAAAGGTTAAGCAATTTCAGCGCTCAGGTCTTTTTCTCAGGTTATTTTGAATTCCAATTAAGCATAATCATCTGGCCTCCGCCTGCCTGGGCCTGCATCACTGAGCAGTGTTTTAATTCGAAGATGTTAAAGCATGATACACAACAAACATTACAAAAGGTTCATTAAGGCAAAGTAATTAAAGAAGTAAAACGGTGAATCGTTGTGCGCCGCGCTAATAAAACGGAAGCCTCCTGTGGCTGGCGCAGGGCTTAAACTTTCTCCTGCAGGCTGCGCGGGAGTCTCTAGCTAGCTTCTTTATTTGCCAGAGTGGAGGATTCATATGAAATCAATCGGCGGCTGTGTGCAACAATAGCCGTGTGCTCATTAGCACAGCGCGCACACACTGTTGGTCATTTGTCTTCTTTTCACAGGGCAGCCTGGAGGGTGATTTAAATTCCCCCTTCCAGGGCAGATATGCCTGCTCAGCGTCCCATGCTGGGCCGTATGCACACGTGTGTGTTCGTTTGCATCTGTGCATTAGCTTGCCTTTGGAATTAGCTTGCAATTTCAGTTGCATCTATTTCATTTGCAGATGCTTCTATTTCTACTTCATTTGCTCACCTACAACTCTGATCTCATTATTTGTGTTGTTCTGATTGGTAATAAATAGGTAATGGTTTATTATTAATTATTAATAGGCATTTTTAATATCTACATGACTATATTTTCTAAATACAGTGTTATGCAAATGTCAGAGACGTGTCAGAGTTATTCATTTCTCAGGAGATATTACTAAGTACAGACAGGTAATCCCACTTTCATAATAAAGAACCAAATCAAAAACAGGAGTCTCCTCAAGCAGCCCTGCAAGGCTGGAGAACATCAGGCTCCACTCTTGCTTCAGATCTGAAAGCATCCACAGTTGTTTCTGTTCATCTCAGTGCTATGGGTCTGAAAGGGTGTGTAGCTGTTCAATCTCTCATCAATGAACGTATCCTGGTTTGTGGAACACAGAAAATGCAACCAAAGACTGGATTTGAAAGGAGGTGAGGAAATATATCCTTGCATTCCTGAAAAGAGTGGAACTGTAACGAAGGCGACACACTTGATACTGAATATCTATATTTAATGTGAATATGATAGGTGGCCTCTGACTTTTCAACAGTACCAGATGATACTTAAGTTTAAAGGAGTAATATGTAAGATTCGCAACCTCTCTAATTCATATTTGAATCAATAGGCGGCAACATAAAGAAAAAAAATGCACCGTCCCTCCTTCCTCATCACTCAGTTTAGAAGAAATGTGGCGAATTTAGCATTAAACTTCATCCCTTAACTCACCAAGCACCTCTCCAGTGGTGGAAAGCAGCACCACTGTTTGCTCTTATTTTGCTTCCATAACTTCAGACTAACTTCAGACTTCAGATCTTTCCCGTGTGATACCTAGTAGCCTTTGAAGTACCATGGTATTATTGGTATTCTTTCTTCACATTGTATTAACAATTTTAGTTAAATCTGGAATTTGTAAATAAAAACATTTTTCATATTGCTCCTTTAAAGCATTAAGAAAGTTAATAAACAGGCTTCCTGAGTCCTTAGTTTGATTGGGCTGTCTTGTTTTGGTGTTTGAGCATAAAAATGTAACATGTCCAAATGAAAGAAGTGTGAAGCGAGCCCACCAGTCAGTGTGCACTTTGTTCTGAGCTTGTTTTGACCTGTTCAACAGAGCTTGGTTCTAGCTAATGGAAACTGTTCTCCTTCAGTGTTCTGTCCTTATGATCATTTGAATAGACATCAGTGGGAGACTAATTAATGACCTTATTCTTATATTTCTATTAAAGACTGGTGGACTGAGAGTAACACTAGAGTCTCTTCACCTAAAATGAGTTGATTAAGAGTCTTGTTCCAGAAATGATAATAGGACATTAAAGCCATAATAAATCATGCTACAGTTACTCTCCATACTTAAGTACATTTGAAGGTAAATACTTTAGTACTTTTACTCAAGTGGAGGTCTAAAGGAAAGAACTTCAATTTTTTGCTGTAGGAGTATTTTATCTTGGGGATCTCTACTTTAACTCAACTACATGGTTTGTGTATATGGCTGGTATGCTGCTATAGACAATACAGTACCTTTCAGAAGTTGGAATACTTTTTTTTGACTCTATAAAAACCACAGTGGTAACAGAAAAGTATAAAATAATAACATTTTGAGCAGTTTCACAAGCTAATATAAACACAAATCTTTAATAGCAAACTTTAAAAATCTAATAATAATATGTTTTTTTTAGTTTTAATAGTTTTAAATTGACTGCTGTTATAATAAAACCAGTATTCATAATTCTTAGAATAGATACAGATAACTGGTCTGTATTATGTGTCGTTAAACATGTTCCCAAAATATGTGAAATACTCTTCTATGTTTTTGTAAGTTATTTTCTATTAAACTATCGTTTATATATATATATATATATATGAAAGATGATTCCAAACCGTCACATCAGTTATCAGTTACAAGATCCCTGACATTACTCAGTTTGAGGCTCATGTGACCTGCTGTGAATATTGATGATGCGCTCCCATTAGCAGAATAGTTTATTTAGTTACAGTAATTATGGAAACATTCTATGAAACATAATATAATATAACATAATGACATTAGCACTCATTAAATATTCCTCTAACGATTGTCAGGCAGCGTTTATCGCACAGGGCAATAGGATGCGAGCAGAGCACGCTTTCTCTCGCTTTCCCTTTCCCCCCCTGCTCCCTCCCTTCAGAGGCAGATCATGTAATGGAGGCAGCTCCGAGTTGACAGTCTGTCGCTGAGGGCAACCCGTTTCCTCATTGCTCTGTCACAATAAATATGTGGATTACATAGTGCGAGAAGCTCCGCGTACTAGGACGCGAGCAGTATGCAGCATTTAAGACAAGCTCGCCAAGTAAATGAAGAGAGATGAGGTGTTTTATGGGGAGGCGGATTAAAATACTTGATGTTTTATGGAGCTTCAGAAGGACTTACGCTGGTGTTACATCAGCTTTGTTAAGCATGAATGAAACAGTTTTTAGTCCTAGGCCTCCACCTGCACGTCATATACCATGGAAAAATATGAGCTTCCATGGAAAGATCTTTCTGGGATCTGGGCTAGGACATGGTTGGACTCATTATGAACTTTTTCGTGCAGTGTCGTTTGCATGTTCATTCTGGAGCTGGACGTCCTTTGACAGTGTCACTGCAGCAAACATTCTTTCACCATTTGCCAGTCACGTTTGCACACAGAGGAATTTGTCTACCACGTTTAATCCACCCACATAGTGAGCACACTTACCCAGAGCATTGGGCAACCCTTCCCATGGCGCCCTGGGAGCAGTGGGGTTTAGGTTAGGTTCAGTCGTTCCTGTTGGCTTAGGGAATCGAACCCGAGACCCTCCGGTCACAAGGGTGAAGTCCTAACCTCCAGTCCACAACGTAAAGTAAGTTCAGTTAAAGAAACAAAGGATCAACCATGCATTGTTGGAATATGTGGCTGAGTAAAGTGTTCAGAAGGTTCTTAGGCTTATGAAGGATCTTCATTGGCAGGAACTGTTGGGAAGCCTTTGATTCCACCTGCTCGATCCTGGAGCGTCTTCGTCTTGACTACACATACCGTGAGAAACAGTAGGCTAGTATGGTAGCCACAGTTGAAAATTGCCTTTTTCCATCTCTCAAAGGCACCTTGATATGCTCCCTAAGGTTTTGAGGAGCTGAGCTATCGGGATCTGGTTGGAAACTCCAGACTGAGGCTGAGCATTCTACAGTAACAGTGCACCTCAGCTCATTACACCTGGTGTCGTACATGGACATCTGTTATTAGAATAGTGGTCTTGGCTGTGATTAACGTCCGTCCGAGGGTCCATAATCTAGCTCTGCTTGTGTGACTGCGAGACTCATTTGTGAAATCCAACTATCCAATGCAGGAATGAGCTCTGATTGCTATTTGACGTCTTGCCATCACCAGCTTGTGTCTTTTGTGTGCCTGCTGCCTTTTCTGCGGATGTAGTTTCGATCCCAGCCATCATGGGTTTTTTTTTTTTTTTTTTGGCACTGTGGAATTGATTGAAATGGCATCTGCTTCCAAGGAGCATTCACAGATGGAAAGCTCCTGATAGCATCACTCTTAAGTGTCTGTTTGCCACATTTTGAGTGACATCTAGAGAGTTATAGGCTTTGCTAAACTTGCGTTGGAAAAGAGCCTCCATGCTCCCTAAAACATAAAAAAAAAAAAAAAAACAACATCCAGTAGGCTAATAAATCTTATGGCCAAAATGAAACAATTGTGGCCACAATAATAGAAACATGTTTATCATATATGCATTGTATTTAGAATTAATGTGCATGCTACGATATCAGAAAGAGAAAAAATCTATGTTTATTTAAAACTTAGGACGTTTAGAATGCTGTTGTTGTAGTGACTGTGGTGACCACCCAAGTCCACCCTGACATCATCCAGTCTAGGTTATTTCATCAAATACTGTGTAGCTGTTGAGAATACTGTGAAGAACGTTAAGAGCATTGCCTTTGCAGGGACTGTGGTGTCCCCCCGCTGCAAGTCAAGTCTGCCCTGAGTGTTCATCCAGTCTAGCTTATTTCATTAGGTACTGTGTGACTATTGCAGTGAGAGCTAGCAGCAGCTTAATTAACACCCATAGAAGACCTCTTTAAAACCTCATATACTGATTATTAGAAAACGTCACCCAGTTGAACAGCATCTGTGATGCCAGGCAGACCAGCTCAGCAGTAAGGGGACCACCACAGTCCATCACATAAGATACTGCAAAATGATTTGATGCAGTTAGTTCTGAGTCCAACCAAAAAGAGTTCATAAAAAAAGGGAAAAGAATGCAGGAAAAAAATCTCCAAGGCTTTTGGCCACTCGGGCTTCAGGCCAGTGTGGTTGGCTCGATACCGCTTTTTGTGTCTGATGCCAATTCTGACACTACACCCTTGAGTGTCTGCCTATACTGATACCAATCCGATACAGTCTTGACCAGACATCTCAATAACATTACGATCAAACTGTGGAACAAATATTCTCCTCCTCTAAAGGAGGAAATACATAGCCCACTACATGACTCAGTTATTCAACACAGCTGTTTCTTTTTGTATT
The DNA here is from genome assembly GCA_034552555.1 of Semaprochilodus insignis. NCBI lineage: Eukaryota > Metazoa > Chordata > Actinopteri > Characiformes > Prochilodontidae > Semaprochilodus > Semaprochilodus insignis. The sequence continues at coordinate 32,011,126 of CM067475.1, forward strand.
AGAACATGTTTTGTTCATACATAGAAACTTCTACAGCATTTATGATTGGTCAGCGCCACTCACTCATCTTCTAAACCACTTAATCCTTCTGCATCGTGGAACAGCTGGAGCTTATTCCAGTGTCCTGCGAAAGGCAGGAAACCCTGGACTGGTGACCAATCCAGGCGCAGTGGTCTGCACCATTCAAACTTAAATTCAAAATGAAATGCGAACCTGGTAGTTTTAGCTAGTGGATCATATGAGTATATATCTTTTTATTCCCTTTTGATATCTGATCAAGTCATTTTGTCCAGTGTTGGACTGATAACAATACTGAGTATCCCATTGACGTACCCCTAGAGTTGGACATGCTCCTTTTCCAATTTTAGGTTATATTGGCACAGCCAACTTACTGGTGCTTGTTTTAGACATACTGTGTAAGATTGTATCTAAATACTGTGCATGTGGTTTTGGTGGCATTAAGATTTCCCTTAACCAGAACTAAGCAGCCATTATGCTAACCCCTGAAAAACAAACCCATAGCATTATCCCTCCTCCACCAAACTTTACAGACGGCACAATGCAGTCTGGCAGGTAGTGTTCTCCTGGCGTTCGGCAAATCCAGACTCCAGATCCATCAGACTGCTAGATAGAAAATAGTGATTCTTAACTCCACAGGACACGTTTCCACTGCTCCAGGGCTAAGTGGTGGCGCTTTACACAATTTCATCTAGCGCTTGGCATTGTGCTTGGTGATGCAACGTTCGCATGCAGCTGCACGGCCATGGAAACCAATGCCATGAAGCTCCCCATGAACAGTTTGTTAACTGATATTAATGCCAGAGGAGGTTTGGAAGTCTGGCAGCTGTTTTGGTGACTTTCACGGACCATGCGCCTCAGCACTCGGTGACCCCTAGTGGTTTGCTACTTCAGGGCTGAGTTTCTAAACGCTTCCACTTTTCAATAATACCACTCACAGTTGATTGTGGAATCATATATATATATATATATATATATATATATATATATAGAGAGATATAGAAGGGAAGAAATTCCACAAACTGACGTGCTGCAATGGTGGCATCCTTTTACAGTACTGTGGCAGACTGCATGGCCATGTGCTTATTTTATACCCCTGTGGCAATGGGACACCTGAATTCAGTGTTTAAGAGGTGTGTCTCAGTGCTATTGTCCATATAGTGTATGTGTGCATGTTTAGGTGATTAATGTGAAAAATCAGTAAACAGGCCAACAATAACAATTGCTCTTTGGCTTTCATTGCCAATTTGGTGTAACTTCTGGAATGCCCAGAAACCATCTTTGGCTATAGGCATCTGTAACTCTCTCTATAACTTCAGAATAAGTCAGGTACTGTTTTCCATGTACTTACTGAATAATAAGCTTTAGGATGCAATAAGATAAGGGCTTTACTGTCCATGTTAATCCTCAGGATGCTACACTTGAGTCAGATGGAGATTAAGTTGAAAAACACTGGCATATTCCTTTAAGTCAGCTTTCCATGGCTTGGCAGGCTGTGTTGAGTATTTCTGCTGTTTCCTAATTAGTGCTGTATTGTACCTAGCCCTGTTCTTCAGTTAGCATTTTGGAGTCTCAGGTGGGCCGAGTTTTGAAAAGGGCTTTCGCATCATTTGGTCCTGCCTCCCGCCCCACCAGGCTTGACCCCACCTGTGGAAGCATACTAATTGACAGGTTCTCTCTTATACCTGCCAATAAAAGATGGAGTCCTTTTTCTGTCTCTTTTTCCCTCTCTCTCCTCCTCCTGCATGCTCACTGATAAGAGCTCAGTGCCACTCTGCATAGAGATGAATGGGGAGGGGGGCCTATTGACCTCTTAGCCCTTATCTGTTTTATCTGATTTACATTGCCACATCTGAATCTTCACTATTGATTACGACGTAATTAGTTAATTATGGACAGGAAGGAGAGGGGAGAGCATGGAAGCTGGCCTGAAGGGCATCCGGGCACTCACATATAACAGCTAGGGAATGATAAATGGAGGTTTCACTTCACATTGAGCCTTGAGCTTCTCGATAGGCAGCCCTTTTTGCAGTATCATGCCAAGTAATTTTGTGTTTCACCGTCTGAGAATCGCTTTCAGTTTTTCAAGGAAATTTGCAGAGATAATTTTCCATACCACCAAAGTTCCGTCTTAGAACTTGGTTGGATTTTAGGCTTCTCACAATCCAAGTAATCCCAAATGCTTCCAGTGATCTTGATCTTCTGGCAGCTTTTTGTTGGATTTGCTTTTGTCAGAATTAGAATTAGAGTTAGAATTAGAACCAAAACTAGAATTAGAGTTAGAATTAACTAAGGCCTGGACTGTTTGGCAGTGTTTTGTTTGATTTGCTTCTTTTGTTAGAAGTAGAATTAAAGTTAGAATTTGAACTAGAATTGGAGTTAGAATTAGAACTAAAATAAGAACTAGAAGTAGAACTAGAGTTAGAATTTGAACTAGAATTACAGTTAGAATTAACTGAGGTCTGGACTGTTCTGGCAGCGTTTTGTTTGGTTTGCTTCTTTTGTTAGAACTAGAAGTAAAGTTAGAATTAGAACTAGATTTAGAGTTAGAATTAGAACTAGAATTAAAGTTAGAATTAGAAGTAGAATTAGAGTTAGAATTAGAACTAGAATTAAAGTTAGAATTAGAACTAGAATTAAAGTTAGAATTAGAACTGGAATTAGAGTTAAAATTAGAACTAGAAGTAGAGTTATAATTAGAACTGGAATTAGAGTTAGATTTAGAACTAGAATTAGAAATTGAATTAGAATTAGCTTAAAAACTGGTGTTTTCCCATGCCCCCCCCCCCCCCCTCTCCCCTTTCCACGTGCACATATGGATTGTCTTATATCAAATCCCAATAGAATGACGTTATTCGAAATGAGTAACCTGTCCAGAATGACTGTTTTGACTGAAAATTAAACACTGACTTTTGTACAGTCTTGTAGATGCTCTTCTTCTTTTTGACTCCTTGGTTCAGAAATAAAAAGCCTATAAAGATTTACTGGCAAGACGCACCAAAACCCATTTCAGCAGGGCCAATCAAGCCGGCATGTTTTATGATGGCTGTACAAGGCCATGTGAGAGGTGGGGTGCCAATGTGTTTTGAATCTATTAAGCATCTGTTACCTGACAGGAAACGGCTCTGTCACCATCTATCAAACCTGCCTGATGAGGGCCAGGCCAGTATCTTGGCAGGATGCATGTAGAATGTGTGTGCGTGCTGCTCCGTGCTTTGAGCTGTATTCCCGCTGGTAATATCACTCTTGCTCTTCTCAAAGGTGCGATGAGTGTCGGCTGTGTTACCACTTCGGCTGCTTGGACCCTCCCCTGAAGAAGTCTCCGAAGCAGACAGGCTACGGCTGGATCTGTCAGGAGTGTGACACCTCTTCGTCAAAGGTGAGAGCCACTCGGGGAGGCTAAGGTGGAGACAGGCCCTAAAGAGTCTCCTTCCTGCCTGCTTCAGCCGTGATCACATGTCATTATACCAAGTTGCATATCATCGCCATTATATCAAAAACCTCACACCCCCCCAACACTTTTTAACACCTGAAAGCACCAGCTGCCCTTTACATTGTGTGAACATTTCTTGATGTGTGAGCCAATAGAGACACTAGAGATAGACATTAATATTAACATATAGAAACAACATTAACATGCATAAAAATTAAGAATGTTTTTTTTCCCCTTTCACCTAATAATGACCACATAATGTCACAGTTTTGAAGTTTTCCTATCACATGGATAATATTCTACCAAACTGGTTTAATATCAGAGCTCGAAACACATTCTGACTCATACATAGAGTCTCACTTGGACTTTATAAATTTCATTTGCTTTGTGAGACGCTATATTTTAATAAAGTAAATGATCTAATATCCCGTTTACCAAAGCAATAACAACACCTCCAACACTTTACCAAATGTATCAGTAGCAAATGTTTCGGTAGTGACTTCTCTGGCAGTCATGGGCTGGAAGTTGGAGCCAGCCCCCTGACCGAATGGTTGCCTGTTCGATCCCCTGAACCGGTAGGGCACAACTGAAGTGTCCTTGAGCAAGGCACCTAAGCCCAAATTGCTCCCCCCAGACGCCAGGGATAGGGCTGCCCATCACTGCTTTTGGCAAGTGTCCTCACTGCTCCCTAGTGTGCGTGTTTCACTGCATGGATGGGATAAATGAGGACAAATTCCTCTGTGTTCAAGCACATTGGTCAAATACGTGGCTCTAATAAACGAAATGTCTGCTCACAGACACTACCCAGTACATGACTAGCAAACACAGCTTTGAACAGTTGTACACAAAATCATTAATGTTTTGTCATTAAAATGCAAGAAAATTGACTTAATTGCACAAAATGTGCTTCGGTAGTGACAATTTGGGACATATTTGGGACACCTTTACTTCAGAACAATGGGATCAAACAATGGGATCTAACTGATCACCATGTGCCCCTGAGAGGGGATGGGACAAGGACAGGCAGTCTCACTTCCTGCTCTACTATGTGGGAGTGTCACTCCACCTACAGACCACTCTGTTTTGGTAATGACATGAAAATGTGGGACAGCATTTATGTTTTAAACCGTTTCTTTACTTGATACCTAAATTCAACTTCAGTCAGCGTCAGCGTTTAGATATAATTTGACACAATGGTCCACTGGTTGAAACTGACAGACGTGGTCAACTCACAAGAGAAACTTTGCAGCCCAAAAAAGTGGTTTTGAGAGCACTAGTTTGGCCCTTGGACCTATCCGTAGTTCCAGGCTGAAGCTCAGCTGCCTGCTGTATTTTACTGTGATTGACTTTAGTTGCAGTAGTTGTTGACTGACAAATACAGCTTTTACATAGCAAGTTCTGCTGATGGCACTCTTCAGAAAACCAAAGCTGTTTTCAGCTATGACAAAGCTGTGGGTTGTTTGATCATCTCTGAAGTACAAGTTAAAAAAGTTAACCATAGATACATTTACACGCAGCAAACTAACACAAGCAACAGCAAAAGTGGAAATCTGCAGTTCCTCTCGATGCAGGACATACTGTGTGAACACACTTTTGCACATTTAAATACACAGCTGTTTGTTTGCCAAATTGAACACATGAGAAATAAAAATAAAACATAAATTGTGACCTATGCAAGAGTTATGGCACAGTTTCCCCCTGTATGTTACATGTAATAAAATGTCACATTTGTATGTGTTCTCTGTAGTACAAAAGTTGTATTTAACTTATTTTGAGGTATCAACTAAATATGTCGTTTGACCAGGGTGTTCAAATTTTCGCATATGGCTTCCATATACAGTACCAGTGAAATGTTTAGACACCCAACTAAATGGATGTTGTTGGTGATCTTAAAGACTCTACAGGCTCACACTTAACAGTTCCAAGAAACTGAGAAACAATACATATCCTGATATACCACATATCATCGCTGTCCAATGAAAAACAAGTATCTCCAAAATGGTAACTTTACAGGAGAGCCCAAAACTTAGTTTACTTATAATGTAAGTCTATGGAACCAGACATTTTTCCAAGCAGTTTTGGACCATTTCTGTTGGTCCGTTCATCATGAAATTTTCACACAATATAAACGGCAGATCATGTGATGAAATGATGCATAAAAGTAAAAATCAACAAAAATGGAGATACATGTTTTTCATTGGACAGCGACGATATACTCGATGTATCACAGTATTATATTTCTGTCATATTGCCACCTCTATATATATTTAGTTGCACAAGACAACTTTTATTTCTGTTTTTTTGCACAGCTCTAGTTCCCCTTTCAGTTTAGTGAATATTCATGACGGACAGACCAATAGAATTAATCCACTGCAGGTTAAGAAAGCTGTTTTATGCTCCTATAAAGTTCCATTATGGAGGTTGTTTAAGGTGGACTGCATAATTCCATGAATGCTATGTTAGAGTTTGATGTCTTCACTTTTATTCTAAAGCAAATCATTGAGCTAAAAATAAGGAAACCTTCTATGAGTAGCTGGGTCTAAACTTTTGACTGGTAGTGTATGTTTGTTGGTTAGTACGTGCAGCCACTGTTGCTCTCAGCAATGATAAATACTGGAAACTGTGATCACCTTATCACTCCATAGAAATCATGTGATTTTCATGTTCAGGTGGACAGTGAAAATAATAACAACAGATTAAGTTCTTATATAGCTATATTCTACTTCAGAGCCAAATTTGAGCAAACAAATGTGATTAACTGCAATTAACTGCTCAAAATAATGTGATTATTCATGATAAATTGTTTTATTCATTTGACAGCACTACGTTGTCTGTATGTGTGGGAGAGTGTGAGAAAGACAGCAGCTTTAGTGACTTATTTTAGTGGCTTATTTAGTGCTGAAAGCCCTCTCAGTTGGAATACTTGCTCAGAATATAGAGCTCCTGATGCCCCCCCAGGGGGTGCAGAGTCTGGGTAGAATGCAAGGAGCAGTAATTTAGCTAAGCTTGGGCCCAAAAAGTCCGCTATGGCGTCAACAGTATAAGGTTTAATTTAGCTGTTTGAGTCATAACTGTGTTCTTTCTGTAAACAATTTCTAAAATGTGATTAGGCACTTTGATGAAAACTTACTGATGATTCATATTAACCACGTCGCTCAAACACATTAGCACTACCCAACACGGCTACTCTAAAAGCTTGAGCACATTACTGCACATCAGTGACCAACTCCAGGCGTATTATCTGCTGAAAGCCTCAGTCCGACAGTGGCAGGTTGGCCGTCTACCATATAGTTTCTTGGACATTAACCTAGTGATTTTCAGCAGTTCGCTTACATTTGAAGTCGGATTTAGATTTAACTGGTTGACTGACATTTGCAGCCCCTGTGTCTTATACTCGTTGGACAAAAAGAAGGCACATAGGTGCCCACAAGGTCACATAATCTGCTCGCCATTTCTGCCAAGAGCAAGCTGCAAGATCAGAAGAGCATAGGAAAATAAATAGATTTTAAAGTCAACATGAATCAGAAATCAGAACACATTTCCTTCCCTATCGTGACACATTTCAGAGTGGCTGAAGACAGACGTTCTTACTGATGATGGGTCAGATTGGTGGAGGGGCGGAGGGAGAACAAGCTTTGCATTATTTAACTTGCCGTCAAAACAGCCGTTAAGTACAAGAGTCTATCATTTTCTGTATTTAGTGTGTCCACCCTTTGCTGTTTTTACACGTTCCACTCTTAATGGAAGACAGCAAAAAGTGTAATATCTCTTGTTGAGTACCACAGGGGTCAGTTTTAGGGCCTTTGCTTTTCTCTTTGAACATGTTACTTCTGGGTGATGTCATTAGGAAACATGATGTTAACTTTCATAGCTATGCTGATGACACACAATTATACATCTCCATTCCTTCGGACAATCTAGACTCAGTAGAAAGTCTTAGAAGCTGTGTATTTTCAGTTTTTGAAAGAAATCTGCCAAACCTCCAAAGATGAGTCTGAGAAGTTGGTTAAACTTTATACTTCTTTATCCAGGTAATTACAGTTACAAATTTAGACTCTACCTTAAACTTTTCTTTATCTCTCAGGAGCTTGGTTTTGACCCACCTGTTTATAACTAAAAGGGATGATGACCCACAAGAAATAAAACTAAACTTTATTTATTTATTTTTAAAAACTGTATCATCAGTTGACTCATGGCACTTCTTTATGGCCGCAGTCAGTACCAATTCCTCTTCAGGCATAAAAGCGTGCAACATTTCTTTCTTGGAGGTAGCTGGCTTTCAGGGCACACTTGGACTGTGATGTTCTGGTTTTAGCACTTGATTCGAAAGAGTCAAACAACATTCCCCACACTGAGCTTTTGGGTTAGCGTGACCTCCCCCGTGCAAATCCATATTTGATGTAGTCCAGGTTGTTGAGGAACCATGTCAACCTTCTTTCCTTGTTTAAGAAACTTCTCCATCTTTGGTTAGGTAGGCGCCCATCAGCTTTTTCAGTTATGCTTTTTTGACTTTAAGTCATAAAATATGCCGTCATAGTTACCGGCCCAATACAGACTACCGCCTTCCCCGAAGGGTGCTTTATTGCTAACCGGTGGTCCCCAGGTTGAGAAACCATGTTATAAAGCAAAGCAAAGCATGTTCCTCGTTTTTGACTTTTCTCAGTGATTGCTTCTTAAAAGCTATGCGCTGTTTCAGACCCATAGCGTTGAGGTGTCTTCTCACAGTGGAATTGAAATGATTGATTTTTATGATATATCAACTAGATATAAGAATTTTGCTTGCCAAGATATGATTTGCAGAGTAGGAGCCCCTTTTTCCCGATATGTAATATAATAATTCCGTGAATTCGGTGAAATTCTGGATGTTCAATGAATAAGTAAGTTGTATTGAGTATTTCAGTGTTGGATTTGGAGCTTCTTGTACAGAGTTTTACCATAGACGGCCTCTGGTGGTTCAGCAGCATGCAAGTGCCCTGTAAAGCAGTGACAATCTCTCGCACATCTCAAGACTCGGCCTCGCTGAGCTTTTTTGCCTCCTTTGCACTCTTAATTACGGATCAAAGTCAAGTGTCCCGTGTTTGAAGTTTTAAGACCACTCAGATACTGGTGTGGACAGGGGAAATCAGGCACTGCCTTTAATTCCCCGTATCTGCTTTACCATGCCACGTCTGCTCGGGAGTTTGTCTCAGAACAGCTGGCTGAGGGCTGCCTGGCAAAAGAGCTCTTTCCTCAAATCTGGAACTGAAGCCCTCTTTTTTTTTTCCCTCAGACCTTTTTTCTTGCATGTTCATTTAAATGTCTTGCTTCTGCGTCCAAGCACTGATGCTTTGCCCTGCGCATTTAAATCCTGTTTTTTCTTCTTCTTCTTTTTCTTTCTTATTGAATTACAGTGTAATCAGAGGCAGTGTGCTCCTGCTTCCAAACCTAATTAAGTTAATAAATGTATCCGCTTTTCAATTTATCTTTAAAAGGGCAGTCCAGCCTGCCAGGCTCTATCTGCGTGGAAAATGGGGGTTAATTGATGTTGCCAAAGAGAAAGTGGAACGTAAAAAGCACGGTGGGGTTTGTCTGCATGGTGGAAACGGTAACGCCAAAATTACTGTTTGGCATTACATTTAAAAAGGTTACCGCTGAGGTATGATACAGACATTTGCAGGAAACTGAAGGTTTGCATCATGAAGACGAGTCGGCCGGAACGGGTCAGTCGTAGCATGCCCATCTGTATCTCGTACATCGCTCCTGCATGGTCTAGAACTTACCGAGCAAAAAAGAGCGAGCGGTTTATTTATAGAAAATACCTTTATTTCAAAACGGCTCCCTTTATTACAAAGAGCTCGACTCCTTTAGTCATAAATTCATATGATAAAGAATTATGAGTCGGCAGTAGACCCCTTTCAGGCGCGCGGCGTGTGGCTTGTAAATAGGGCTGTTGTAAGTCAGAGGCGTAGAAGAAAGCCTCAGATTGGTGACCTGCTGCTACAATATAAGGGCTAAGCAGCTCTGAACAAAAGCAGTAGGTGGAAGCAGAGAAAGGAGCTTTAGACAGTGGGAGGCATACAGGGCCACGGGGATTAAACAAGCCTTTGCTTTTTAAACGCGTTGTGCTGGCAGCCTGCAGAGGGACCAGCCTGTTCCCCAGAGACCCTGAAAGACCAGGCACAATCCTTTTTAATCACACACTTACGCGCAGCCTGCAAAAAAAATCATGCCACACACCCCTCTCTCTCTCTCTCTCTCTCTCTCTCTCTCTCTCTCTCACTCACTCATTCTCTCACTCACTCTCTCTCCCTCTCTCTCGCTGTCTGTCTCTCCCTCTCTCTCTGTCTGTCTGTCTCTCTCTCTCTCTGTCTGTCTCTCTCTCTCTCTCTCTGTCTGTCTCTCTCTCTTGCGCTCTCTCTCTCTCTCTCTCTCTCTCCCCCTCTCTCTCGCTGTCTGTCTCTCCCTCTCTCTCTCTGTCTGTCTCTCTCTCTTGCTGTCTCTCTCTCTCTCTCTGCACTCTCTTTTTTACTTTTAGCAGGTATTGCTGGCTGCTATTCCTCAATCTAGCTTGCCGCTGTGGAAATGTATCCGTCCTCCCTGTTCCATTTTTCCTGCTCCTCCTCTCCGACACACTGTCGGATGCCCTCCAGCACCCACTCCGTTCCTAAACACAGGCATGTTTCAGTGGGAGACATGGAGCTGGAGGAGCCTTCAGTTGCAGCCTTTGCGCCTCCGCCCGCTCTCTCGTTTCTTGTCAGTTGTTATGCCTGGAGTTAATTTTTTGTGCTATTGTAAACGGCGCTACATAAGTAGATTTGACTTGATTAGAAAATACAGTTGAATCAATGTTAGAATTAACTACTCTTATGTGCAAAAATAAAGATAACAAATAGAAAACATCACATACTTGAGCCATACAGAGCAGGACGAGTCTCACTCACCATATGGGGACTCAAAACTTTCAGTGTAGACCATTTTGGCCCTTTTAGTCAGGGCCAAAGTCACCATCTCACCTTTCCATAGCCCAAACTCTGAGAACATCAACTTAGCTGTAGCATCGAGGCACTGAGGGTTTTTATTTGTGGCTATGTGCTAAGCCACCGTTTTCCGTCTTCTGTATCAGTAAAGCTAAACTTTTTTCATGTTATCTTTTTTCAGTTTTTTTTT
>CM067475.1:32021825-32086862 GCA_034552555.1 Semaprochilodus insignis
GCTTGTGAGAACTTTTAGAACTTATCTTTTTCGAGGTTTGAGAATGTCCGTGGTAAGTGAAGGGTTATAGAAGGCAGCTTGGAACGGCTTAAATAGTTCTGATTGTCACGAACAGTGTTGTTTAGCCTTCCCTGTTCCTCCTGAATGTAGCAGATTGCGGGTAAAAGTCTTTGCCAATTGATTCCATTCTCAGAAAGAGAAAGCACTTTCAAGCACTGCGCTCGAGTATTTTAAGTTCTGTAATGTATTGCAAATGCCACGCTGTTAACCGTTTTGCCTGCAGTTGGTCTGCATGTGGTTTTTTTTTTTCTTTTCTTTTTTTTCTTCATTCGTTTTTTTTTTTAAATACCATCTTAAAATGCAGCCAGCTTTAGTGTGATTCACCTTCTCCCGAGATGAAGAGGGGGTTGTGGTGGGGGGGATTTCGACATTAAAGAGGTGCGTTGCTCTCTCGCAGGCAGCGGGCGAATGAAGAATCAGCAGTGGTGAAATGTGGAACGGAAGAGGCGATTTGTTATCCCTTCCAGCCTTGACTTCTAGATGAGAGTGAGGAAGCATTTAGAGAAATGAGAGAGGCTGACTCTCCGCGGCGCCATCTTCTCACACACCGCCTTTCAATCAAAGCTGGGGGGCAAAAGCACGTGCACGCTTCATAGATTGGCCACTGTAGACCCTGTAGTGCTGTATGCCAGCCACATACCTGGGTGACGAGAGCCAGTGATGTACAGTGTGTGATCTGATCCGTCTCACTGACTTGCCACTCGGGCGCCTGTCTTTCAACAAATTCTTCTCTTAACGCCTTTTTAAAGGTCACCGCAAATGGGTTTCTGACTCTGAGGTCTTGATTAATATGGAGAAAAGGAGAAAAGTGTGCCTGAATTTGTTTCTCCGTGGACTGCTTGTCAGCGTGTGCCCGCTATATCATATAGTAACTTAATTAAGCCTGCCTATCTCAAAAGAAAGGAAATTGAAGACTTAAAGAAACAATATACTCGGTTTGGTTTATGGTCGCGGAGGCATAGCGCAGGCCATGATGGGGTCAGTCTATGCTGTCTATGCGTGCCCTGGCAGTAAAGGCTTTATTAGCTGGAGTTGAGTTCATTACGCTGGCTGCGTATTCCCTCTGCCTGCACGCGCTAGATAAACCCCCAGCCATCGAAGGCCACGTCCCGGCGCTGTCACCCCAGGGCCTCTCTCCGAATTGATTCGGGTAATAAAATGACAGTTCTGCTGTAAAATACGGATGGCCTTTAATTCGAGAGCTCCGTTAGGTGCCGGAGAGGGGCTTGTTTGAGCCTTATTTACACTCGCGTGTCGCCTCCTCTCGCCCTCATGATGAAGCGTTCCGCCACATCTGTGCCGTGTTTGAACACACAAGCGGAAATGCCCAGAGGATGGAGCGTGTGGGAAGAGTTCAGCTGCACCACACGCTCCACTCACTCATAAGACTCGCCGCAGCCGCAGTTTCCACTTAGGACTGAGCAGCCCCGCCACCAGGAAGCGCCCACAGGCCAGCACGACGCAGAATTGAGTTTGTCTTTTGAAACTACTTCTTGACCTTGTGCCTTCCCATTTTAACAGGTCAAATTTATTGGGCCTGTTGACTTGGTTGTTAACCGTGCGGGGCTTTTACAAGTCCGGCGGACACTCCGTTAAGTGCTGTGTCATTATTTATGGGGCAGCAGTTAATGTGCTGTTTGATGTTAAGCCCAATTCTGAAGGCGATTACCTTTACAAGCGCCGTCATCAATCAGAGCAGTCGCACACTGACCTGCAAAACAGCCTAATTAAGTTAGCCTAATTAACTTAATTAAGTGTCTCACTCTGGCTGCTTTACTATGGAGAAGAAATTGAAAGAGAAAATAGAGATCATTACTCATCAGACTGGATAGCGTTTGCTCGGCAGCCTGATACGGTCGAGTGGGGGGAAGGAAAAAGACTGTTCACTGTCTTAACAATCTGTATCGAGGCTCAGAGTATAAAGAATGTTTTGACGTATCTTGAAAAACATGAACTTGTAATACATTATGCAGTGTATGGACTTAATTATGCATCACACATCCATTCAGTCAGTATGAGTAGAGTTAACATATACACACTTCACACAGTGAGGTGCAAAAGTCAGGGACCACTCTTTCATTTATCTGATTTTCAGGTAGAAAGTTATTCATTTTTCTGTGTCAGGACACAACAGAAACATGTATGTAAGTATATATACATGTTTAAGGTAGTAGGAACTTCAGGCTCCTTCAGATGGCGCTGCGCGAGGATGATGGGGCTATAAATACCTGCGGAGTGTGAGTGACGGGATTCATAGATTGAGAAGAGGTGGTACAGTGCAGTGAATGTCTCGGTCCATGTGTGGGAAAAACGCTCCAAAGCAGATGTTAATGATTGGCTAATAGGAGTGACTGCATTTGGGGATGCCAAAGACCATAGTGTGAAGGAAGTAGCTGAATTTGCAGGTGTATGGAAGCGTACGGTCATACGGGTCTACCAGCAGTGGCTAAAATCCCAGTCTACAGGAAATTCTCTCGGAATTGTGCCAGAGAAGGCATCCACCAAATCTGGCCCAAATGTGTAATTCTTTGATGCAAGAGTGTCTGAACATTGATGTGGCCTACATCCAGAAACTTGTCCAGTCCATGCCAAATCCAATCACAGCTGTTATTTTTAGTATTTAGCTGACAGCTTCCATTCTTTTCAGGAGACTTTCAGTTTTTAAAGGAATCTGCAGGGATATTTTTCCAGCACCTCCGAAGTTCAGTAATACTAATAAAAACTACTAATTTAGACGCATCAATTAATGAAACTTCACATTTTGGATGCCCAGTTTCTGTGATCAAGTGCAAATTTTCTTATTTTTTTGGTCTCTTCTCAGTAACTGCTTAACAGTCACATATCCTGTCAGACCCATAGTATTAAGTTGTCTTCTCAAAATGGAAGGATGGACGCTCATGGATGTTTTTAGGTTTGGAGTTTGATTTTCTTCTCTCTCAAAAAAAAGTATGTTATTTTTTCTGTATGTCTTGTTTTTTTCTCACCTACTTACCTTTGACTTTGCTCTCCAAGTACAAGTGGATTATCTGCAACAATTCACGAGCAAATTAAAGGATAATAGTTGTAGAGGTCTGCAATTCAACTGCAACTGCAATTTTAACATACTTTAAGACTGTGAATCAGTCAACATTTATTTTTACTCAGAAGTACATTGAGGATGACCCTCATTTTGGCTGAGCATTTACATCTTAAGGGCTTGGAAAAGATACTAAAAGATACTAAAATGGATTTTAATCTGGAAACTAAATTAAAAGAAAGAGTACGTAGAACAAATTGATAATAAACTCAAAGAAGATAAATGGCAGATTTCATTAATAATCTGGCAAAAATTAAAGAATAATAAACTAATTCATTAGATTGCACCATAAAAGGATGACAGGCAAACACCCTCTTGTTCTTTGAGTGGTCATAACCAGCTTGTCGAGCTGTGTTACTGTTCTGTTGTTTGCCCATTTCTACAGTGTTGTTTTCTAGGATACACCTACAAAGCTAGCTCTGTCATCCATTACACGTTTTCTTCTATCACCTGGACCACCGTAGTGCTCTGTCCAAACACAGCTTTGAAGGTCAAGTGAATACAGCCCACCGTAGAGGCTCTAAGGGCCGTTTCTGCAGGCTGATAGATGTGGGCCTTCATTGTTTGTGTGTTGTACTTGTGACCATGGTGTTAACTAAAGGTTAGTGCGTGATTTAGAGGGGCAGCGGGGACCTTTGGGGACCGGCCTGTGGGGGGCAGCCCCGGTGTTCCCTGCTCGCCAATGGGCCAGATGGAGAGTGCGCGAAGACAGAGAGAAAATCAATGCGGCGGAGTCACCTCCATCACTTTAACTAGGCTAGCCGGACGCCTCCTCCCCTCTCAGGGGCCAATTTGTGGAGTAAACAGGCGCGGGGTGATGGTGGCGGCCGTCCTCAGCGCTGACTTTGCGCCATTACTCAGCCCTGAGTGGGTTTTAATAAGACTGGAATGAGAGAATCTTACACATGGCCTCACCAAAGAGGAGAACAGTCATAGCCGGGTTAAAGGCTTCAGCGCGGTGCAAGGTAGCCGGTGAAAAGTTCAGAATTCGTTCTGAAGCTTACAGTCACCTCTCTGCTATGGTGTTTGTTTAAATGACCTAGAGTCCTCCACAGCTCAGTACTGACCTGCTGTGAACCTTTTTACACACACACAGTGGGGGCTCAAAGGTGGAGGACATCTTTTAAAAACAGTGCTGCAATGACTTTGGCCCGGACAATTTTGGAGTGTAATGGTTTAGTGCTCGCCTGCTACTTTAAGCGATTGCATGACTTCAGCCGCCTGTTTTGTTAAAGCATGGCTCACATTAACTCAAATGTATTAAATCGGGGAAGACTGACTTTGGTGTCCAAAGTTAATTTGCCATTGGAGGTATTATGTATCTAAGTAATACACTCATCAACAAAACAATAGTTGCACCCAGAAGGCAGTGTGGGATTGCAATGCTATTGGGAAGGAAGATAAAGATTACCAGGAACAATGAATGATGATAAATTTAGACTGATATGGGCAATATTTTTTGACCTACACATACAGAAGTAGTGTCTCTCAGTATGGAGTCGGGTCGCCATGTTTGCTAACGCAACATGCCAGATGTTTCAGCATGGGGTTGTAGAAGTTCCTAATGGTGTCCTGTGATAATCCATCCCATGCAGCTTGAATATTCTCACACAGTTCCCGGAAATTTCGCGACTCCATTTCAGTCTTTGGTGATGTTGACGTTATGCTAAGGGCAGTCGTCATAACGGTCCGCACGCATGTAGTCCAACATCGTGCAGCCGTCTGCCAATGGTGCTGGCACTAACAGGATGACTCATGGAGGGCATCAGTGCTCGTCCTTCTGGGTGCAACTATTTGAGCAACGAGTGGAGAAATGTGACCCATTAGCGTCAAACAAACTGTACGATTTAAGGATGAGTCAGAATTTTAATTTGAAATTGCTTAAAAATCTAATATTAAAGTAGGACTTTCATAAGTAAATTAGGTTTATGTGGTTTGGAGATATTTGAACTCTATATACCATCAGAGGGTAGTGAAGAGCCTGCATCCTACGTCACAGGTTCTATTTTGTTTAGTCTGGTAAAGGAGGCATAAAAAGACTGAGAACATCTAAAGGTTAATACAAACCATACAAGAGATGTTGCACAAAGTTGCACCACAGACAGTACAAAGCGCAGCTAGCAAAACCATGTAATGAATGTATCATATTACTGTGACTAAGTTAATGTCATCAGAGGTTAGGTTAGCATTTGTCTTGTTATCCTAAAGGCTTTCAGTTGGCTATGTTTCTCTGAAGAAATCTCAAGTCATGTGTCAACTACTATGAATTTGTGAGTTAGGCCTGGGTTTAATAATAATAAACAGGTTTTCAAACTGAAGAATGCTTTCCAATTCCAAAAAGAAACAGTCAGCAGTCTCTGGCTCGCGTACTAGTCAAACTAAACTGTCACAATTCAAAGCCCCTGGTTTGTAGCCTATTCATACTCCACTGTCATAATGGAAAGACCCTGCCCTGCAGCCTAGACAGGCTGTGCTGTCATGATGCAAAGTCTCTGACTCATGGCCTAGTCAAACTCTACTGTCATGAAGCAAGTGCCTTATTTATTCTCTAGTCAGACTCTGCTGTCATGATGCAAAGTCCCTTACTCGCAGCCTAGTCAAACTCCACTGCCGTAAACCAAGGTCCCGGACCCAGGGCTTAATTAAACTCCACTGTCACAATGCAAAGTCAGCTGTCAAGCTCCGCTGTCATGAAGCAAGTCCCTTATTCATGGAGCAGTCAAACTGCACTATCATTAAGCAAATCCCTTATTCATGGCGTAGTCAAACTTTGCTGTCATGAACCAAGTCCCTTATTCATGGTGTAGTCAAACTCCGCTGTCATGAAGCAAGTCCCTTATTCATGGAGTAGTCAAACTCCACTATCATTAAGCAAATCTCTTATTCATGGCCTAGTCAAACTTTGCTGTAATGAAGCAGGTCCCTTATTCATGGAGTAGTCAAACTTTGCTGTCATGAAGCAAATCCCTTATTCATGGTGTAGTCAAATTCTGCTGTCATGGAGCAAGTCCCTTATTCATGGTGTAGTCAAACTCTGCAGTCATCAAGCAAGTCCCTTATTCATGGTGTAGTCAAACTCTGCAGTCATCAAGCATGTCACTTATTCATGGTTTAGTCAAACTCTGCTGTCGTTAAGCATGTCACTTATTCATGGTGTAGTCAAACTCCATTGGCATTAAGGAAATCCATTATTCATGGTGTAGTCAAACTCTGCTGTCGTTAAGCATGTCACTTATTCATGGTGTAGTCAAACTCTGCTGTCGCTAAGCATGTCACTTATTCAGGGTGTAGTCAAACTCTGCTGTCGTTAAGCATGTCACTTATTCATGGTGTAGTCAAACTCCATTGTTATTAAGCAAATCCCTTATTCAGGGTGTAGTCAAACTCCGCTGTCTTAATGTAAAGTCACTGACTCATGGACTAGTCAGACTCTGCTGCCACAAACCAAAATCCTTTTCTCATAGCCAAGTCATACTCCTCAACTGTGACAATGCCAAGTCCCTGACTGGCGGCTTAGTCAAAGTCTCATGAAGCAAACTCTATGATTCATGACCTAGTCACGTTTTGCTGTGTTTTTGTGACCTAGTCAAATGTAAAGTCCTAGACTCATGGCCTAATCAAACTCTGCTTTCACAATGTAAAGTCTCTGACTAGCACCCTAGTCCAGTGTAACGGTTCAAAGCCCCTGATTCGCAGCCTAGTCAAACTCTGGCCTGAAGAGGCAAAGTCTCTTATTCAAGGTCTAGTCAAACTCTGGTCTCATGAAGCAAAGTCTTTTATTCAAGGTCTAGTCAAACTCTAGCCTCATGAAGCAAAGTCTCATATTCAAGGTCTAGCTAAACTCTGACCTCATGAAGTCTCTGGTTCGTGGTCTAGTCAAGTATCTGTGACAATGCAAAGTCCCCTGACTTGTGACCTAGTCAAACGCCAAGTCTCAAACTCATAGCCTAATTAAACTCCACTGTCATGATGCAAAGTCCCTGTCTAGCGCCCTAGTTGAGCTTCAGTGTGACAATGCCAAGTCCTAGACTCATGACCTAATCAAACTCTGGTGTCACGATGCAAAGTCCCTGACTTAAGGCCTAGGCAAAGGCAAAAAGTTTCCCAGCTTGCGGCCTGGTCAAACACAACACAAAAAAATTGCTATCGGGTTGGAAATGTGATGTTTCCTCTGAACGAGGAAAATATATTTCAAACAATAATTTATGACATAATTTAATAACCTGGTTTATGACGTGGTTGAAGTAAATAACCATACAATCAGCCAGGGATAATGGTAAGATCTGCATCTTCCTCTGTCCATGCTTCATCTTTGGCAAGAGAATTGTAGTTATACAGAATATAAAAGTGAAAAGACTTTCTTGACTTCAGCTAAACAAACTGCAGGAAGTCCTGGTGTGGAAAGGGTTTGGAACACCGGTTGTGTCAGCCCTGCTGATGGCAGTGAGACTGCAGGGAAGAGTAAAGTCCCCCTACTGCATGCATTATTAATAAAGAGACTGGAGTTACCTTATCACACTCCTTAAAGGTGACATTGAACATGGTGGGGATCCGTAGCGCTTAGACAGCACTGCCAGCTAATTGAGACATTGCAGTGAAGAGCCTCGAGTCTATTGGGCGAAGGTTTTTTAAGTCTTATTTTCTTTTTTAAATGATGGTTTCAGGGTTCAGCCTGGGTTTCTAGGTTTATCCTGGGTTACACTGAGCTTTTGGGCCCATCCAGGGTTTAACTTGGTTTTTTGTATAAAGCTTGAGATAGCTTGTGTTTCTGGGTTCCGGTTGGGTTACACAGGGTTTCTGGGTTAGTCTGGGTTTCTGAGTTCAGCCTGGGTTGGTCTAGGTTTTTGAGTTCACTCTGGGCTTCTAGGTTTTGTCAGAGTTTAGTCTGGGTTTTAGAGTTTAGTCCGGGGTTTGTCTGGGTTTTGTCTGGGTTTTAGAGTTTAGTCCGGGGTTTGTCTGGGTTTTGTCTGGGTTTCAGAGGTAAGTCTGAATTTTGACTAGGTTTCAGAGTTTGGTCTGGGTTTCTGGGTTTTGTCTAAGTTTCAGAGTTAATTCTGAGTATTGTCTGGGTTTTGTCTGGCTTTCACAGTTAAGTCTGGGTTTGGTTTGGGTTTCAGAGTTAAGTCTGGGTATTGTCTGGGTTTCAGAGTTAAGCCTGGGTATTGTCTGGGGTTCAGAGTTAAGTCTGGGTTTTGTCTGGATTTCTGTGTTTTGTCTGGGTTTCAGAGTTAAGTCTGGGTTTTATCTGGGTTTCAGAGTTTAGTCTTAGTTTTGTCTGGATTTCAGAGTTAAGTCTGTGTTTGTCTGGGTTTCATAGTTTAGTCTGGGTTTTGTCTTGTTTCAGAGTTTAGTCTGGGTTTCTGGGTTTTTGTCTAAGTTTCAGAGTTAAGTCTGAATATTGTCTGGGTTTTGTCTGGCTTTCATGGTTAAGTCTGGGTTTTGTCTGGATTTCAGAGTTTAGTCTGGGTTTTATCTGGGTTTCAGAGTTAAGTCTGGGTTTTGTCTGGGTTTCAGAGTTTAGTCTGGGTTTTGTCTGGGTTTCAGAGTTTAGTCTGGGTTTCAGAGTTAAGTCTGGTATTGTCTGGGTTTCAGAGTTTAGTCTGGGTATTGTCTGGGTTTCTGTATTTTGTCTGGGTTTCAGAGTTAAGTCTGGGTTTTGTCTGGGTTTCAGAGTTAAGTCTGGGTATTGTCTGGGTTTCTGTGTTTTGTCTGCGTTTCAGAGTTAAGTCTGGGTTTTGTCTGTGTATCAAAGTTAAGTCTGGGTATTGTCTGGGTTTCAGAGTTAAGTCTGGGTTTTGTCTGGGTTTCAGAGTTTAGTCTGGGTTTTGTCTGGGTTTCAGAGTTAAGTCTGGGTATTGTCTGGGTTTCTGGGTTTTGTCTGGGTTTCAGAGTTAAGTCTGGGTTTTGTCTGGGTTTCAGAGTTAAGTCTGAGTTTCTTTTTTTGAAGTGTTCATCCTCAGACAAACAGGTCATCTGCACTTAAGTCTATTCCATCCTATCCACCCACGCCTTCTGCTGAACACTGACAGCCTTTCTTGTACCTGCTAGGCTTAACCAGCGCTTGCCACTATGCCTTGGGGGTTCATTACGCGCCCCTGCCATTACTCACTATACAGCAGCGCCGATGCACCTCATCTGTTTTCACCTGCGAATCCATCCTGTAGTAGCCACTTTATTAGTGCAGTGTTTAATGTCTCTGCTTTTATGGCTGCTGTTGTTTAGCTTTTAGTTTGCTCTCCCTTCACTGACTAAGAGCGAGCATCCAGCGATGAGGCAGCCAATTTACCTACAGACTTTGAGCACTCACATTTATTTGTGATTTAATATTATGCTCTAAATAACCAAAATTGGAAATGGAGAGAAAGTACTTTTCCTCACCGTATATTCTGCCCCCCAAGCATCAGGTCTTATCAGATGTTGGCTGAAAAAGAAAAAAAAAGCCTGGCTTGTGCATTTTACCGCTGATTTAATTAGCCGTCTTCTCGTAAGTTCACCTCAGTATCTGTCACGCCTCACTAAAATGGAAATGCGTTCTTGGAGAAAAAGGCAGATTAATGAATGCCCTTTGTAATAAACGGAAAATGGGAAGCGCAAATATGCACAGTCATGAAATTTAATTGTGCTTTCTGGTGACTAGTTTTGGCTGGGCCTATGAGAGAGAGAGAAAGAGGGAGAAAAGGGATGACAAGGCCAGAGGTGGTTCAATGTAGCGCATAACGTATAGCCTCAGCCGCCTAATGAACCGAGTCTTTATGACTAAACGCACTTGTGTCATATCCACCACTCTGACAACGGCTTTAAATCACATTCACTCACATGCAGGCTTTTTAGCAGGCTAAACATTTACACGTACGCCCAGACAGTGTTTATACCCGTATTTTATTTAGCCTGTAGTTGTTTAAACAGCCAGGAGAATTTAAATCGATCTGCTGAAGTGCAGGTGCTCCACACGTGTACAGGTCATTCACTCGTTTGCTCATCATGCACGGTTTCATTTCCTATGAATGGGCTATATATCATTATACTTCAACGCACAGTATATGATTAATGAATGCTGATAATTGAACTCATCAGCAAAACAAATATACCCCTCCTTTCACTAGTCCTTCAGAAGCTCTGCCTCCCAAATTTCATGGAAGCAATTTCCCAAAAAACACAGTTAACAAACTTGTTTCTTTTTAGATCTTTGTGGCCATAAAGCCCTTCGTCAACTGCCATGATATAACATTACGGCAAACAGCAACACAACCTAAATAAGATTAGCTAGGCTGTGGATTAGTAAACTGCTGCTACAGTTGCTGCTATACTGGCCAGTTACCATTACAAAGGTTAGCAAATGGGGCGAAAGAATACTGACCTATTGGTTATGTGAAAGCTGAAGTCTTTTAGGTTTTCTGTTCCACCTTAAATAGTGCAGCAGTTCCATGCTGGCAGCTCAGTGTACCTGTATAGCTTCTGTTTTCAACTTTCCAGTTCTACCTTAAGTCATGCAGCAGTTGCATTCAGGTGCCAGAAAGTAACTGCTGCACCAATAGGAAAATTCGAACAAGAACTCAGTGAATAGGAAATCAACTTCAGCCTCTTCAACTCCTCATCCAACTCTCTCCATCATTGAACCCGCCTTGCCTGATCTGAGAACCTCTTTCTCAGTCTTTACTCTTTAGGTCATCATCTGTTTGGCTGTTTTTCGGTCATCTCTTCACCAATGTGATATATTAAAAACATAGCCCTTCCACTTCCCCCTGTCCTGTGCATAAGCACAAACACCCAGACAATTACCGATTAGCTGGAAGCGTGTTGTGTGGGTCGGTCCAAGTCACTTTGTTTCCCATTGACAACCCCAGATTTTTGTCCAGCTAGCAGAATGTGAGGAGATATTCGCTGAATTTGGCTAAAAGTGTACTGGATTCAAATCATATACTGCAGCTTCAAGATGTTTTCATGATGCATGATATGTATCAAGACATGTCATGTTTCCTTTGAGAGTAAAATGGAACAAAACATGGTACTGACAATGCAGTTTATGAGTTACTTTGCAATTGGTTGTTGTTGTGTACAAGCTCTGTTCTGTTGGTCTAAATCTGTTTATATGATACATGCTTCCTCAGAATTGCAGAACTGCTAAAGCCTGTCACAATAAGTAAAATTACATGCTTAAAGTGGCTAAATTGGCTGATTATCTGCTTCCAAGCTGTCGAACTTTAGTAGCTTCCAACTGACGACAGGCACAGCTGGAGCACAATTAAATATACATTACTCTCTACGGCTCTCGAAACATAGCACCAGTCAGAAATAAGAACCTTTATTGTTTTCCTAAGACCTAATGACATGTTTTTTTTTTTTTTAATAAAGTTACTATCATTTCTGGAACAAGACTCGTTTTAGGTGAAGAGACTCTAGTGTCTCTCAGTCCACCAGTCTTTAATAGAAGGTCATTAATTAGTCTGACACCGATGTCTGTTTAAATGATCATAAGCACAGAACACTGAAGGAGAACAGTTTCCATTAGCTAGAACCAAGCTCTGTCCAACAGGTCAAAACGAAAGTATACCAACACACTACTTACAGTACACTAACACATTACACTTACTGAGTTACTGTCCACCAACACGCTACTTACAGTACACTAACACATTACACTTACTGAGTTACTGTACACCAACACGCTACTTACAGTACACTAACACATTACACTTACTGAGTTACTGTCCACCAACACGCTACTTACAGTACGCTAACACATTACACTTACTGAGTTACTGTACACCAACACGCTACTTACAGTACGCTAACACATTACAGTTACTGAGTTACTGTACACCAACACGCTACTTACAGTACACTAACACATTACACTTACTGAGTTACTGTACACCAACACACTACTTACAGTACGCTAACACATTACACTTACTGAGTTACTGTACACCAACACTACTTACAGTACACTAACACATTACACTTACTGAGTTACTGTACAGCACTGTAAGTAACCTGTCAAACCAGTATATCTCTGGAGATCCTTATATTCAGGAAGTCTATCATCATATGAAATGAGAGTGAAGGTACAGCGCTGTTTCTTTTTCTCAGTTTTCTCCAGTTTACTCGTAGCTGCTCACTCGATGATACTGATCAGGCAGGACGAGCACAAGTAACGTACATGAAGTAACTCCACATCTTTTCAACATGCTCAACACCCTAGGAGGAGAACTCTGGTGCTATGTTCACATGCTTGCATTAGAAAACACATCATTTCGCACAGCATGAAGACACGCAGGAGCTAGCATGGTGAGAGTTTAGGCGTAGAATGTTTTTAAGGTGGAGAAAGGCAGGAGGTGCTTGGTACTTCTTTATTTTTGTTGTGTAATACCAGCTTTGTCTGGAATTCAGCAATGACACGTTTGGCGTCCATAACTTCCCAGAAAAATCCACATCCGGTTTATTCCACCACTGCGGTTGGCGGCGAAAGTTGGGAAAATTGAACTCGTAACTCATATCGCCGTGGTTTGTGGAATGTTAAAGCTTGCAGTGGCTCCTTTCAACACAATGGAATATCCAGTTTCGTCTGTCCACAAACATGAGAACGCAGCATAACTGCCAATTCTGGTATGTCAGCTGACAGGCACCCGTGTTGCTTGGAATCACACTCGGAGTGAACGAGGACTGTCACGCTCTTTGGGACTTTTGGGACCTGATGATATGGAGAGTGCTTAGACAGCTGCTTGATTGGAAGCCTATTAGCTGTGTTTTTGAGAAGTGCGTCATGATGTGCTGTATCACAGTAACAGTAACGTAGCATCCCATCCCTGTTTCCTCCAGTTATTCATCCCTTTCTCTTTAAATGTGAGTTTGACAGAGGTAATGAACATATACCCTGGGCCTTCTGTCTCCCTCTCTTCCTCTCTCTCCCTCTCTCCTGTTGCCATGCGTCACACTGCTTCATTTCTCTGGATGTTATTCCTCCTCTCTTACACGCTGTGTGTTTTCATCATCGTTGTGGGACATCAATCTGTCTTGTGTGGCGCAGCCAGGCTTACACACACAGCAGCACCTATCAAACAGGAGGAAGCAATAAAGCAGCTTTTCCTCCTCGCGCTACATAAAAGCCACTTTCTGCGCACTGTACACACACACGCAAGTAAATACAATGAAAGCAGAAAACACGATAAGGAAATAAGTCATACTAATTAGCCTGTTAATTCTTTGAGGACTGCGCCAGCTTGATAAAGGATGCTAAAGCTTATTAAAGCAAAAGCAGCGTTGTAAATTTGAATTCTTTTTACCCAGCTTTATTTTAATCCCACTTTATGAAGTTGACTGCCTGCGTGTGTGGGTGGGTGGAAAGCAGGCGAGGGGAAAGGAAGGAGGGGCTGCAGCTCCATACGGCTGCAGGGGTCTCTCTGCCTCAGACACATTAACACTGCACAAGGCTCTGTTGCCACCTAGGGTTCAGTTCTACACTCTCAGCTTCCTACAGCAGCTCTGATACTCTGCCCTGCGCTCTTCATACACACCCTCTCTCTCTCTCTTTCTTTCTCTTTCTTCCCCCCTCTCTTTCTTTCTCTTTCTCTCGTTCTTCCCTCTCTCTCTTTCTTTCTTTCTCTCTTTCTTTCTTCTCTCTTTCTCTCTTTCTTCTCCTTTTCTCTTTCCCATACTCTCTCTTTCTCTTTCTTTCTCCTTCTCTCTCTCTTCCCCACAAACTCTTTCTCTCTCTTTCTTTCTTTCTTCTTTCTTTCTCTGTCTCTCTTTCCCACACACTCTCTTTATTTCGCTCTTTCTCAGTCTCTTTATCACTCTTGCTCAATCCATTTCTCTACATGTTTTTTAATCTCTTTCTCTCACTCCCTGCTTCTCTGTCTTGTTCTCTCTACATGTTTCTTATTCTCTCTCTCACTCTCTCTTTCTCTTGCTCTCTCTTTCCCATGACATCCTGTGTTATATCTCTACATCATCTCTGTACATAGTTATTCTTCCTCTGTCTAGCTGTCTCCCTCTTTCTCCCCCACATCTTATATTCTCTCTGTCTTTCTCTCTCTTTCTCACGCTCTTCTCTTACTTGAATATCTCTTCTCACCATATTCTTTCTTTTCTTAATGCAGTTTCCNTAAGTTCCATCCTGTACAAACATCAGAGACGGGGAACCAAAATGCACACTCATTTTTCAGCATCAAGAAAAAAGCAGGACACATTTAACACAGAATTATACAGAGGCCTCATCTTAATGTAATATCATGTTTTTCAGTACCCATAGACCCATAGCGTTGTGGTGTCTTCTCACAGTGGAAGGATGGACAGACTGTGGATGTTTCCAGATCTGAAGCGAGTGTGCTGCTTGATGTTTTCTTTTCTGTCAAAGATCAAAGCTTTAAGTGCTGTTTATCTGATGGAGTCAATTTTGATGGTCTGTCAGGTGGTTCTCCATAACTTTTCAGAACAGAAGGATTTTTTTTTTCTTTGACTTTCCTTTTCCTTATACAAGTGGATCTTTTCATGCCCTCCTTATCCTGACCCATCACTCTGGACTCATTGGACCACATGTCCTTTTCCATTGCTCCCTAGCAAATGGAAGCGTGTGTTTCTAGTTAGCCTCAATAACAAGTTGTTTTCTTATGACCACACAGCTGGTTACTCCCNTCATGCCCTCCTTATCCTGACCCATCACTCTGGACTCATTGGACCACATGTCCTTTTCCATTGCTCCCTAGCAAATGGAAGCGTGTGTTTCTAGTTAGCCTCAATAACAAGTTGTTTTCTTATGACCACACAGCTGGTTACTCCCAGTCCTGTGTGTTTTCATCATACTGTGTGCATGAAAATGCTCTTACTTTCACTATTTAAATGCAGTTCTGAGATTTACTGTCCATTTTTTGCCATTTGTCTCTACCAAGTGTCTACCAAGTTCTTAACCCAGTTTCACCTTATCCATAGTTGTTTTCTTTGCTTGATGCAGCCAAATAATTTGTCCCTTCTGAAACACAGTAACATCTTTTTCCATGACCATGGCATTTGTCTTCCCATATGGTTGTTTAAGAAACAGGAAGCTTCTCAGTAATCTGTAATTATCCAAGCCAAGCCTCTTTGGGTGTTTGCTTATTGAAATCCATCTCTTTTTTTGGCCAGTCAGTGCATCTTCGTAACATTCAGCTTTTGCCCTGTTGCCCACACCTACATACATTTTGATGTATTAGACAACTCATTGAATTCTTCTGTAATATGCCAATGGCTGAACTGATTCATTGTTTTGTGCCTTATAAGAGTCTGTTTAATTGACAGGGTCTGCATACTGTGTGCATGATGTTCTCTCACATGGTCTAGTCCTGTTTGTCTTCATGCCTCTTTTTTAAGCAGACGGAAAGGAGAAGCAGATGAAGCTTAAGCACTGTTTTCTCACTCTCTCACCACTGCCGTCTTACTCCTCTCTTCTGTCGGACTTTTTTTTTTTTTTTTGCTGCATTGTACGAGGCTCTGGCTAGTGCGTAAATGCTGCCAACAGCAACTGAGTCTCAGCTGTAACTCATGAGCCGTAACGAGTCCTCTGCTGTCCCCTGGAGGAAAGGGGGGCGGAGGATGGGTGCACAGCAGGACCCACAAATCAGTCCCTGAGTGTCCAGAAGCACTGGTGTCATCCCTTCCCCAGGGACATGCTATAAATCACAGCCAAAAAAAAGTGTTGAAGGGGGGAAAAGTGGGGCAGTTAGCCTAACTAAGGCACTTAGCATGCGGCGGCCCCACCCTACCGCCTTGTTTCTCATTTAAGCACTGACCGGCCTGGCGATAACGTATGGCGCCACAGGTAATTGGAAAATTGGCAGGCTTGTCAGAGAGATTTGGTGGATGGCACCAGCAGATCCAGCGCCGGGGTTCATGAGGTGTCGCCCCTCTTCGAGATTTATATCCCCCCAAGGGCCAGCAGCAACAAAGTATCCAGAGTTCAGGAAAAAGTACCACATTTTTCATAAGGGCTAGACTGTATATCAAAAGTTCCCTCCGGACACAGAGACTTCGGACTGAGACGCTGCTGGATGAAGCAAAAGCTGCTCCTGTAGATTAAATGAACCCGAACTGCTGCTGTCCCCGCTTCCCAGCCTGAAAGACTGCATTTGTTAAGGTTAGGAGAAGAATTATGTTATACAGCCCTCGCGTCAGGGCCACACAGCATCCGTAGACCAAAACAGACTGGCCCAACGCTCCCCAACGTCCTCCAACAAGCACCATCAAACCCAAATCCAGAGTCTTCAGAATGACCTCCCCGCATTCACATGCTTCTATGATTTTCTTCCACACTGCACACTGTTCTACGAAGTTCTCCCACCGTCTACGCTGTTCTAGAATGGTCTTCCTTTACAGTGTCCTGTAATATTCCCCTCATGTTCACAATGATCTAGAATGTTCTCCCAAATTTAAACTGTTGTATAACATTCTCTTACTTTTGTTCCAGAATGTTCTCTTTCACTCTGTTCTAGAATGTTCTCTTTCACATTTGCACTGTTCTAGAATATTCACCCCACCCGCACTATTCTTCAGTGTTGTCTTCCCTTCATAATCCTCTAGACTGTGCTTCCTGTCCACACTGTTGTAAAATGTTCTTCCCTTTGCCGTGTTCTTTGTTCTAGAATGCCCTCCCTATTCATACTGGTGTACAGTGATCTAGAACGTACTCCCCTTCCACACTGCGCTAGAATGCTCCATTCACGCTACCTTGTTCTCCACTCATTCTTTGTCATAGACTGTGCTTCCCATCCACACTTTTGTAGAATGTTCTCCATTCATCCGTTGTTCGTCTAGACTTTGCCTCCTATCCACACTGTTCTAGAATGTCCTTCACACTTTACAATGTTTTTGAATGTTCTCTTACATTTGCACTGTTCTAGAGTATTCACCCTGCCCATGCCATTCTACGGTGTTGTCTTCCCCTTCATAATGTCCTAGACAGTGCTTCCTGTCCATGTTGTTGTCGAATGTCCTTCCCCATGCACACTATTCTAGAATGCTCTTCCTATTCATCATGGTTTAGAGTGTTGTAGAACCTACTCCGTATCCACAAAGCTTTGGAATGTTTCCCCTCCATTCACACTGTCACGCCATATTCTACTTTCATTCAAAATGTTCTAGATTGTGCTTCCTGTTCATACTGTTCTAGAATATCTGCCCTTCCATACTGTCCTAAAGTGCTATCTTCCCATTAACACTATTCTACAGTGTTCTACACCCATTCTCAGTGGTCTACTACATACTCTCCCTGTTCCCACCATTCTGGAAGGTACTCCCACATTCACTCGGTTCTAGAATGTTCACCAATTCACAGTGGTTGTTTTGGTTTGCCAGCTCATATTCTGGAACTGTAAAATGTTGGGAATGTTTGGTCAGTGCGCCATAGCTTTGCAACTGGGTGTTTCTAAAGAGCGCTTAGCGTACGGGTCTTCGTTAGTGTGATGTTTTAACACCTGCTAATGAGGAACATGAAGCACATTAATCACAGAAAATGATACGTCTACATTTTTAAACCTATTAAAGATCAAATCAGAGCCTGTGACAGCTGGCCATATGGAATGGGATTCCAAAAGCTGTAATAGATGCTGATGTTTCCCAAGGCTGAGGTGTCATGTGAGCGAATACAACTGTAGTTGCGGGGTGGTTTGAGGGCAGTGTGTGGTTAGGAATAGGTAATCACACATGGCCGGGCGTAGATGTGTGTATTAACCTCAGGAAGGGGGATAATTGCATCTGTCAGACTCATTTAACTGCTGAGATGGCCGTCGTTTTCTATTTGTGTCTTTCTCTAAATCTGCGGGTGCTTTAAGTGACTCCAGCATGATGCTAGCGGACATTTGTAGATAGCCGAGTTAGCTGCTTAGAGAGCAGATTTAAGTTTGTACTGTATTGGAATGTGTCTCGGATGTATGCGTTCAGTTAGTCAGGCATGTTTCTAATTGTATTCTTGGGAATGAATATAATATTTTAAGCAAAGCTACAGAAGTATGAAGGCAAATGTGGCTTCTGGAGTTCTGTCCAATGACATCTAATGCCTGTTCTTTCCTGAGAATTGTATCCTGGTCTCCTGCATACATGACAGTGGTGTTATGCACTACACTGTACCAACTGATGAAGCTAACCCTAACCCTTGATAGTAACAGAATATATATACAATATATATAATACATACATGTAAACAAGGCAGTAATCAGATTACAGATACAGCATTAAAACACGGTGGTTACTAGCAATCGTGATTTTGTGGTGCGGAAACTGCAGAAACACTGCTGAATAACTAGACCTTCCTATAGGGGCTTTGCTGATGTCCTCCCCCTGCTGTTGCTTGTGGTTTTCGTCAGTGTACGAGGTTCAGCCTCTCTCGCAACTGTCATCGGTATCCAGGGTTCGATTGGTTGGCCAAGCGACATGAGTTTATTCACCTACTGTTTGATTTTTGATCAATTTTTGCACGTGACATGAACTCTCCCCACCAGTCGCTGTTATCTCTGTTGTTGCCATTGCACCAAGCTGACTGGACTGTTGGGACTCTGATCTAAAGGATCAAGTTTGGCCTCTGCGTGTTATACAAGAGTTTCAGCTGTTGAACTAAGGATATGCTTTTACTGTGGAAAGTAGCCAAGCCGATGCCACTGTTTGTCTTTCTCACTTGGAAGACACTGTCATTTCTT
Organism: Semaprochilodus insignis; assembly: GCA_034552555.1. Taxonomy (NCBI): domain Eukaryota; kingdom Metazoa; phylum Chordata; class Actinopteri; order Characiformes; family Prochilodontidae; genus Semaprochilodus; species Semaprochilodus insignis. The sequence continues at coordinate 32,040,624 of CM067475.1, forward strand.
AGCTTGTTTCCACTGTGTGAACAACACAACCCTAAATAAATGGACAGACGGTAATCGAATGCTGTTACTTTAATATAATAATTATTTGGCTTAAGGTTACGTTTTACATTTTCATCATGCATTTTTTATAGCATTCTCCCCAACCCTGCCATTAACTCAGACACTGTCTCTATTTCAGGAGGAAGAAGAGGTTCGTGAGGTGGAAGAGGAGTCAGTGAAAGAAGAAACAGTGGAGCCGGAGTTTCCAAACTGAATTACCTCACTTTCGACATTAGTGTTCACTCCACACAGTCAGTGCTGTCACCTCCAATTCCTTTTGAATCATACGGTTCAGACTTTCCCCAGTGTTACGTATTCAGCCAGCAGTGCCACTCAGTGCCCCTCATTGACACCCCTTGTTGGTTTAATCCCAGAGATACTGAACTGCTTTGCCAGAGAAATGTAATCGCTAAGACGCGCAAGTTACAAACAGTATTTTTTTTGTGGTCAAGTTTTATAGCAAAGCTAATTCCAGCTTTAATTTGTATGCAGTTCTGTTGTTACATTCGTATTATCATAATATATATTGTCGCTGTCCAATGAAAAACATGTATCTCCATTTTTGTTCCGTTTTTATTTTAGCATTTGAACACAGCAGCTGCTGTTTACACTGTGTGAAAATGTCATGAGGAATGGACCAATAGAAATGGCCCAAAATCACTTGGAAGGAAGTCTGGTTCCATTGACTTACATTAGAATTAAAGTAGGGTTTTGCCCTCTCCTGGAAAGTTCCCATTTTGGAGATACTTGTTTTTCATTGGACAGCGTCGACATGCTTATTTACATGAAAAGTACCTCACACGCTAAACCTCAAGACTGAGCAACTGGAGGTCACTGCGCTGACATTTGTCAGTACCATTTCTGTTACCATCTGTGAATCTATGTGAGATGAGTCCTGAAAGGAAAGTGGCTTTGTACTGATGGGATCAGTGGTGGCTGGAGGCAGAGCTCTTCGCTATCCTGGAGAAACCTTGGGTCAAAAGACATAGCTGATCCTGGATCTGCATCTCAAGGCATCCTCTACCTTACGCTGTGCTGTGATGTTGAGTCGAGTCCAGTCGAGCCTTTTCTTTCAGGTTATTTTCATACACTAAACTTCCCACAGCCTTCCCACCCTGAATGTGAAAATCCTGTGTGATATATTATCATACTTGTGTTGCCAATATTTCTAGAGCGATATCTTTCAGACGTTTCTTTCTGTACAGAGAGAGATTTACTATCGTTATATATTGATTACTCTCAAGTTTATTGTTTTTCTTTCTTTTTTTTCCCCCTTAATTGATTTTCTTCTTTTTGCCCATCTGCATGTAATGCGCCATACAGAGCGAGGCTACGATCGTTTCAGTGTTATGATTATATTTACATTGGCTGAAATGTTTTGGCAGCATCTACTGAGAGTAATTAATGAACAACACTCAGATATCAGAGCAGACACTATTTTTGCATTTTCTACAGTACTCTGTATACAGGGCCATGGGCGTATACAGATGTGCTACCGCAAGGCCTCATATTTTCCAGGTGGTAAATGGTAGTCATGAACCTAAATTCTTGCCTTCATCTCACTGTGTTGCAGAATTTTGGAACACTTTGCCTGCCACACGAGTTTACACCAGAGTCTGTATTTAGGTACTTTGTAAATGTGTAATTCTTAATAAACATTACTTGTGAACTTCCTTGTCCAGTAATGCTCAATCATCCATCTAATCAACTGCCATCCCACAATAAATGCAGCTATAGCATCTACATTTTGGTACCCAACACTACTTTTTTGTCCGGTACACTGTGTAATAACAAACAATGAAAAAGGTTTCAGTTTAATATGTGAAAAAAAAAATATTATTATTTTTTTATTTTTAACATTTTACACACCACACGAAATAGAACCCCTCTATACCCCTCACTCCCCTCCCAAAACTTCCAGCCTATCCCTGCAACCAACGCACAGTGTGGGCACGCTGTCAAGTGTGTCTCGGAGGAAGCACACGGGATACCCTTCCCAAAGTTTAGGAGCTGTAGCAGTGAGGATAGTTTAGTGGGATTGGGAGAAAAATGTAAGTTCATGTCAACAGTGATGGGATTGGGAGGAAAATGGGGTTTCAAATTTAGAACCTCTCACGTCATGTCAGTTTGCTTACACCATTATAGCTGCTGGTAAGGAACTTCGATGCAGTCAGTGGCTGAGTGTTAAGTGCCAACTTAACCAACAACTAAACCAGCTAGCTCATTTCTGACCTGAGGATACCAGTACCTCACTTACTTTTCTCATCCATGGAGGGTTCAGATTCTTCTGTGTTGCTGCTAACGTTAGCTGCTGCGGGGGAACCCTAGAGTTTTCAGCTTTTAGATATATTTTGTATTTGTTACATGTGTATTTTGCAGACAGTGTTGTCCGTGTCACACTTGAGACCACCTTAGCTCACCATTGCTCTGACTGTGTGTTGGACAAAATTTGGCACCATTGGATTTAACATGAATCGGTACTCGATAATAATAATGCTAATTGTAGCATTGACTTTTACATAGTTAAACGCATTCAAATAGAATTCTAGAACGTCATCTGTGAACTTAGATGGCAGTCAGACAGATATTAATGTACATATAACATTAAGTGGTGCTTGAAAGTTTGTGAAGCCTTTAGAAATTCTAATATTTCTGCATAAATTTGACCTAAAACTTCATCAGATTGTCACACAAGTGCTAAAAGTATATAAGAAGAAACAAATGACACGGAAGTATTAGACTTGGTCATGTACTTATTGAGGAAAATGATCCAGTATTACATATCTTTAAATATCATAAACCTTTAGGATTGGCAGATAATTTGAAGGTAAATTAGAGAGCAATGCTGTGCGGTGTTTTTAGTCAATGGGATGACAATCAGGTGCGACTGTCCATCCTGGTTTAGTTAAAGAACAGAGATCTATCAAAGTCTGATCTTCACAACACATTTGTGGGAGTGTTATCCTGAGTTTATGGCAAGTTTTAGACTCTAACCTTCTTATACTAGCTAGGAAACATTATCCGACGGAAGTCGCTCTGGATAGGAGCGTCTGCTAAATGGCATAAATGTAAATGTTTCATGGCATAGCCAAAGAAGATTTCTGAGGACCTCAGAAGAAGAGTTATCATCAACAGGCTGGAAAAAGTTACAAAACCATCTCTAAAGGTTGTGACTGTGTACAAATGGAGGAAATTCAAGGCCATTATTACCATCACCATGAGTGCTCAACCAACAAAGATCACACCAAGACCAAGGCATATAGTAGTTTGCAAGGTCTCATAGGAGCCTGAGGTAACTTCTAAGCAACTAAAGACCTCTCTCACTTTGGCTAATGTTAATGAGTCCACCATCAGGAGAACACTGAACAACTGTGGTGTGCATGGCAGGATTGCAAAAGAAAAAAAAAACACTGCTGCCAGTCTGCAGTTTGCTAAAGATCTCATGGACAAGCCAGAAGGCTATTTGAACGATGTTTTGTGGATGAATGAGACCAAAATAGATCTTTTGGTGTAAATGAGATTTTTTTTTTATTTTATTGATTTTATTTAAGTTTGGAGAAAGGAAAACACTGGATTTCAGCATAAAAACCTTATCCCATCTGTGAAACATGGTGGTGGTAGTATCATGGGTTGGGCCTTTTTCACTGCACCTGGGCCAGGACAGCTNTGGTGGTGGTAGTATCATGGGTTGGGCCTTTTTCACTGCACCTGGGCGAGGACAGCTTGCCATCATTGATGGAATAATTAATACTGAATCATACCAGCAAATTCTAAAGAAACATATCAGGACATCTGTCTATGAGCTAAATCTCAAGAGAACGTGGGTCATGCAGCAAGAGAACGACCCTAAGCACACAAGTCGTTCTACCAAAGAACAGTTAAAGAAGAATAAAGGTAATGTTATGGAAGTCCTGAACTTGACCCTACAGAAATTCTGTGGAAGGACCTGAAGGAAGCAGTTAATGGGAGGAAACCCACCCGCATAACAGAGTTGAAGCTGTTTTGTATGGAGGAATGGGAATTGGAGGAATGGGATTTGGGAATTTGCTCACAGAAGTTCTATTTGAACGTATTTAACTACACAAGAATCTATGATTAATTTTACCCCATGTTAGGGCTCTGGTTAGGGTTAGGTACTAAACGCCGTACTAAGCATTATTATTATCGAGTACCGATTCAAGGTAAATCCAGTGGTGTCAAAGTCTGAAAGTTGGAAAAGTGGTCTCAAGTGTGACGCGGACAAAACTGCCTGCAAAATACCCATGTAAAAAACACAAATTATATCTAAAAGCTGAAAAAACACATTTACTTGCACTTACTGCTGCACAAAGGAGTCACACCAGATACTGAAAGCAAAGGTTCACATACTTTTGCCACTCATAGATATGTAATATTGAATAATCTTCCTCAGGAACTATATGATCAAGTCTATTCATTTTAGTCTTGTTTGTTGAATTTGGTTCTTCTTATCTACTTTTAGGACCTCTGATGTGAAAATCTGATGAAGTTTTAGGTCAAATGTATTTTCAGACATGTGATGTAATGTCAACGAAATGCATTTAAATATTAACATTCCGATAAATCTAACACAACGTCTTCTTTTCCGGTGTATGCATTTCAGGGAAAAAAAAATGCTTGTGGGATCTCTATCTTGTAGGCCTCCCCCTCCCTCCCTCTCCTCTCCTCTCCTCTGCCTCTGCCTCTGTCAGGGAGGTGGCTGGGCTTCTGACATTAATGCATTGAGGGGTGTAATTCCAATTTGTTTCAAAGCAACTATTAATTTGCCCATTTCAAGGCCATGCAGGAGGGAACCCCTGTAAGGCCACTGAACCATGAAAGACATTATCTGGAGGGCTCTGTCTCTCTCTCTTTTTTTTCCCAGAGTGGGAAGGATGCGGCGTCGGCGATTGATGCGCTTTGATGAGGCATTGCTGGCTCCCGCGGCCGTCGGAGATGGGCCCCCTGCAGCCCGGCTCCCAGCATGCAGTGTGAGGAGGATGTCATTAGGGCTGTAATAACAGCGTCGGGCGCGCTAATGTTGGAGTGGCCCGCTCGGTCAGATGCACCAAGCCCCCTCCAACCCTCCATCACGCACCCTCTGCATACCAAACAGGCCCTTAATGATAACCACACACTCCGAGAGCAGAGCTGTGCTCAACAACCAGCTGTCTAAGGAACGCACACCCGCATTAAAAGTCTTCAAAAGAAAGACTGGACAACAGAAGAAAGAGAGAATGACTAATAGTGATGACGTGCGGATGTACTGATTTCCCTCAAACGGCCAAGATCCTTAATGCTAAGCTGCATTGTCTTTGTAAGGTGTGACTTTGTGAGTTTTCCTATAATAGGGAAGTGTGATGCGCTGAAGTATGTACATTTGGGGCAAGAAACAAGTGCTCCCACATGGCCGTTAGTCATTTTCATGCCCGGATTACCTCCAGCTTCCTTGTTTTGCTTGTTTTCTGTTTCCTTTTCCTGCCTCACTTATTGTCCAGGATTCACTGTTGGGAAGACGCACTGAAAGCGCAGCTGTCAAGTAACCAAATTCCCATCTAGAAGCAGTTAGATACACCATAACCCATTTCAGAAGGTAAGTACTCCCCTAATAAAGTATGGATTACTGTACTTGAGAATAAAACTGAGAACAAACTAAGTTTAGCCCTGTTGGCCACCAAATTTAAGCAAGGAAATAGTTCAGCTGATGTGTATCCAATGTTAAAATGTCGATTTAAAGATTTGTTACAAACAATATAAAATAAACAATCCAGGGTAACATGATATGCAGAGGTGGCTGATACTAGGTAGTTTTTTAGGTATTTTAGGTATTTGGGTTTATAGTGTGATGTAATGATCCACATGGAGGGGCTAGTCTGCCTGATGTAGCTCCCGGTCTGAAAACAAGTCCCCTTACGGTCCTGGTCTTACCTAAGAGAATTACTAACTCTACTGTTCAGTATAGGTTTAGGAGTGATTCCGACCATGTCCATCTCAAGTTCTTGTAAAGGAAATTAAACACATTAACATGTCTGGGTGCTCTATAGGAGTGGATTTTTATGGTGGATGGATGAAGTTCTAGTATAAATCACTATATATATATAATTCATAATTTTCAAAGAAATACTTTTGCTTTTCTACTTTAAGTACATTTTTGAGTGTGTACTTTTATACTTCTACTTGAGTAAAAAATGTAAGTCATACTTTGACTTTTACTTAAGTATGTTTTTGCTATATTACCTGTACTTTTACTTAAGTATGGGACTTTTGCCACCTCTGATTATACGTTCATAACTTCCTGACATTGCCTAAAAAACTGTGTCCCTTATACCCTCAACAGCGCTCCCCAACTACAAAACTGTGGTTGCTTGCCTGGCCCCATCCAATCTGTCAGTCAAACTATTCAACTCTTGACTAAAGAAAAATAAAGAAATAAATAAATGATGATAATTCAGAATTTACCAGTAGTCATATTTGCATATCAATATAACATGATATAGCTAGCCATAAATATTTAGATGGACATTCTTGAAAACACTGTTGGCTTAGACAGACAAGTTTGTGCCTGGTTTAGCCCTCATTTAGACCACTTCCAGTTTGTCAGCATAAATGAGAAGCTTTTCTGAATACAGAAGACTGCAGTAGGGCGTCCCACAAGGCTTTAACCCCAAAACTAGGCTAAATACTGACTCCACACAAACTACCCCGCAGCCCAACACAGATTAACAGCGGAACAAATAACATCCAGAATAACAGCTTCTTTACAGATCATGTCTCTCTTAGCACGGGTCCGGCACTCGGCATGGACACGCCTCCTGCAAATAAGTCACTAGCTAATGCTACAATAGGCCTACAGAAAATTTATGATGGTTCAAATCCTGCCAGTTACCATTAAGGAAAGTTTAATGGAAAGTTTTCCAGAAGTTCCAGAGGCCCAGAGTAAACAAGAAAACACATCAATTCTTGGAAATAATACGTAATGTCTTTTGTGCTTTCAGTCATGCAATATCCAGATATATATATAGAATGATCTTTGCTCTGACAGTTCCTGTCTGGCTCAAGCTCGTCCTGTTAGTCTCCGTCAGTGACTAATATTCCTCCATCATTAAAACAGTAAGGATTCACTTTAGAGGTAGAGCTAGAGCGACATTTTGATTAGAGCTTTGAATATTGTTCCTCTCTTTCTCTCTCTCTCTCTCTCTCTGTGGGTGAGTTTTAATTGCTGTGAATAATGCCTAAAATAACATCTCTTCAGTACCTGAGAGCTGCTTGGATGACCTTTTCCCAGCTCTGCTGTGTTGTGACAGAGTCATTTTCCAATCCTTAATGCACTCAGAGTGTGCTCTGTTCGGAGGCAGCGCTCACAGGGTGCTAATCTCTGCCTCTCAACACCTCAGCACACGCACTCATTAAGACTAGGGGTCCTAAAAGGGTCCCTGACACGCAGGAGTTGGACGTGCTAATGACTCACATATCTGAATATGAAAGACGAGGAGGTTTTATAGGTTTAGTGCTAAAGCTGAGAGTGTAAGACCTGACGTGATTCTGTCTCATTAGAGCAGAGCTTCTGTAATTAAGAGCGATTAGTGATACTGTACACTCTGATCATCGTCATCAACATCGTCATCCTCACCATCATTGTCGTCAACATCGTCATCGTCAACATCATCATCGTCAACATCATCATCATCAACATCGTCATCGTCATCCTCACCATCATCCTCACCATCATCATCATCTTCACCATCAGCGTCGTCAACATTGTCATCGTCAACTTCGTCATCGTCAACATCGTCATCATCACCGTCATCAACATCGTCATCATCATCATCCTCACCATCATCGTCGTCAACATTGTCATCGTCATCATCATCATCGTCATCCTCACCATCACCGTTGTCAACATCCTCATCATCATCATCATCCTCACCATCATCGTCAACATCGTCATCGTCATCATCATCGTCATCGTCTTCTTCGTCATCATCATCGTAATCATCATCGTCGTCGTCGTCATCGTCGTCTTCGTCATCATCATCGAAATCATCGTCGTCGTCATCGTCGTCATCGTCGTCGTCATCGTCGTCATCGTCATCATCGTCATCACCGTCATGATCTTCTTATTTCATCATGATCTTTCTCTCTCCTTCTTCTTCCCCTTTCTCTCACTCTCCTTCATTCTTTCCCTTTCTTACTCTCCCTCTTCTTTCCCTTTCTCTCTCATTCCCTCTTCTTTCCCTTTCTCTCTCTCCTTCTTCTTTCCCTTAGTCTGCCTCTTCTTTCCCTTTCTCTCTCGTTCCCTCTTATTTCCCTTTCTCTCTCTCTCCTTCTTCTTTCCATTTCTCTCACTCTCCCTCTTCTTTCCTTTTCTCTCACTCCTTCTTCTTCCCCTTTCTCTCACTCTCCTTATTCTTTCCATTTCTCACTCTCCCTCTTCTTTCCATTTCTCTCTCTCCTTCTTCTTCCCCTTTCTCTCTCTTCCTCTTCTTTCCCTTTTTCTCTCGCTCCCTCTTCTTTCCCTTTCTCGCACTCTCCATTTTTTCCCTTTCTCGCACTCTCCCTCTTCTTTCCCTTTCTCTCACTCTCCCTCTTCTTTCCCTTTCTCTCTCCTTCTTTCCCTTTCTCTCACTCTCCCTCTTCTTTCCCTTTGCTTCTCACTTTCTTTCTTTCTTTCTTTTTTCTTTTTCTCCTTTTCCTTTTTTTCTTTTCTTTTCTCCATTTTTTCTTTCCTCTTTTTTCTCGGTATCTCTTTCTTTCTCTCTTTATCTCTTTTTTCTCTTTATACTTCTCTCTCTCTTATTCTGACTTTTTCTTTCACTCTCACTCTCTCTATACTTATCTTGCTCTTTCTTCTTCTCTCTTTGTCTCTTTCTCATTCTTTATACCTGCTTCGCTCTTTCTTTTTCTCTCCCTCACTCTCTCTATAGCTCACTCTCTTTTTTTACCTCTCTCTCTGTTTTTATAGCTCTCTCACTCTCTTATCTCTCTCCTTCCCTCTCTTTTTATAGCGCTGCCCCTCTTTCTCTCTTCCTTTTATGCTCATCTCTCTCTCTCTCTCCCCTCTCTCTGAATTCTTGTACTCAGTCATGTGTATAAGACCCTGAAGCACTCTTTCTTCCTTTTCCTCCACTGTCTTTACCATAAAGCAGGTTGGTTTTCACTGTCTTTGGTACCTGTAAAATTTACACCCACATAAAAAGGTAAATAGCCTGCAAGGCCTTACTGATAGAAGCTACTGATTGTCTCCCTATTACAATTTTATGGACGGTGTAATTCAGATGGACACAACACAGCCTCCTAGAAGTCGTTCAAGCTCTGGAGATCACTTGGCGGCCCCCGGAGATGACCGATTTCAAATGCATTACTGTTTAAGTCAGCTTAAGGAATTTATGGATACAGATAACACCACTGACAAATCATTATTTCCTTTTTAAACCAAATAGAATCTGCAGCGTAATCCCAAATTACAGGCCGGAATCCCTTAAGGCTTCAGAGGAAGAGATGGAATACTGCTCTGTATGATTTGTACGGACACCTACCCAGCATGTAATACCTGCTCCAGCAGTCCAGAAACAGAGGAATAGCTCAGTCAGTAACAATGAATGAAAAAGCTGTATATTACAGTGATGTGTTTTGTACACGACCAGTAAAAAGTTTAGTCCAACCAAATGGATGGACTCTACAGGCTTACAGTTCCAAATGATGAGATGTCTGAAACAATAAAAATCCTGATATACCACATATAATCTTGATGTATCACAATATTATATTCATCATCAAAAGAATAGTTGTACCCAGAAGGAATTAACCGACAGGAATGAAACTTCATGGGTAGGTTTGAAATCGTGAGACATGCAAAAGATTTAAGTTCCACGCTCATGTTCCGTGCATGTGATGAATCAAGGACAGGCCTTATCATTGTACCTGACTGACCCAACAGCCACGGTTGCGGACATTCAGCAAGCAGTGATGTCCTCCATGAGTCATCCAGTTAGGGCCAACACCATTGGCAGACGGCTGCACGACACAGGACTACATGCACACAGACCGTTACGACGACTGCCTTTAACACCACGTCAACATCGCCAAAGACTGCAATGGTGTTGTGCCAGACTGTCATGGAGTGACTCAGAATGGCAGCGGGTCCTCTTCAGTTATGAGTCCCACTGTCTTGGTGGAGACGACCAACGAATCCGTGTGTGGAGGCACCGTGGTCAGCACCAAGATGAACCGTTTGTTGTCACGCATTACATGTACAGAACCGAACCGGACACTACTTCTGTATGTGTAGATAAATAAATATTGCATGGACTGTATAACTCCATGAGTGCTACTTTATAGTTTGATGTCTTCACTTTTATTCTAAAGTAAAGCATTAAGATAAACATAAGGAGAACCTTCTATGAGTAGCCGTGTCTAAACTTTTGACTGGTTCTGAATGTTTTTTAGTATTAATTGTTCATCTTTTATATATTTTAGTTGCAAATACCATTGTTTCAGAAACACCGTCGTTGCAGACTGACATCATTGGGGGTCATTTAGCTGCCCTTTACTGCTGCTTAAGTTTAAGTTAAGAGGCACTTACTTTGTGCTGAGATGCCATCATGCTGGGTTCACAATGAGCCTGCAAATGCCAGAGTTTAATGTATTCTGCATCTTTGCCACATACCACCTCCATTCCAGCATCCTGCTCTCTCTCTCTCTCTCTCTCTCTCTCTCTCTCTGTTTCTCTCTCAGAGATTTATAAATTAATTTCTTCCTCTGAAAAGTTATTTGCCATGGACGTCTCTCTAGATGTTCCAAAAGTTCGTTTAATTTAAACATTAATTAAAGTTGGATCCTAGTTTTCCATCATAGGTTGCATATTTCCATGTAACATCATCACAGTGTCTGGAATTGGGTTAAGAACTGTTCAACACGGAAGACATGAGGTCGGAAAAAAATGACTGAGATCTTGCTTGGTAAAATGGAATGGTTAAATGGACTCACGGTTATGTTTAAGAGGGACAGTAAGAGCATTTCCACACGACCAGAACTCACAGGATTGGGACTAAACAGCTGTGTGGTTATAAGAGACCCTCTTGTTAGTGAAGCTAAAAAAAAACTTTTCTAGGGAGCCTAAGGAATGGAGCAATAGACAAAGACCACGTGGTCTGAAGAGTCCAGATTGACCCTATTCCAGAACGAGGGGCATGTTAGAGTAAGAAGGGATGCACATGAAATGATGCACCCATGCATAGTTCCCTCTGTACAGGCCAGTGTTATGATCTGGGGGTGCGTCATTCGGTCAGGTCGAGGCTCAACATTATGTGGTAATAAAATGAAGTCAGCTGACCACCTGAATGTCCATGTTATCCCACCTGATGGCACAGCCATATTTCAGGACCACAGTGCCAAGATTCATCAGGCTCAAATTGTGTGCTTCCTGGAGGCTACCCCTCTGTAACCCTTCTTCCAAATGCTCGAATTGCTTTTGAATTCTTCTGTGAGTGAACTCTTCTCTTCTACCAACGCAATTGCACGAGTCAGAATGGAAAGCATGCTCAACAGGACAACCTTATATAATTAGTCAGGTACAGCGATAAGGCCCGTCCTTGCTTACGTCACATGCGTGGCCAAGCATGAAACCTGAATCATTTGTATGTCTCATGATGTCAAACCTACCCACCAAGTTCCATTCCTGTCGGTCGATTCCTTCTGGGTGCAGCTATTTTTTTTGAGGATGAGTGTAATAATGATTTCCTGATAACGGCTGATACACATGCTAACAAGAGGATAAGCAGAATACTGGGATTTTTTTTCACTCTATAAGCTCTGCATACATGTGAAGCAAGTCAGTTCGGCATTGGTTTTCACTGCAGTAACAATATGCAAGTTCGCAGACACAGTTTTGAATGTACTTGCTGTTATGACTGACAGTGTTACACTGCTGGGGAAGTTCATTGTCAAGTTTCAGCTGTTTATCCAGCATAAGTAACCATTAAACCAATTTTCGAGCATGTGTGCTCAACCTTGTGACCGGTAGTGCCCGCGCTTGTGTGTTTACAGATTTGTATGTGGAAAATTTCCCAAGCTTCTTCAAACTAACGTTTGCTGTGTTGTTCCGTTATTAAATGGCCATCGTGCTCTAGTGCTCCCCATGACCTGCCAAGGATAAAGAATCTGTTTACTGTAAATTGCACCCCGCTCCCTTCCAACTACCATCTGCCGCTTAGTACTCTGCTGTGTAGATCCCACTAAAAATAGAGCATCTGATTGACTCCTGAGGAGAAGGGGGTCCATGTTACCCAAAGCCTCTGAAATAGCTTCATTGGAGGGTCTAAATGTCTAAACAAGCAAAACATTCAAATCTGTTACTGACGAGTATAGAAACATCTGACCACCCAGTGGTGTCTAGTTTAGTCCATGGTTTCTAAAAGTACACTCTGTAACGTGTCACAAAGGGTTATTTGAGCGATGCCAAAAAGGACCCATAAGAATTTTTGAGAGGTAAACAACTTTTTAAATATATGAAGAACCTTCATGTAATGTATAGGTTCTTTACCATTCTAGGGATACTTCCAGGTCACTCTTCCACCTACTGCCTCTAGTCGATTTGACTCTACTCACCTTTTTGGGGTTTCCATTAGGCCAAACTGGTACCTGGTACTCTCTTAGTCTCATTGCCGTTGAGGGTTCAAGTGAAGTGAGCCAAAACCAAAAAGTGACATACAAACACTGCTGATTATTAATTTCTCAGAGAGAATGATCACCATCACCCTAAACGCATGCTAATGCTAGCTACCAGGTCAGCGTACCTTCTTTACGTACCTTCAGCTTACCTTGGCGCAACCCGAAACATCCTCTCGTCTGAACTCTGATGTAGTATTTCCCAAACTCTCCTGTTTTTAGCAGTCTTTTGTCTTGCTGCCATCATCAGCCTCTTCTGAACAACTCTTCATGTCATGGCAGTTTCATCCAGCATGGCTATGGGAGTAGCCTCTATATCAGCAATGGAAAGCAAAGTAGCTGGCATCAAAAGTAAGTAGAGTAAGTAAAGCAAGTAGAGTCTAGTCGAGCCGAGTCGAGGTGTACCATGCAGTGGAAAAGCAGCTTGACATTCAAAGATGTACAGATGTTCTTCACATTCACGCATCTCTGTTACATAAATGTCTCTCTGAATAACCATCAGTTATAAAGTTCACTAGGGAACCAAAAAAAGTTCTTCTATAGCCCTTTTCAACCCAAAGAACCCTTGTTCTGGAACAGGCTTCTTAAAGCATTGGTGCTAGTCAGGGCACCAGCCTGCACTTACACCAGTTTTTATTGGAACCAATGAACTTCAAAGGATATGACATCAACAGAGGGGGCTGCATAGTGGTAGGAAACAGTAGTAATGAGGTTCTAGAGTGCATAGATTAACTCAACATTTGTGCTTCTATTTCAGATGTTTGTTTGTTTATATCCAGAAAGTCTCAGCAACTACTGGTGATAAGAAGACGTAGAAGAGTTTCTTCTGGGTGTCACCATTGTTGCCTTCTCTTTCCCCAATATCTGACACGTCCACAGATTTCTACTACTGGAAATCCTACTATTCTTTAGTTCCAGCTGGGAACTAACTTTTCAGGTTCTGAACGTATTTATTTTATTTAAATTTAGTTACGTAAACGGAAACGGAACCCGTCCCACATTGGTGGAAAAGGGCTAATATAGCATCATGCAAAGAACCCTACTTGGCACTTTTAGTTTTAGGAGTGTAGATGCAAAGGAAGATGCAAAGGAGTCTTCAGCAGACACAGAAGAAAGCCAGTGTTCCTTCCACAATATCCATACACTCATTTAAGCAAGGCTTAACATCTGTCTTGAATCATTACACATTTTCTGATTCTGGATCAAACAAAAGCTTCCAGTCCTTCCAGTGTTTCAAAAGATATCCACAGACCAGTGGGGGATCCTACTAGACCCTTCATTGGTTATTGGTTCATTCACTGAACCCTGAAACAGGCTTGTTGCTCCAACCTCATACATGATGTAACACTATTACAGTTGTGATCTTGATAACAGTATGTTTTACTATATGTTATAATATTAAATCATCAGTTCTGCATTAAAGTTACTTAGCATGATAGTCTTTATCAAACCTTCAACCATGCAATAGATAATCTAAATTCACTGGCTGGATTTAGTTGATGAAAACTGATCCCATATTTAGGATCTGACTGTGTTATGATTGGCCTAGTGCTAGAGAGTGCTAGCGAAACTGCAAAAGAGGTACTGAAAAAGATTATTAGCAACAGGCCCTAATAAACAGCCACTTACTAAATATCTGAGGAGTGTGAATCTGAGTTTGATTATGACTACAAAGATGGCTCTAGGTCCGGAAACTCTCTGGTTATGTTTATTTCATTGTCCATTGCTCCAATTAAGGCTGACTAGACCAAATCTTTGGCATATTGACTTAATATTGACATGGATTTATAGGTACATTCATGTGTATTTAGAAGTATGGTCAGGGCTTAACCTTACACTGATGTTAGTGCTTCATTTCATCTACCGTGACTTCATTTTTCAGTAGAATTTACTAGTCAGATGAACACAGAACAGTGAAGTCACTCAGAATCCAAATGCAGTTACATTAGTCATATCAGAATGGGTGGTGATTTTTCTTTTTAACTTCTATTCACGGATTCAGTGGAGCAAACCAGTCAACAGTATCCAACAACCTGCCAGCACTGAAATTCTACTTAGCATTTCTACATACAGTATTCATCCCTCCAAGTGCATATATAACCAAACTGTGAAACCCAACAAAGATGGCTACAGCACATTCTTTCTAGTAATGTCATTTCCATTCAGTCTCCCGGTGACAGCCATGGGAGCAATTTGGATTTAGACAACTAGGACTTAGACAACTTTTACTCCAACTATATGCTCAGACACTAGTGCAGCAAATTCAAATGGACTCATCAAAATGCTTAGTGTTTGTAGACTTTAAGACAGCCAGGACCGCTCTGTAAAATGTAGCTAACCTGAATGTTTGCTGCAGCAAATGCACTGCTGAAAGTACTTCAAGCATAAGGATTCGGAATGTTCTTCAGCAATCCCACGCCCCACCAACCACAGCTGTATTTTTTTTGTATGGAAGACAGGAATAAGAATAATCCTTAATTATATGAAATGTGAGACAACATCTGAAAGCCGGGCCACTGTGTCAAAATTAAAATGCTTTTGAGTGTAAATCCTTTTGGGTCCACATCCTCACCATGGCACAGTCTCACTACAACTGTACACTTGCCAAAGACTGCAGTGGTGTCATGCCAGAATGTCATGGAGTTACTCAGAATGGCAGCTGGTCATCTTAAGTGACGTGTCTCGCTTTTGTCTTGGTGGAGACAACCAATGAATCTTTGTCTTCCTCTGGAATAGCATAGCAATCCGACACTTCCTTCTGGGTGCAACTATTCTTTTGCTGATAACTGTAGTTTCTTGCCAGGGATTGATGAAATAAATGTTTTGAGGCTTAGTGTGTAGCCTACAAGTCATAAAGCACTTTAAATAGTTTATACTTTATGAGATGGGTAAAACGGGGATTCTGATTGGTTAAACCACGTTCATCTGCTGCAGATAGAACCTTATAACATCACTTAATATGGCAGTTTTATAAAGGAAACTATTACTTTTCAAAATACAAACTAACTCACTCACTCACTCATGTTTATCAGACTGCATAGTCTCCACAAAGGGGCGATATTGGTCATTAAGTATCTTTTAGTGTTTATAAGAGTGGTGCTTCGCATCAGTGACTGAGCATGTAAAAAGTCTAACTCTAAATGCAAAATCATATTTAATGATGAGGTTTTCTACTGACATTGCGAGTTCATTCACTGTCCTCCAAACAACTGAACTTCTTTTCGGAACGGAACTTAAGCCTGGTTCTGCACATTACACCAAGGAAGAAGGCAGGAAATCTCACCTATTATTTGATTCAGCTGAGGAAAGCGGAGCCCCCCTTTTCCCCCGAAATTCCATTGAAGTGTCACTATTTGTCCAGGTGATACAGTCGCTTGGAAATTGAGGCTGCTATAACTGCAGCCTCCTCCACATAAACACTTCACATGAGCCACAGGGCTAATATTGTTATCCTAAATGAACCGGCTGCATGCGTGCGCCTGAAATGGAGAGAAAGGGAAAGTGAGAGAGTTGCGAAGGAAGCTGCCATAAGTTTTTTCGCCTGTTTCGCCTGTCTCGGGTGGCTCCGTAGCCTAGCTGACTGTAATTGGCTCACCGTGCTCATTCACGGCTCTGTCAGTGTGATTTGCCAGTTTGCTGATGTGGGGAGACAGAGGTGCTGCTTCTGTGTCTCTTTGTGTTTGACTTTATGGGATCGGCTAAAGCGTTATCAGAGGACAGGGATGTGGCGGAGGGGGATTCTAAAGCTGGCTCTCATTTCGCCATGTTCACACTCATGCAGAGACGGCGGCGTTGGTGGGGTGTTAACTAAGGAAGTGATGAATTCAGTACAGTATTGAGCAATCAGGTAGTAAATGTAGATGAATAGTAAAATTTTGAAAATTCAAACTGATAGGGACCCTCATTGTCTTTGAGAGTCTCTCATAAGCCATGGAAACCACTGTCAGTGATCAAAACCACCCACTCAGATGAATCCTGGTGGGATGGATGGGGGTGGAGCTTATGTGCCCACACTGAAATGAGCCCCCTCCCAATGTCACTTTCTATTTGCTTTCTACTTAACAATGTTTGTGTTACGCTCCATAGATGACACATTTTGTCCAATTTCTATGTGATCATGCGATGTTATTGCACAACTACTGTTTATTTGCAGAAATACAAGCATAAAATGTGGCCTTTGCAAAAAGTTACGGCACACTGATGGCTTACAATAATGATGTTCCAACAGGGTTTAGTATTAGGATATTGAAAACCAAAGATTCCATTGTCATATTGGCAAAACTCTTAATGTAGTACATATACCAGCAAAGCAATCACCTTGAGATACTTTTGACCACTGAAAATAAAAATAGGATACTTTAGAAATAGCTTGTCATGGACCAAATGCAGACAGAACCTATTAATTCTAAGAAGCTCTGTAAGTTTAGAATTACAAGGTTCTCCTACTTCCACTAAGAAACCCACCTTAAAATAGAAACCTCATCACATTCTTCAAACTTTAAACTGAATACACTGAACATGTCTAAATAGAATGAAGCTGTTTATTTGGAAATTCTATAAGCTGTGATTATCTATGGTTGTTGCTGCCATTGTGGAAGATGAGTAGAATAAGAAAAGGTGGTCACCTATGTGTTCAGAAGATGTTAACGAAGCTATATGGCCAAAAGTATGTGGACACAAATCCTAATTTGAGTTCTGCCCTACTACACCTGCCCTAGACAGGTGTAAATACTGTTATTGTGAAATGGCAGCATCTAGGAGCAATAACAGCTCAGTCACAAAGTGGTAGGCGGTGCAAATTCCCAGAGCGGGTGTGCACTTGAAAATCGTCGATCCTCTGTTGCATCAGTCACTACGGAGTTTTAAACTGCCTCTGAAAGCAACATCAGCACAAGAACTGTGCTTCGGGGGCTTCATGAAATGAGTTTCCATGACTGAGCAGCTGGACCTAAGCCTAACATTCTGAAGTAATAATGATGGAAGATGCAGTTTGATGGACGAATCTGGATTTGGCAGAGGCCAGAAGAACGCTACCTATCAAAATGCATAGAATCATCAGTAAAGTTTGGTGGAGGAGGAATGATGGTCTGGGGCTGTTATTTAGGATTTGGAACTCTCAATTCCAGTGAAGGGTGATGCTAATGCTACAGGATACAAAGTCTTTTTAAACAATTATGTGCTACCACCTTTATGGTAGCAGTTCGGAGAAGACCCATTCCTGTTCTGGACTGTGCCCCTTTGCATAAAGCGATCTCCATGAAGTCATGGTTTGATGAGTTTGGTGCGGAGGAGCTCCAGTGGCCTGACTGTATAGACCCAAATTCCCACAGACAAACAGGGTGCGTGGGGGCATCTATGGCTGGAATGGAATGACCAAACTCAAATACAATAATTGTGGTGGTCAGGTGTTCACATACTTTTGGCCATATAGTTTATATAATAACAGACATTGTGGCACTTCATATCAACTCTTCTGTAGTGTATTTGAAAATCATAAACCTAATTTTATTAACAGCGTTTTTTTCCCTCATGTTAAAATACTTCATATGTAAATCCAAGTGAACATAGCAGAACATTGTTCCTCACCAGAGGTCAAAGAAATAAACAGTTTTGAGGTTTGGTCCATAGCATACAAGTTACAAAGCACTCTAAATAGCTTATTGTTGAAATGAGTATGATGGGTGAAACATGAATTCTGATTGGTTATACTACATTCACCCACTGTGCTGATTGGCTGTTGCAGACAGAACCTTATAACACCAACATAATATGCCAGTTTTAAGAAGTAATGACCTTCACTATCATTTTAAAATAAGCCAACAAATTAGTCACCTTACATGTTTGTAGCAAAGTGGTAGTAAATTCAAGGCTCCTGCTTCATGGATGATGCAGGAGCGGCTGAGCATTAATGTGGCCTACATCCAGAAACGTACCCGTTATATGTGTTTGTGGAGGGATTACACACTATTAGGTACGTTTCAGTCACAGGTGGCTAATCTTTTGTCTGGTAAGCTTACTCATGTTTTGTGGACTAAAAAGTCTCCACAAAGGGGCAATATTTGTCATTACGTAGCTTTTGGTGCTTATAAGAGTGGTGCTTCGCATTAATGACACTGCGTGTGAGCTATCGTAAAGGTCAGCTACAAAGTATCTAGACAGGAGCTGAGCATATAAAAAGTCTAACTCTGAATGCAAAATCATATTTAATGATGAGCTTCAACAAGTCCAATTAAATATAGATAGAAACATAGACATATTAAGCATCTTCTGCAGCTTTTCTAGCAAATATACCTGGTTTTCTACTGACATTGTGAGCTCATTCGCTGTCCTCCAAACAACTGAACTTCTGTTCAAGTGGGACATCGCAGTGAAAGATAAAGCAGTCCTCTTTAAAGAGACCTGCAGAATTTATAATCATTTTCTGCAGATGGCAGCCATATCTCCAGCATGCCACATATTTAAAGGTCATCTGTGGTTTTACAAGAGCCGGTAATGGTGCTGCTGCGTTTGGGTGAATTGGCCGATCTGTCACAAGGAGCCTTGTTTATGAGCGGTTGGCGGCCCCCTCCCGTCCAGCCCGAGCGCAGAGCTCATTCCGGTGGCCGTAAAATCCACAATTGCTCCGATTCATCACGGAATTAGTAGGAATGTGACAGCGGCCGTTGAGCGGTTATCCACTGATCCAGGTGCAGCTGCTGAGAGCCGTAGAGAAGCAGGCGCAAAGATGCTATGAAGAGATGTGTATGTGTCCAAAGTGGTGTGTGTGTGCACCTACTGAACGTCCAGCAGCAAACACCAACATGTAAATGTTTGCAGTTTAAAGAGCTGAGAAGACACAGGAACCAGACGGAATAGTGAGAGAATACTGATTCATCTTGCACACGGAGGTAAAGGCACACAAGATGTGTGTTTGGATTGGGTTTGCTGGCATTAAGAGGAAAGGTTGTGACTGTTGTGTTGAGCTGCTAGCGAGTAGTGGTGTACGGTAACGTGTTAGTGTACTGTAAGTAGNTGAGTAAGTGTAATGTGTTAGTGTAGTGTAAGTAGTGTGTTGGTGTATCTTTAACTCCAATATATTTTAAAGTCTAATATCTTACTGTTTATTACATTATGGCCAGATCTGTCCTTCCTTTTGGCTCATGTGTACATAAAAACGTTAACATGTCCAAACGAAAGAAGCGTGAAGTGAGCCCACCAATCAGTGCTCATTCCGGTGGCTGTAAAATCCCATATTGCTCTGATTCATCACGGAATTAGAAGGAATGTGATAGCGGCCGTTGAGTGGTTATCCACTGATCCAGGTGTAGCTGCTGAGGCCTGGGTGATATCTAAAAATGATCAGCACGAAAAAAGACAATACATGTAGTCCTCAGCTGCTTAGTCCAACATTTTTTTTAATTATTATTTTTAGGTTATGTGCTTAAACATGAAGTTTTTTAAAGCAAATATTTCATAAATATTACATACTGTATAATGCTGATATATACCAGTCAAAAGTTTAGTTTAGACACACTTAACTAGATGGATGTGTTCGGTTATCTTAAAGACTACAGAATTACAGTTCCAACTGATGAGATGTCTGAATAATACATATTCTGATATACCATATATACTCTTGACGTATGTGACCTCCATTGCAGGTTAAGAAAGCTGTTTTATCCTCCTGTAAAGTTCCATTTTTGAGGATATTTAAGGTGGACTGCATAATTCTATGAGTGCTATTGTATAGTTTGATGTCTTCGCTTTCATTCTAAAATAAAGCATTAAGATAAACATAAGGAAGCCTTCTATGAGCAGCTGAACTTGTAAAAATCATTGAATGGTACTGCTGAATATCAACAAACTGTCTCAAAAAGAACAAAAGCTTTCTGTACAAACCAGGTGTCCTGCTGGTTCAGGTGAGGTAAAATGTGGAAATTATGAAAGTATAGTACAGAATGGTCATTTTTGGCATGAGCAGGCAGTGATCACTTTAATAGTTGCTTGCCAAGAGCTTCAGCCATCACTGTATTTGCTGTTCCTTTCATTGGCTACATGTCCTTAAATGATCTAACAGAACCTTCAACATGATTGACATCGTTCCTCTAATGCTGGACTGATGGCAGACTTGATGATACAATGTCTCATTATCACTTCATGAGGTACAAAGTGGTATTATGAGACAGGACAGGCCGGGGCTAGCTGGTTAGCATGCTAACATTGTGGATGTCTCTGCAACACGACACAGATGTCTTTGACACACTGTCATGGCAAACATGGCAGCAGTGGAGAAACACCAGCCAGTGCTGCTGAAACAGCCAAGATAGCAGGGAGGCCACATCTAGCCATACAATTCAACTTGACGGTACGCACAAACACTGCACTACTGCCGCACATCCCAGCACAGACTAGCACAAGCAACCTTTAAGGTAACAGTCACAACTATTTACAATGTACAAGGCTCTCTTACTCTGACTCTTGTGATGTTCTGCACGTTGCATCACTTCATGGGCACGTCCAGAACGGGTCAGCAGTAGGACGCTACAGTATGGTTGTCTAATCGATTCAGAAAGCACAGTCTCTGATGCAAGGCCAATATATGTTAAGGGGGCCATGTGTGCCTCAATATTCAGATATGCACATTTTTGGTGAAAATGGGCCAATTTGCAAGTGCTAATCAATCAACCACCATTAACGCTACACTAAGTTAACTGG
Organism: Semaprochilodus insignis; assembly: GCA_034552555.1. NCBI lineage: Eukaryota > Metazoa > Chordata > Actinopteri > Characiformes > Prochilodontidae > Semaprochilodus > Semaprochilodus insignis. The sequence goes on from CM067475.1 coordinate 32,062,020, forward strand.
GAAGTTAACTAGCCTCACATTCCCACAGTGACCAAGGATGATCATGGGGATATTTAGCTAATGTTAATGTGTATATTTGTTAGAAATTTTAATGTGGCAGGTAATGAGTTTTCAGATTTTCAATGTTCAGTTCATAGAATAGAATCTTTTTATCATAATTGTACTTTCATACAATGAAATTTAGTGTGACATTCTCCAAGAAGAAACAATAAACAATAAAAAGAGCAGAAATATGCAATACAGATAGTTAGGATATTTACATATGATATTTAAATTTACATAAGATATTTACAGTGCACTCAACAGAAGAATGAGAATAAACTATCGCAACAGTTGCAATATAAATATAAATAAATAAGTTATGAATGTGTGAAGTGACTGTGCATGGATGTGCGTAATATGCAGAATGGACAGGGTGACAGTATATGGAGGTAGAATTACACTAGATAGATAGATAGATTTAGCAATTTAGATAATTTAGATAATAATGTAGAACATAAGGTGGCTGTACGTAAATGTGCATATACATGTAGAGTGAACATGATGTAGTCCAGATGTAGTAATCAGTCAGTCAGTGAGGAGTTGTGGAGGCCACAGCTTTTGGGAAGAAGTTGTTTCACAGTCTGCTTGTTTTTGTTCGGATAGCCCTGTACCGCTTGCCAGACTATGGCTATGGCCTTGCTCCAATTTCTAACTGAATATATTAACCATTAAACCAAGTGTGATTTTTCAGAAGTGCTGGAAGCAGTGAGCATTTGCGGTTAGAACAGCGTATCCCAAGCATACTACACCGTACCAGTGCGAGTCCCTGGGCAAGACTTCAAATGCCACATCCACCTACATCTGTAACAGGAGTAAACTGTAGGCTGCTGTGCTCGGCATAAGAATGTCTGCCAAAAGCCATGAACGCAAATACATCTAAATGATATCAAGACGGACGACTTTGAGTGTATAAATACGGCAATCATCTGTGCACAAAACCCGCTTTTGCATGCAGGGCTTCCATCAGCATAACGGCACTCAGAGTTATATTAGCCCATTGTGTCTTGCTAATAACACTTGTCTGGGCTAATAAAAGCTGATGCCTATTAGTCCACGTGTCAGCATTGTTACCGTCACTTCCAAAGCTGTAAGAGCATGGTGTTTGCAGCCGTCTTGCCGAGTCTTTAAAAGCCTAATATTTATCAACACCTTGAAGAAAAGGCCTTTTAAAGAGTAGGAACTGGGTAAATTGGTTTGAAATAGACTCATAATTAGAGAGTAAACAGCAAAAGCAATCACCAGTTAAACAGCAAAGCACCCACCTGACTGCTGTTCATAAGACTTTCATACACTTGTCTTATATAAACACTGAATACAATCCTTCCGAGTTTCATACAGGCTGAGAATAATTCTGTTTGTTATGAATGACGTGATGTTTAGGAAGATACAAGCCGTAGGCCTCCGTATCTCGGGCCTTTCAGTAAGTACAAGGTTTGGATTAAAGTGCCATAGTTTAAGGGCTTGTGTTTAACTATTGCATGCTGCTTCAGACAGATAGGGCTGAGTGGCTGACTGAGGTCATTTCTCTTTCTCTCTCCCGCTCTCCCTCTCTCTCTGCCTCGCCCCACACATCTATCTCTCACCTGAGCAGGCCTGCCTTTGGTGATAGTGCTGAAGGCGTGCTGTAATTTCCCTGCGCTTTCTCATCTTTATCTTCGGACGATTCCCGCTCCCTGACTCGCAGACAGAGCGTGTTGGACACACACCCAGCGGCGTAATCTGCACTTGTGCCAGCTCATTTAAATGAGTTCCTCTTTCAGGTTCAGAGCCTCTTTCTCTATTTCACATTCTCAAAGGTCAGCCAAAGTGCAGCTGCTTAAACACGTACCTGGACAGCACATTAGTGCACTCGGGGTGTAGCAGCAGATAGAGGAGAGCTGTATATCATGGCTTACTACACAGAAAAAAAGGCAGCCTCTCGTGGAACTGAGAGACGAAACACACCCATCACGTCCAATTATAGACGTGTGGGATAAATTCGGTATAAGACCATAATCCAGTATTAAAGCTCAAGTATTACATCTTAATCCAGGTAATTCAGCCTGTTCGTGCACTCATAGATTACAACCCCCAATCAGAAACGGTTGGGGCAGTATGGAAAATGCGGATAAACAAAAAAAAATGCAAGGTTTATCATGTTCTGTCTGGTCAACTTCATTCATTCGGTCATCTTCTAAGCCGCTTATCCTTCTGGGCCACAGGGGGCACTACAGCCCATGTGGGCAGAAGGCAGGAACCACCCAGGACAGGCCACCAGTCAATCATAAGGCAGAGCAGACACACAGTCATACTCATCCCCACAAACACATCTAGGGGGCAGTTTAGCATCTCCAATTCACCTGGCAGTATGTCTTTGGACTGTGGGAGGAAACCCACGCAGGCATGGGGAGAACATTCAAACACCACTCACACCTCAGGTGGGAATCGAACCCAGGCCCTTCTTGATGTGGGGGCTCTGTGCATCCATTAATATGCATCCATTCCTGCATTTCAGACCTGCAACACATTAAAAAAAGCTGGAACAGGGGCATTTCAGGGCGAGTAATGAGGTTAAAAAAAAAACACTAATTAATGATTGCAAACTGGCGATGTCAACAGGTAATTGTAATCATGAATCCAGTTAGTCAACAAATGCATGAGGAAAATTACTGAAATGTTCAAAAACAATGAAAAAAAATCTAAAAAGTTAATCAAGTTAATCAAAAAATTCTGGAAGGGATTTGCATATTTCTCCTTCCACAATGCAAAATATCATTAAATGGTTCAAGGAATCTGGAGGAATTTTAGTGTCTAAAGGTCACAAGCCTAAGCTGAACACCGTGATCTCAGATCCCTCAGAGAGCATTGCATCAAGCACTGTGCTTTAACAATAGCTGATATAACTACATGGGTGAGGGATTACTTTGGCAAACCTTTATCAAGCACTACAACGTAGAGTTACCACCTAAAACTTTACTGTGCAAAACAGAAGCATTATGTACACCATGTCCAGAAGTGGCGTCAACTTCTCTAGGCTTGGAGGCATCTGGACAAAGGTCATTTACACTTCTGTGATGCAACAATAATGCAGAAAAGTACACTGAGATCTTAGAGCAACACATGCTGCCTTCAGGAAGACGTCTTTTCCCGGCATCCATGCATTTTTCAACAAGATATGCTGCACACATGCTACACTCATTACAAAGGCGTGGCTGTAGAAGAAGAGGGTACGGGTACTGGACTGGCCTGCCCTGCCTGGAGTCCTGACCGTCCCAAGTAGAGAATGTGTGGAGAATTTTAAAACATATTAACTTACAGATCTTAAACATCTTCTCTCTCCAGTTTAAAAAATGAGTACCAATTCCCTCTTTCCACCAAACTCTTGTAAAAAGTGAGCAAGCTGTCAGATTTAAAATATGCTATGGTATACTGTAAAGCTTACTGTAAAGAGTTTTCCTGGATATAGTTACAGCTGTAATGAAGGACCAACTACAGCGCCACCCTGAGGTTAGATGGCCAAGAATACCAAAGACAGAAGCTTGCAGATTGTGAGTGAAGCAGCTAAGTCTTTAAATGACCTAACTTGGAGCAGCACCTTCAACAGGATTGACAAGAGGTTAGAATATGCTGTCGGGGCAGCAGTGCTCCATATTTTTCTCATGTAGGACTAATTCAACTTGATGCTACAGTGGTCACTCTCAGCTCTTGAGGTAAAATTTGATATTACAGATCTTTTTAGTTCTCACCAGGCCCAACTATTTACATGTATTTCTTACTGTGCATCTGGCATTTTCCCAGATGGCTTTGTGCTCGCCTCTCGGCTGAACGAGCTGGTTGCTACAATATTTAGCTTAATACTATCTCTAATAATGTCTTGGATTTACATAGTTCATAACACAATCATTGTAGATATCTAAAGTCTGAACACTAAATTGTTTGTTTGCTTTTTTAAATAATTTTCTATAGAATGCTTAAATGGGTGGAGCTAAAATGCTGTAGGCTGGAGATTTGGGTATGTGTAAATGCACTGATTCTTGGCTTTGACATCACAAAATGTGCTGTTTTTTTGAGGCTTAGTTTCCATAAATGGATTGTGTGGGCAGAGGAGTGAATGGTACATCCTGATACTTGAACAGTGGTTACGTCAAACTCTTGCTTTATAAAAGCAAGGAAAATCAGTTTCCCATTATAATGGTAGATAAAAACTACATTATTATAATTGTGATCATCATCTGCCAATGACTTTGCAATATGGAAGTTTGTTTACTGTGGCTATTCATACAGACAATTTCTGCTTGGCTAATAGGCCAGTTTAGTGCTACTGTATTAGTATTATTACTATTATTATAATTATTATTACTACTACTATTTACTTATTATTACTTATAACTTATTATTGCTAATTACCTTGAATATAAGTGGTATTATAGCCTGAGCATCATTTTAACAGGCTAACTGTATTTGCTGGCTGAACTGACGCTGCTGAACTGATTCATCACGGATGTGACGGCAGTCAGAGGCCGCTACGCAGTCTCCCCGTTGAGGGGCTCGGCTGGCGGGCTGATAAAGGCAGCACAATGAAAGCCATCACAGCCATTCAGCGCGTGAAACACTTTCTCACAAAATGGAGACAATGGCGCCCTCTCTCCCTGTCCTCAGCTAACGTTCCAGCAACGCTGAGGAAACGTTCCCTATCTTCTCCGGCAGTGGGCTGGGTGGAGGCGGCTGGAGGGGGTGGCGGGCAAAGCCCTGAGCATTAGGATCTGCTGGAGCTCAGACAACTGGCACCTGACTGTGAGGGGTGAAGCTGCTGCTGGGTGCCGCTGGGTGACTGGCAGGCAAAGCCCATCACACTCACATCTGAACTGTCCACGATAAGCCTTCATTACCATAAGTTTATTTTCTCCTATTGAAGAGGGTGACTGAAACAAAGGCCAGTTGATTATTTCGCATGATCATTGTAGCATTCAAGGCGTTCGCCTGAAAAGAGGGTGGAACAATGGGCCGTCCCGCAGGAGCCGGGAGGCTGATCCACGTACGAGAGACACTGACGGGACATCAGTGTGGCCAGGCATGACAACAGGCCCGGGGGACGGTGAGAGACGCAGATAGGCTCAAACTGAATCTGTCAAGGCTGCCTACTCAAAAACGGCCAGCGTCTCCTGAGTTGTTCCCTCATTATTGAACAGTATCGACTACAGCAATTGCTGAACAGCACATTTCTGGGGTGCCGAGGGAGCTCCTACAATTGCAGATATTGTGGGGAAGGTTCACTAACGTAGTGCATCAGGCATGTCTGCATTTTTTTCTGAATGAGAGACTCTACACTCTGGAAAAAAAGGGGGTTCAGAAGAGCTCTTCAGAGATGCAAGAACCACTTTCAGGTCCCGAAAGAACTTAGACAAGAGCACTTTCCTTAGAAAAGAACAACCCATCTACTCTCTTTGGTCATTAAGATATAAACAAGTCATTCGGTGTGGTTTGACCTGAAGCAGGGCACTATAGGCAGACTAAGACATACGGTAGTGGTGGTGATAGGAACCAGGGGTCACCATGTCCTCAGGCCAAATGTATCTATTTTATTTGCTGTCCAAAGCAACCAGTGAACCTACTACACAAGTCTTTGGAGGACATTTTTGCATGTACCAGTTCTGAGTACTGAGGGGTATAGTGCTAAAATGTTGGCAACACTCAACACTGAATCAATAACTGCAGAGTTCCAAACCTCCTCTGGCATCAACAGAAACTGGTTGTTGGGAGCTTCATGGCGTGGGATTCCATGGCTGAACAGCCGAATGCAAACCTTACATCACCAAACACAATGCCAGGCATCAGTGGTGTAAAGCACGCTTCTCTATCTGACAGTCTGATGGATGAGTCTGGGTTTGGCGAATGCCAGGAGAACACTACCTGCCTTGTTGACTGCATTGTGCCGACTGTAAAGTTTGGTGGAGGAGGGATAATGCTATGGGGTTGTTTTTTTAGGGGCCCTAGAGCCAGTTAGTTCCAGTGAAGGGAAATCTTAATGCTTCCAGGCAAGGCAAGCTTCCAACTTTGTGGGAACAGTGGCAAAGGCACTTTCCTGTTCCAGCCTGGCTGTGCCCCAGTGCTCAAAGCAAGCTCCATAAAGGCATGCTTGGGTTTGTTTAGTATGGAAGAACTTTACTGACCTGCACAGAGTCAGCTTTGGGATGAACTAGAGCAAAGATTGCGAGACTGATTGTGAGTCTGACCTCACAAACACTCTTCTGGAGGAATGGGCAAAAATTCCCCAAATCTTCTAGAAGGTCCTCCCAGATAAATTGAAGCTGTTACAGCTGGGGGGCAACTCCATATTAATACCTATGGATTTAGAATGGGATGTAATAAAAGCTCCTGTAAGTGTAACGTGTAGGTGTCCCATTAGTTTTGTCTACATAGGGTATTCAAAGAACAACTTTATGTGAGGCACCTTTTAAATGCATTAAGTGGTTCAGACATCTGGTTTCTATCACCACAACTGTATGTAATTCCCTCCTTTAACCTCTCTTAGAAGCACTTGTCCATTGTCATCTATCATAAGTGCATGTCAGGATTTTCCCTTCTTTTCTATGTACCGTGTAAAGCATTGGAATTTTTGCATACCAGAGGAAACAAAAAGAGATTATGTTGAAAAACTGGGTCCCTTCAAAAGACCCATCAGTTGAAAGGTTATTTAGGAAGCCGTTGATGGATCTTCTATTGCTTCACTCCAAAGAAAGCTTTTGGCACATTTAATCTTAAGAGTGTACTCAATTCCCAGCATCCTTCTACAAGAGAAAGACATGAAGGAAACTGTAAACCAACAAGATCATCGCTCATTGTGTTAGGACTGACGCAGCCTAAGAGTAGTACATGAGAGTCAGCAAAGCAACTTGTTCCTTAAGAGGATTAATATGCTTGGAAATTGGCATTGAATAGGACAATACCAACACGCGTAAGAGGGACAGAACACGCAGGATTACATGCAGCTTTCTGCCTCCTGATGTGATTTTTAAAAGACAGTTTTACCTTTTTGTACACACTTCACTGAGAATGGCGGGGAGGTTCAGATTAGAGGAATGTATTTGTCCTCAAAGCCGATTAGCCTGAATTGAAACAGAGCCCAATTGGGTAACTTATTTTTCCCCCTTTAAAGAGACAAAATGGGATACAAGAGCTGTTGGACCTGCAGTTAGACTTTTCTCCTATTTAGTATTCCAGATCTGTTGTACTATGATTTCAGTGTTATATATATATATATATATATATATACACACACACACACACACGCTTTAGGGGGCATAATTGCTATCAATCTGACCAACTACTTACATGCCTATATTCTCTGTGTGCTACAAAAGTTCATTAAGGAAATCTGAGACTTTGGATTTTTGACATTCAGAGCAAGAAGAGGGAACATTTAAGCCATAATGCTTCTTTTGTACTGATGGTTCGTTTTAAAAGAAGACAGAGAATGTAAAGCACATCAACACTTTAACACTTTTCTATATTATTCCTGTTTGCTGCTCTTGGAGTCAGACTGCCATCTAGTGGATGTTATAGTGTGAACATGATTTTGCAGGAGTCCGATTTATTAAGTGCTCACATGCACAGATTTGGTCTTAAAATGATATTATGTGTAAAGTGATTCATGCAATAGGCATATTAATGCAACCTCCATTAATTCCAACCTGACCAGTGATATCTGAAGTTCACAAAGGATGGCATGCTCATGCTGCACCCAGGTTTCAGGGCACTATGTATTATTATAGTCCATGCTCAGCCAGCATTACATTCAGTACACTTGCTTGTATCTACACTCACTGTCCACTTTATCAGCTCCACTGACCACATAGGAGCACTTTGTAGTTCTACAATTACAGACTTCAGTCCATCTGTTTCTCTGAATACTTTATTAGCCTCTTTCACCCTGCTTATATATATATATATATATATATATATATATATATATATATATATATATTCATTCAGGACCCCCACAGGACCACCCCACATTCTCAGCACTGCAGTGACACTGACGTGGTGGTGATGCTGTGTTAGTGTGTGTTGTGTTGGTGTTAGTGGATCAGACACAGCAGTGCTGCTGGACAACTTATTGTCGCTGCTGGACTGAGAATCATCCACCAACCAAAACTCTCCAGCCAACAGCGTCCTGTGGGCAGCATCGTGTGACCACTGATGAAGGACTACAGGATGACCAACACAGACTGTGCAGATGAGCTACCGTCCCTGACTGTACATCTACAAGGTGGACCAGCAAGGTAGGAGTGTCTAATAGAGTGGACACAGTGTTTAAACACTCCAGCAGCAGCACTGCTGTGTCTGACACCAGCATAACACACACTAACACACCACCACCACGTCAGTGTCACACACCAGATGCCAAACGCTTACAGAGTGTCGTTAATAGCAGAGGTGATAAACACAGTGGTAAATATGAACCTGTCCCAACATTTCTGATGCTGGCATCAAAAAGAAAAATATATATTAAAAAAAAACCAATAAAAATTCAGTTTCAACATCAGATATGTTGTCTATGTACTACTTTCTATTAAATCTAGGGGTTACATGATTTGCACGTCTAGCTAGGGTACAAGACCAATTCAGCACAACTGGCTGGTTAAGTTAAAACATAGAGCTGTATTACCAACATGCTCCATGCAAGTCTGAGCTGTTCTTTACTCATTGTTACGAGGCTGACTCTGGGTGAGACCCTGACATGGTTTCAGCATGATGTGGGATGAGGACCTCTAGTGCTCTCTGGTGGCACTGCTCTGCTCACAAAACATACCATCACTCACAACGTGAATATGGAAGCACTGCATACTACACTCACACACTCAACACTGAAGTTTCAAGTGCATTACTATGGCAATCTTGGCAGCTGCTGAAGTATGAACAAAATCAATTACTGACCAGAGCACTGACCACAGAAACTTCTGAGGTTGTGATCCTATCAATGAACACAGGCTTAAAGGCAGCATTTCAAGAAAAAAGAGCCCCAGACACTTCCGCCTCTGTGCTTTGCAGTAGGCTCGTTTGATGTGCTGAAAGTGTTCTTCTCTGCAACAAACATAATTTAATTAAATATTTTATGAAGTATCCGAAAGAACGTCATTAAAGTTTTAAAATTTAAATTGTTAAATTGATAAAGCAACACTATGTAGGATATTGGGATTTAGAGACCTGGAACTGTGTCATTACACACAAAGTACAGAAGAACATTTTGTAATGTTGGTTGTGCTTCCGACCCCCACAAGCAGATAAATCAGACTTCTTAAATTGACATGTGACATATTTCATGCTTTGCAGTATAACTCACGCTGGTGCTCGCACACAAAAACTGAGATATGTGCACATGCATTTTTAAACCCACTCCCACCTGCTCAAACTAGAACTCCGGTCCTGTCAAAAATTGTCAAAATTTGTCCCATTTGTACCAGGAATGCAGGCGTTTCGGCTTCAGCCCCTGTACTGAACGAGGGTAAAAGACATCCAATATTTGACACACTCTATTTACATAGAAATCATTTTCTCCAAAAATAATCATGACTGAAAATGGCTGCTATGTCAGAACTGCCCTATAGTGGGCTTAACTGTGGTGTACTAGCCTTTCTTTAGAGCACTTTCCACAGCTGAGGCAGACTGACCACCTAAAGGCTCCTCCGTTTCCGTAACACAATAATGCTACAGCCTACAGTTCACATGATTGGTTGCTTCACAATCTTTTAGAATGTGTTTATTACTTCCTTGTTAGTTAGCTGCGGTCCCTTTACCTTTATCAATTAAGCTTGCTAATAACCGAGTGATTATCATCATTTTATATAGACTATTTATTAATTTATGGGATTTTTCTACATACAGTATGTACACGTTGTCCCGCTTCTGCACACACTCACACACTCTTGCGCATGGCCTTGAATTTTAGTTCCACGCCATGAGACACTGTGGTCCACAATGCAGATCAATGGAATGCAGACCTACTCAGTAATACGACTTCTTCTCAGCTTTAACAATACATTACACAGTGCTGCTCTAAAGTGTTTAAATACTTTGCTTTCCTTTATGCTGGTCAGATACTCATCATATAAGCTTCATAAAGAATGTTTTCCGGATGAAAACAATGAATTTGTCAAATGACAAAGCCAGTATTCTTACAGCAGGCAAAGATTATTACAAAGCTCCTTTATATTCCTGAATATGTGACGCAGGTAATACACAAGAACAAGCAACAGAATTAAAGTCGTCCGCCGACTGAAGAATCACAACAAATGAGCATCAAAGAAAAGCAGTGAGGATAAAAGATTTCTTTATTAATCAGTTCACGTTTGAGATTTTGTAACACACACATTTTCAACATCCTAAAACATAAAAAAGGAAGCAGATATGATTAAGCATTATACACATACTGAAGTTACAAATATATGCATTCATAACTGTGAACCATGATAATGAAAGACATTCAGAAACTTTTTTTTTTTTGCTCTTATATGGACGACTCACCGAGAGAGCAAACATGTTCCACAACACCTCTGTACTTACAATCATGTGGGCTGACCACGCATTAGCACCATGAGGCCACTAGCATTGTTGTCCACCACTAATATGCAAACTGTGAATTTCTGGACAAACCGTCCACATGCACTAAAGAAACTTTCTCACTTACCAAAGAAGAGTAAAGCACACCAGACCGCCATGTTGTGTTGTATGCGTATGTGTTAATGATGTTCAGCCTAGAAAGTCTGCAACATATAATGGTAATGATGTATAGACATACTACAGAATATGGCTAACACTTAAAGTCATTGCTTTTTCATACCCTCATTGCATGTTGATGGTAGATGAGACGGGGGGTTTTCCAACAGGCTAGTATTCTCCATACCTCCTTATACACTTTGTTGCTAATCCAGTATTGCTTTATGTAAAATATGCTATGACAAAGAGGAAATGATCATTTCCTAAGATCACTCTGACTCTCCTATTCTAAGAACACAACATCCTTAGCACAGTGAATCGACTCAACAGCTTGTGTTATAGTGGTTTAAATGTTCAGTGGTCAGCTATGGAATGGCCAGTGTGAGCATGCTGAGCCATTCAGGCATTGGGTGCTTTGCTTATGGAATGACCTAACGCATTTTCTGCCACACAACATTGGTCAACATCTCAGATTACATCCGCAGACACGAGTATGCTTCTTCATTAAAGTGCCATATTAACATGATTGTGGTTTTAAGGAAGTACATATTTAAGAAGACGTAGAAAGACTATGTACATCTATGAACTATGAACATCTGGACTTAAATTCTAACGCAGCATATGTGTTCATGACTTGAGTACTTCCATCTTTTGCTGGAAATGAACATGCAAAAAAAAATAGGGATGCATGATGAAATCAGAATCATAACTGCTTTTAAAAAAAATTATGTTTAGATTTGACACATTTTTTCATAATGTTACGATGATGCTTGGCATTTTGCTGCAACCTTCTTGTAACCCTACAGAAAAAAATGTTACACCTCTCTGTAATGCTTATCCAGGTGGATCTAAATCCAATTGCAACATTTCATAAAGGAGTGTGTTTACCTGCACTTCAGAATCCAATAACTGCAGAAACTCAAATGTCACAGGGGTGCACAACTCCGGGCCTAGAGGGAGCACAGCTTGGACGTTTCCATACTCAAACACTCTTAACAATCATTTAAACCAGGCAATTAACATATGAGCATAACCAGGTGTGTTTTAGCAGTTACATCATCAAACTGTGCTGTACACCGGCCCTCCAGAACCAGAGTTGTACGCACCTGATCTAGAAGATGAATATTATTCACCTCCTTTATTTCATCAGACATTTATTTCATGTCGTTTCAGTTTCAGCATCAGCATCTGATGTCTGATCTGGGACCTCCTAATTAAGCGCTGCTATGGCAAGTGAGTTAGCAGCCAACCAGCTGGAGAAGCCAGTCAACATGGGCACACTGCATAACCCCGGTCTGTTTTCACACATGCGCATACTGAGAAATCCAAACAAAATCAGGGAGTATAAAGGGGCTGAGAGATCCGATTACTGAGCTAAAATCCAGCTCTCTTTCCAAGCCTTACTTAAGATGGTCTATAATTAGATCACATGCAAAAATCTGGTTATGACTGAATTATTAAGTGCATGTAAACACACTCAAGGTCTATGATATGTACAGATAAAATATTGGATATCAATAACAGCCCATGACTCCTGTTTAAAAAAGAAAAAAAAGGGAAAACAAAAATGCAACAAGGAATCAGATTAACATATTACCACAATTAAATACAGTAGAACAGAAAACATTCAGCATTTCTGCACATTTGACACGACATTCCTAATGTCCTGAACCTCCTCTGCCACCAGGGGGCAGTGATATGTTAAATAACAACAAAAGAGAGAAAGAGAGCCAGACACGCAGGCATGTACTCGGTCCCATTAGCTATGTATGAAAGAAAAGAAACGACTCGAGCCTTGAGCGACTGAAGAGTTTGTCACAGATGTCACAGTGGAAACTAATCGAATATTGCCAAACCTATTTGTAGCAGCGCAGCTTCATAGTGCGCGGCTTTCGCATACCACGGTTGTCATGTTCTTCCTGCATAATCCCGTTTAACCTGTACATGCAGTCACAAGGCATACATCTCTACAGCTATGCATGACAACATCTCATACATCCACACAAACAGTTCCAGACGTGTCTGTAGCTGCTCTGTGAAGGAGCCGTGAATGCTTTTAGTGCTCTTAGTGAGCCAGGTCTACACTGGTTGTTATGGTCCAGACGCATTAGTCCATGCAATATGGCCCACCTCTTCAACTCTCAGGATCAATATGAAAGCTGCTATAAGATGCAGAGGAGCGAGTGAAAGAGACATTCAGTTGGTCTCCTTACAGACTGAAGCGGAGAGGTACTGTTGATCTATTAAAACCCTGCAGTTAGTCAATTAAAAAGTCCTACCTTCAGCTATTACAGAGCACTACTGCACCACAGAGTGAGGGAACAAAACAGTGCTCTGTTCATACAATCAAAAGTGGTATTGAGCGCTTGTGAGACACAATCAGATATAAATCACAGGACGAAATAATACCTCTTAAGCATGTAGTAATAATTTGTGCAAACATCCCAACTCAATGTAGCTAATTTAGGCAAACTTAACTTCTGTAAATCTTTGGCTATGACAGATTTCTCTCATTTGAGCTTGCCATTCCAGCTTGACACGAGATCCCTCACCCTCCCCTCGCCTGTGAAACTCCTGAGTTAAGAGAGAGAGAGTGAACGAGGAGAAGCAGAGTATAGATCCACTACAGCTGTACCCTGGGTTACACAGGAAGAAAGGGCCAATATACACTGACCATCTACTACAGGCTTCAACATCCACAACAAGAACAGCCAACAGAGGAACACTCAAACGCGGACAGCGGCAACACATTACACACTTAACCAATGCGCTCCTTTTCGTCTGATGAATCACCTTTCCAACGGCATGCATGGTGATTACAAGTGCTCCCCACTAAGTAACATGTTACTAGCATTAAAGATCACAACTTCGAGGAAAGGAAATACACACAAAGCTTATCTCAGAAAGCATACACATCCCAACTACTGAGGTACCTCTTCCCACCCACATGCAATCAAAAGATGATGTAGCAAATACGAGGGAACTGATGCTGTGGGTTGGGTGTAGCTGAAGAGAGAACAGTGTGGCCCAGACTAGCATGTTGGAGAGAAAAGCCGTACACAAGGGCCACATGATGTCTGGGCAACAAACAAGAAAATGGCTGTGAAAATGGGGGAGGTAGAGACTCTTCCTATGAATTCTCTCAAACAGCATCCCCTCTTCACCGCGGATGTGCGTCTCAATGTTTGATGAAGAGTGTGTGCAAACTACCCTCCATTCTCTTACACAGTTTATTGCGCACCCCCCCCCCCCCCGAGCCCACCCACTTCCTGACGCCCTTATTTCCATACATGTGAGCCAAGCATTTGATTGGTGTTGGGAGCAGATCCCCCTCCCATGGGCTGCCCGTATCCCATTACGTTGTTGGTACCGTAAAAGTTCACGCCTGCCATGTGGTGAGTCATCTGAGGAGAAACACATACAACCAGTCTTGTAAAGCAAGTAAAGATCTCTTTGAGAACACTACTGCATTAAAGACTAACTGCTCACTAATTTCACTAACCACCCATCTTTCAGCAGTTTGTTTCAAGCAAAACTACTCATATTCTTAGACAGACTTAAACTTGTCTTATAATTACTTTACTATTGTTTAAAAACTCATTTAAAAACAGCACTTCATTTCAACAACAATGCTAACTTCTATTAGCACTCTCACAGGATTTCAAGTAGCTGTTCGCACTAAGCAAACGATGGTACACATGAATATATTTGACTTTCCAGATTAAACACAAACATTTGAAGCTTGTGAAATACATTTCATACATTTGTTTTGTAGCTTTTAACCGATGTTAACATGTTGCTGTCCAAAGAAAAACAGGCATCTCCATTTTGTCCATTTTTGGGTTTTTTTTCCTCTTTGCACTGACTTGCGTTAAAAGCGTTAAAAGCGGTTAATCTGACTACTTAGGCCTTTTCTCCACCTCTTACAGTCCTAACCAATGGGACACTAGCTTGGCTCCATCTACCAAGATGCAATGGAGAACAAATAAGGCTGAACTAGCAATTTCTCTTAAGGCAACACAAACATTTACAAAAGCTTAATTTTAACATGCACTGTCTGTTATGATGTTTGCTTTTGCCAACTTAGGGGTTTGGTGAACTTGACATTTTTTCTTGACACTAGGTTGTCCCATGACACTTCTTTTTATTTTTTGGCAATTTTGGTATTTATGGCAAAAGCCATAATACAATGACACAATGGGAAAAAAAATCAATGTCACAGGACACTGATGGGCATGTGACATCAAAATTGGTAAATGCAACCTTTTTGACTTGAAGGAAGAAGGGTTTATGTAGATTTGGGTAGATTTGAGGGGTTTATTTAAGGGGGGGGCTTAATAACACTGCCCTAAAGTTAAGTGCTATATTTACTAGTTCACATAAACCATTAGGCCCTAATTCAGAAGATCTGGTTCACTTATTCTGAGTATTTGGAAACAAGTATAGAGTAGAGCCATGATTGAAATATAATGTAATGAAATATAAATCATAGATATTCATCTAATAAGACAGATATTCAAGTAGCAAAAAAAAAAAGCTCATCCCTAGTACTGCAGGTTGTTTCTTACCTGTGTAATGTTCCACTGCAGCTGATGGGCCTGCTGCATTGCGTACGGTTGCTGAGGAAGCGCCCCCATACCCCCCATCATGCCGCTCTGCACTCCCATCATGCCAGCCTGCACTCCTGCCATGTATGGAGTGGGGGCGGCCACTGCTGACTGTGCCATGACGCCTGGCTGCCCCAGCATGTTCACTTGAGGGGCCATCATGGTTCCCATCATACCTTGCTGGGTGGCCAGAGCCTGGTAATGCCCATACCCAGCAGCAGGGGCATAGCCCATCGGAGCTGCTCCCATGTACATGCCAGCTGCAGACAACACACACACACACACACACACACACACACACACACACACACACGGTTTACCATAAGGTGGTAACTTTGGATATCTGCATGTTGTAATTATTTGAAACTAATGAATGGTTTGTCTGTTGATTTAGAGTATGTATGTTCAAGAAAGAAAAATAAATAAATAAATAAATAAATAAATAATGCAGTGCTTCATAATTTCATAATCCTTCATAATTTCTGTAGGTAAGTTTTAATTTCCCTCCGTTGCCACGTATATTGCAACTAATTTATTTATTCACTGGAAGGAATGAGGTATGTCATTCTAGACATACCTATGACAATTAATTCTTAAGCCTGAGTTCTTACCATGAGCAGCCATGTTAGTCTGAGGTGTTACGCTGCTGTATAGGGACAAGATGGAGTCTTTGGACATTTTCTTGCTGTTCTCCTCACTTTTGGCAGGGGGGTCCAGGAAAAGGCTGAGGTTCTCCGGTACTGATGCTGCTACCCGCCCTTTGGGCATGGAGCTGGAAACGGAGCCAGAGGCAGGCTGCAGAAGGACAAAATACTCTTATTCCCCAGCGGTCACACTTATCAGGTAAAATCTTGGTTTACCAAAACCTTTGTCTCAAAAAGAAACTGTACAGGTATGCAGAACCCTTACTGTGCTCTTGGCTGAGTTTGAGTTGGCAGGAGGCAAGGAACTAAACAGATCCAAAGCAGGGCTCTGCTCAGGAGTGGCCTTACCATTTGCCACAGGCACTGGAGGAGCATCTATGAAAGAAGCATTCATTTAGAATCAAACTGGAGCAGCTAGATGCAGACACAGCTGTGATCCTGTTTTGCTGTACAACTGCATAAAGACGAAGTCCCACTAAAATGGTGCAGTTTGATATAATTTATAAAGATAGATTAGAAAATGCTTTCTAATATAACCACTGGACCAGTTAGCAATGCCTGTCTGAGGTTTAGGTCATTTGTAATAAAGGAGGTGTTATTAATTATGAGAACTGGGACTATTTTCTGTCAACAACCTTGAGTGTTCAGACCATTCATTTGCTAAAGACATGATCCTGTAAAATATGGTGTACTGTTCGTTAAATAACACTATCTATAATTATTATGACTTAAAGTCATCACGAATAGATCATGACATTCTCACAACCATAAATATAAATCAATGTCAAAACCTTACCTAGGCCTAAAAGGTCATTCACAGAATGGGACTGCTTCTTTGGAGTACTCTTCAACTGCAGAGGCTCCTCCTTCTTCTGGAAGGCAACGAAGTATATCGAGTCACTTTGTAACCTTCTCTGAATTTTCAATGTAAGAAGTGCTTTAATACAAACTAAACAAACTAACCAGCTTCATCTTCTCAAAAACAACAGGTGCCTCTTTCGTTACTGCCTCACCCCTCTCTTTCTAGAAATGGTGGACAGGAAGACAACAGATAAGTTAAATTAATTAATGTCAACATGAAACAAGAAACAATTTTTGACAAAGACATTAACTCACTCTGAAAGCTTGGATATCAATGCATTTGTCCATATATTTCTTCTTTTCATACTTGTCCCGAATGAAGATCTCTGCAGATCTATACAAGGGTGTTTAAAGAAAGCAACAGCCTTGGACCATTAAGTGTCTGGGTACATACAAACCATACTAAATAAATGATCAACAGAGAAGGATACTGGTCTGTCTCTGGACGCTGGAAGCACTCAGGTAAAAAGGCCTCATAGAGACGCCGTGCCTTGGCATTCCCCATTTCCTGCACACACTAAACAGTGACGAAGAAGCCGTTCAGTAGAATTCATACATTGGCAAACATCATGTTTTATATAGTTTACGTTTACGTTTCACAATGCTTCTTGTTAGCATTGTGAAATGTCAATATACAAGATATGGCCCTGACCTGTCAGACAAAATCTAACACTATAGACCTCTTAGGCACCATGTTGCCCAAATAAGGATTCTCATACTGAAATGAATTAAATTAAAAAACACTATCGCACACTGTGTTTCAAAATAGTACACACACACATACTGTCCTAGGTATGTTACAAGCACCTGAATTATGAGGTTGAGACATAAATAATGCTACATACATGATACAAGCCAGCCAATATTCATGTGTATTAAACTGACATCATACGAAGGTAGAGCTGCTACTACCACACTACAAACTGTAGCCTACTACTGTTGAAGATAAGTACCTACCACATTTGACAAAGCGTGCTGTTCTGCACTGGGTGTTTTGGTAGGTATTCAGTCTAAAGTCAACTCAATATTTCAGCCAAGAGTTCCTGCGGGGTCTGGGACCGCCTAATAACCTCTTGTACCCACTAAATGTATCAAAATCATAACTCAGCAGGGGTCCTTGGAAAAATTTTTTTTTTTTTATGAAGTTATGCTATTTATTGCAGCAAAATAGACGCTCAAATACAGTTCATTCTGCTTCACCCACAAAAAAGTCAAACTTCAATCTTTAATGTTCATAACCAACTAGACATGCAACACTGCACTTGCTCAAAGTGATGCAGCCACTTGGTTCCTCACAGACTAGAAACTGTAAAAATGTTACGATGTGCAAACTTGCCCAACTACCAAAGAGAGTGGTGGACAGAGGGAGAAAGAAGTGCTACTCATTTATAAAGCAAAAACACAAGAGATGTGTAAGATATCATTTAAGGTGTGGAAGAAAGCATTACCAAACTCTAACAGAGCATTTCCAGAAGAACTGTTAAACTAAACATTTTGCTCATCGCTATGGCAAAAGAGGTAGCAACCAGCCAACATGAAACCCTCCCAACACCAGGGGTTGTGCCACACACTAATTTTAACTCCTTTATTCAGAGGATCTGATGACTATGTACGCCTCAAGAAATGCCTCGGTCTGTCTGACAGAAATTCCTTGGTCTGTCTGACAAAATCTAACATTTCAGACCTACAAGTCTGGACCTCATTCTGCACAAAAAAATTCTGGATCTAAAGCTACATTCACACGGCTGGTAAAACTGACCCATGTATCTCATGATCTTCTTCATACATTTTGTGCGACAATAAGAGCAATATAAGACACAGTCCTGACGGTGTAAATTCTGGCCTCTTTAATTAGTGGTACTGAAACATGACAGCTGTGTGAATAGCTAAATTGAAATTTTGTGAGATTTTTGTGTCATTTTTTTGTGTGAAATACAAGCATTGCTATACACATGCTACACAATGGCCAACAATGTTTACCTGAATTTGCTCCTGGGTCCACTGGTCAAGGTTGACAGACTTCACCCGGGATATGTGAACACCAAGATTCCGGTGTATCCCTGCACATCGTATACAGATGAAGATTCCCAAATTCCAGGATGCCCACCTGGGACCTGACAGAAAGCAAGAAAAAGAGAAAAATAACAGTTTGTTTTTCAGCATGTTTTATGCTGCATGACTATTTTTTGGCACAATGAAAAAGCATGATTAACCAGTGCAAAGTATATACACACACAGGAAGACAGGAGTGTGTCACCGCCTTTTATTGCTTTGGCTACTTTGGAAAATATGGAGAAGGAAAACAGCAAGTGAGACAGAATGAATGTCACGATTTCGCTACAGTCTGGGCTCCTCTCCCTTTCTCACTCAAACCACATGACACAGCAAACTGAGCAACTCTTCACAGGCTTGTGGGAGGACCACTGTGTTCCACTCCATCCTCAGCCCCAGAATGAGCTGTGACTCAGACCTAGCTGTGGGTTTGTGTGGGGCTTACACTGTACATCTGTCTACTGAGGGTGCGCTGGGAACGCCAGCTGCTGGAGGGAAGAATAATGATCAGGTTCTCTTTTCCTTATTTGCCCTCCTAAAACAAATTATGTAAGTGTCCTGTTCTAGGACATGAGGAGGCTTCAAAGAGAATGCTGGAGCTTGTTTCTCTCTCTCTGAGTGGGATCTGCTAAGCGCTTCAGCCCGGGCAGCACAACTGTGATAGTGGCCATTAGGTGGCAGCACTATGTTACTCATTGGACTGGTGGTCAGACCACACTGCAATCATGTTCTGTCTCATGATTGGTGATGTCACATTTCCTTGAGTGTTTTGGCAACACTTCTGTTGCTCTTTAGTGTGGGGAGGGATATTGAGTACACTGGGCCAGCATAAGGCTAGTGTTTGGACAGATTTAACAGATATGCGTGTGTGTGTGTGTGTGTGTGTGTGTGTGTGTGTGTGTGTGTGTGTGTGTGTGTGTGCACCCAGAAGGCAGTGTGGGATTGCAATGCTATTGGGAAGGAAGATAAAGGTTACCAGGAAAAATGAATGATGATAAATTTAGACTGATATGGGCAATATTTATTGAGCTACACATACAGAAGTAGTGTCTCTCAGTATGGCGTTGCCATGTTTGCTGACGCAACATGCCAGATGTTTCGACAATACATCAACAACAATACATCAATAAGACCATCCCGCTTCCTGGAGCCCTACGATGCAACCCCTCTCAAACTCTTCCAACTGCTCAACTGCTTCTCCAAAGCATACTTTGCTTGCTAAGGACCAACACAACAGCACAAATAAGAAGTAGCAATGTGACAAGTGATTCTAAACCTTAGACTGGTAGTACACAGACATACTGACATACACAGTCATAATGTCACTGTCCAATGAAAAATGTCCATTTTTGTCAATTTTTATTTGTCCATATCATCTGAACTCTTCCCTTTACATCCTATTAAAAAAAGATGTTCTGGAGGTTTTATAAGTGAAAATTCACACCATTTACAGGAAACAAACTTAAATATGGCATTTTCATCACTATTTAGTGTTTCTATTTATTTGTTAAGTTTTTTCCTCCAATTTGTTAATTGCAGCAGATAAACAGTAACTGTGCATTAAAGCATACAGAAGTGTGTTACTGTAGAGGACGTGTCTCTCACAGATGGTTCAAATGCAAAAATAGCTCACAGCTGAGGCATGACCACTTGCCTTATCTTAAAGATAAGGACAAGCAGTTATAACACATGGCAGAGGATGAAAAGCATTCACACAGGTTTCTGTGGAGCTCTATGCTGAAAAGCTGAATTCTCTAGTTTTTGCATATAAGGCAGAAAAATAACAAAATGATGGTCATCCATTAAAACTTCACATGACGTCACGTTTAAAAATGTTCTTATCAGTTCGCACCAAGCTCAACCAAGCAGCTTAAGTCTAGTAACGACCAGTTACAACTTTGTGCCAGCAGTCAGCTTAAAAGGGAAGCCTAACTACTGAGGCACAGTTGTATGTCTTACAACAGTGTACATGTCCAATACTACTAAAGTATGGCATATAAATCAAATGGTAATATGTTGGGGCCTATATGTTACAACAGTCAGGGTTCCCTTCAACTGCTAGCTCAGGTGGAAGAATTCCATCCTCTTTGGATGCAAACAGGAGGGCAACCTTTAGCTCCTTCCTGCATTGCTCAGATCGCGCTGTTAATGCGACAGGGCAGAGAGGGACATTCCCAAAAGGATACTGACTGCTGGCAAGGTCCAACCAAGAGAGAGCTCTCCCTCCTCCTATCCCATTTCTCTCTCTCTCTCTCTCTTTGACCCTTGCTTGTGGCCCAGGGTAATCAGCTTGTGGGGCTTTACTGAAGGATATTGGCTAGATGATGATAGTTAGTGAGTCTATGTCTGTGTGTTTGTTTATCAGAGGAAGGCAGAGAATGCCAGGAAAGAGATGTGCGACAGAACATGTGAGCCTGTGATCAACTCCCACGTGGAGTCCAGCAGGTTTTAGGCTGACTCACAGATCAGCAGAAGGATCACACAGCACTCAGGAATACTGGCATGAGATGCGACACACCATGCTTATTATCAGCATGTGGACTGTATTAGTGCGAACCAACAAAAGATTACACTCGGCAGTCCAGCACCTTTGAGAACACACATTCTTTCATTTGAAGACTGAAAGGAACTTTCAACTTAGCAGAAATAGCAGCAGGGCTGCCACTGATGATTAATTAAACAACTGATTTCTCAAATACCTCTTTGAAGAGTCAAGCGTTTTTATACTTGCTCAGGTCGACCAATTTGTTTCAGGTGTTCCTAGCTGTTATGGGGCTGAAATTTACAGGAACACAACTCCTAATCAAACTAAACATTAAATAAACATACATGTGAACATTACAAAAGTAATGAATAAAGTAAGCAAACGAATCTTCCAGAAAGTGTAAGTGTTCAGAAATAAAACAGAAAACTGTTATTATGGAATAGTTGCTTGGGATGGATCACAGGACACCATTGGGAACCTCTACAACTCCACGCTAAGACATCTGCCATGTTGCGGCCTGACGTCATACTGATAGACACTACTTCTGTATGTGTAGCTCAATAAATATTGTCCATATCAGTCTAAATTTATCATCATTTATTGTTACAGGTAAGCTTTATCTTCCTTCTATGCAAATTACAAGTGCAATTACATTCTAAATGTCAGGTATTTTGAAAACTCAATAAACTAATCTTTAAAAAAAAAGTAATTAATTAATTAAAAAAACTATTCGTTTTGACAATGACATGCAGTTTACCACTGTTGTTCCTCCTTCAAATGCAAAACCTAGATTTGCAGAAGAGGACAGTAAAACAGATCAATTCCAAAATGCAAATTCCAAAATCCGAACTCATTAATATTTACATGCCCAGTATTTACATCTGTCAACAGAGCAACAGCAATGAAAATGGCAGACTATGTGGAGAAATCTACCGTTCCGGGCTGTGCAGGGTATGCTGGTACTTTGCATACCCTTTAGAAGGAACCAAATCAATGTTTCTGCATCTTCAACTCAAAGTTGTTAGTTTGCTCTGCACATTTCACTTCGGACAGTTTCTGAAACCTTGGATAATATTGAGTAGCTCTACCTGTGTGATGTAGCATGTTGTGTGATTGTATCAGTGTTTGCTGGTTGAAGCAGATCATTTTAAACTGAGAGTTTCATAGTGTGGAACAACTTTAATTCACTTTGTGTTGATGTCCAGATGGAAAGCGAGCAGCTAGTATAGGCAACATGAGATACTATCAGCTCCAACTAATGAAAGTTAGCATAGCAAACAATCAAATTATTCATGATCTGACCAAAACCAGAAAATAGCTCATTTCATTCATTCATGTGAATGGGTGTGCAAACCCACATCTGACCAAAGTCACAATGCTGTATGCATTCTAATGCTAATGCATTCTATGGTACCTTTAATTCTCTTTTCTTATAATAACAAAAATACATCATTATACATGCATCTTTCTAAAAAAAAATCTGCAAGCCAAACTACAGACATGTTTATTTCAGTCATGGTTGTTGAACTTTCATTACATAAAAGTCCACTGATTGGCAGGCAAGTTAAAATGCCACTTCCAATAACGGAAAAGCTACAACTGCTGAATCCAATCATCAATCATGCCAATAACCGGGCAACCCTGAATATTCATACTATAAATCATGTTTAAGCCTTTGAACATCTTGTTCTGCTTTTGGTAGACTGTAGAATGTTCTATGTACTCGACCCAAAACTACAATAAACAGAAATCCACTTCATACGCTTAAGACTTCTAAAAATGGGTCTCTCTTATAAAGAAATGTTGAAAGTACTACAAAGTCATAGCCCAGGGTTTTTCACAGTCTTCCTTAGTAATGATTTTCAGAGGTTTTTGAAACTAAGAGCATAAATAATTACAGACAACAGATATCTATGCCCTTGGTTGTACATTCAAATTTCTCTTTAGCTGGTGATGCTCCTGGGCCATGCAAGTTCTCAAAAACTCCATGTTAAGCTTTCCTATGTGTTACAAGACTTCTGCTGTATACCAGGGGTGTATTTAGTCTTGCAAGTGTTCTCTCCTTCAATGACATTACACTACCAAACTTCATTAACTGGTAAACTGGTAAAAACATTTGTAGCCAACTTTTTATTGTTAATATCAATGTTCATTAATTAGTCATTGCAACTCTATAGTAGGCTGTGGCTCTGCTACAACAGAGGCTTTCAAAACTAAATCATGTTATCAATGTTGTCATGGTGCTGTACTGAGAACTGCCTGGGAACTTGACAAGAAATCTTTTGTGGCACTTTCAAAACAGTGCAGTTGATTTGAGCAATCTAGTGAGTGACTTCCTCTTTTTGAGAACTGTTTACAGTCTGTGGAAATTCTGTGGCACTTTACTGCAACAGCCAGAAGTCATAATATTGCAGCCTTTAAAGTTATATGGCCTTTCACTGACGCGGATATGCTGCCAACAGGACTTTGGCAAAAGCTAATTCAGCTCCAAGGTACTATAAACCTTCAGGATCAAACAAGTTGAGAAAGAAACAAGAAGAAAGAGCAAAAGAAGCATGTTTTCCTTTTTTTACGTTTAATTTAATCAGTCAAGTCCTTAAGAACATCCGTTTTTGCAAGTTTTTTTACAAAGAAAAAAAAAAAATGGAAGTAACCAGGATGGACTTTAGCTGTTGTTCTTCCTTCACCTGCTGTGATTTAGAGGGATGATGTGTGCTGAACAAACACTGACCCTTACACACACACACACACACACACACACCTGTTTAAACAGACTAAGCCCGGTTCCCAAGTGACAGATACACACTCCTACAAAAAAGACACAACACACACACATACACACACTGCTGCAACAAAACATAAGAGTAACTTCACTGTAACGTACTTCCCCTTTAAGTAAAGAGTTACAAAGAGTTACAAAGTAAGGATGAGTCTGTATTTTCAAATATTCGACAGTCATGAAACTTAATAACAATAAGACATTATTTGCTCACCAAAAAAGGGAAAACAGCTCATTCCTTTCATACATGTGAATGGGTGTGCAAACCCACATCTGACCAAGAATGGAGTCAATAATTAGCGATTTGTCCACATTAGACTTGCATGCTAATAGTTACACATAAGAATAAAAAAACAAATCAATAATAAAATATTTCAATATCTCATGAATTTATCAGGTTTAATATCAGCTAACTTCACACTCACTAAAACTTACTGTTTTCTAGTAACAAGGTATGAGGCAAAAAAAAGATAGGCTTAGTTAGGGCTGGGAAGTATAGTGACTTTTTAAGGTATATCCACATATCTTTATACAAGATATAGGACGAGACAATACCACTCATATCGATGCTGCATTAAAATGCATGACCTGTTTCTTCTGTAAAGTCATGCCAGTGCATTTCTCCTCTCTGATACTCTCTGAGCATCCCTCCCCCCCCAACCCCTTGCTGTGTGGACA